>UESW01004391.1:229012-283854 GCA_900491605.1 Calamus simplicifolius
ATGTAACATGCTGTGTTAATTGCTTCCGCCCAAAAATACTTTGGTAAGTTGCTTTCACATAGCATGGTACGGGCCATGTCTTCTAGAGTCCTATTTTTTCTTTCAACTACACCGTTTTGTTGTGGAGTCCTAGGGGCTGAAAAATTATGATTAATTCCATTTTCAGTGCAGAAATTTTCAAATAGGTGATTTTCAAATTCTGTTCCATGATCACTTCTTAGAGATACTATAGTAGTGTTTTTCTCATTTGTGACTTTCTTAAAGAATTTCAGGAAAATTGAGAAAGTCTCATCTTTGTGAGCTAAAAACATTACCCAAGTATATCTAGAATAATCATCTACAATCACTAGACCATATTTCTTTCCTCCTAGACTTGTGGTTCTAGTTGGTCCGAAAAGATCCATGTGAAGTAGCTCTAGCCCTAGAAGTTGAAACAATGTTTTTAGATTTAAAAGAACTTCTAGTTTGTTTTCCAAATTGACATGCATCACATATTTTATTATTTTCAAAATCTAGTTTAGGTAATCCTTTAACTAAATCCATTTTAATTAGTTTTGAAATAAGGTGTGTGCTTGCATGACCTAATCTACGATGCCACAACCAACTAATTTCATTTATGTTAGCATTGTCAGCAATTAAGCAATGATCACTCAAAGATAATTTTTCCAAGTCAACTAAGTAAACATTGCCATGTCTATAACCAGTAAATACAATGCTATCATCAATAGAATTAGTTACAGTGCATATAGAAGATTTAAATGAAACATTAAAATTTTTATCACATAATTGGCTTATGCTAATTAGATTATGCTTCAAACCATTAACATAAAGTACATTATCAATAACTATAGATGGAGTTATGCGAACTTTACCAAGGCCCATAATTTGACCTTTACCGTTGTCGCCAAACGTCACAACTCCACCTTTCTTTTCCTCCAGGGTGATGAATTCATCTTTGTCACCCGTCATATGTCTTGAGCAGCCACTATCAAGGTACCACTTTTTCTTTGATCTTTTGGCTACAAGACATTCCTGCAATATCATCAAACTTTATGCTTAGGTACCCAAGCTTTCTTGGGTCCTTCATGGTTAGCAGCAATAAAAATTGTTCCTTTCGGAACCCATATTTTCTTAGCTTTAATATTTAACTTGTTGTTATTCTTTAACGTTTTGCATTCAAAGGATTTGTGACCTTTTTCATTACATTTAAAACAAGTTATATTACTTTGGTTGGCTTTTATAAAAATATTCTTTAGAGATTTCTGTTTCCTTAATGTGTTATATCCTAAACCAGCTTTGTCAAAAACAGCTTTTTGACTATCTAGGATCATGTTAAGTTTAGTTGAACTTAAGGTGAATTTCTCAACAATGTCTTTATATTTTTTAACATCTTTCTTAAGAGAGTCAATTTCTTTAGCTTGCTGTTCTTTATCTAAAGCTAAAGTTTCTTTGATCTTTTAAATCTTTAGTTGAGTTTTTAGTTTCAGATTTTAATAAATCTTTTTCTTGATTAAGATTATCTCTTTCTTTCCTAAGTTCTTCTTTTTCATTAGTTAAGTTCTTAACTTCTAAAGCTAATTCATTTTTACTTTTAGCTAAACTAATATTGTCATTTTTCAAAAACTTATACTTTTTCTTTAAGGATTTAAAATCAATCATAAGTTCATTGAAAGCCTCAAACATTTCATCAAATGTAAAATCATCATTTGAGTTTTCAGAACTTACCTCATTGTCGTTGTCGTCGTCGTTGGCCATGAAACAAATATTGGCAACTTCCTTTTGCTCATCTTCTTCCGACGAGGAAGATTCATCAGACCATGTTGCCATGTAAGCTTTCTTCTTTTTCTTGTAGGCCTTTTTCAGCAAAGGACAGTCATACTTGAAGTGCCCTGGCTTTTTGCACTCATAACATACTAAGGGCTCTTTTTCTTTTTCTTTCTCCTTGTCCTTTTTCTTATCCTTTTCTCCTTCAAATCTTGCTCCAAATTTCTTTTTATGAATGGCCTTTTTCTCATAAACCTTCTGAATTTTTGGCCAAGAGAGCAGTTTCCTCATCATCTTCATCATTACTTTCACTGCTGCTCTCTTCCATTTCTGCAGTCTTGAGGGCAAGAGTTTTTCTTCTTTTTGTTTCCTCCTCAACATGCTGCTTCATTGTTAACTCGTGGGTCATTAAGGATCCTAGAAGCTCCTCTAAAGGTAGTGCATTGAGGTCCTTTGCTTCTTGGATGGCAGTGACTTTTGCTTCCCACGATCTTGGTAGAGACCTAAGAATTTTACGCACAAGATCAGCATTAGAATAAATTCTACCAAGACTTTTCAGACCATTCACAATATCAGTAAATCTAGTGAACATGCATGTGATGGTTTCAGTTTGTTCCATAGTAAATAATTCATATTTATGAACCAAAATATTTATTTTTGATTCCTTTACTTGGTTTGTTCCTTCATGAGTAATTTCCAACCTATCCCAAATTTCTTTTGCGGAATTACAAGTTGAGATTCGGTTGAATTCATTTGAATCCAAGGAACAATACAAAATATTAATGGCTTTAGCATTTAGTTGTGCCATTCTCCTATCATTATCATTCCAATCCCTTTCGGGTTTAGGAACAATAGTGCCATCAATAAGGTGTGTGGGTGTACTAGGTCCATTAATTATAACACCCCAAAGCTCATAATCAGAAGCTTGAATGAATATCCTCATTCTAGCTTTCCAATAAGAATAGTTTGAGCCATTAAAAAGTGGAGGTCTATTCGTAGAATGACCTTCAGCAAAACTTGACCAATTTGTGTTGCCATATGGATCTTTAGCCCTTGATCGTGAGATCAAATTCTAAATGAGCACTTGCTCTGATACCAATTGTTGGCCCAGATGGCAACCCAAGAGGGGGGGGTGAATTGGGTTCTTAAAAATTTAAGACTTTTTAACTTTAATTGATTAGTTAGCAAGATGTGCAAGTGAGAGGCTAACTAAAATTAATACACAAGCAAATAAAGAGAGATAGAGATAGAGAAAATTAGGCACGGCAAACACAAGGCAATTTTATAGTGGTTCGGCGCAACCAGCACCTACGTCCACTCCCAAGATTCACTTGGGTCCACACTATAATCTCTCTAGATTACAGCCGAGTTGTTTTCCAAGCTCACAACTCAAACTTGTTGTTTTACCGGGTGCACAACGAACCCAGCTGGTTTTAACTCGGGCTTACCAGCACAAAACCCTACACGTTGTTTTTCTAGGGCTCACAACTAACCCAACACAAGCACTCCGGCTTGCAACGAGGTATACCAACCTCCACTAATTCAATCCACTGATTGAATCAGCAAACAAATAATAATGATAGTGTTTGAACAATAATGTGCTCCCCTTGAGCAAATATACAAATGAAGTACAAAATATTAAAGGTTAGAAAAGCCTGATTGTTTTGCAGATGGTAGATGCTTGGGCTTTCTTCCTTCTTCTCTTCAACTCCTCTAGAAGTGTTGAATCACGCCTCAGCTAGATTCTTGACCGTTGAAGACTTTGGAGTTGAGATGAAGCTTTTTCCTCTTTTGAAAATCCGCGATTTGACCTTTGAAACGCACTTGGATTTTCTTCTGGCTCTTGTGGATTGATGAGAAGGAGTAGACGAACTTTCACTTGGATTTCACTCCTTTTGAACACTCTCTTTGAGCTAAATGATTTTTCCAAATGCTCTGTTTTTCCCTCTTTTCAAATGATATTCTTTCTCTCTTTTTGATTTTCTCTGGGTTGTTTTGATTTGAAAAGAACTCCTCTATTTATAGAATCTGCAAAAATATATCCGTTAGAGACAGGGAAAAATAGCCGTTATTCAAAAATCTTACCGTTGGGGCTGATGTGTCATCGTTAAAAATCGCGCCCAGATTCGCGGAGTCGACTCGAGCTTTGTGGGAGTCGGCTCGAGGTCGATTACCAAAAATAGAAACATTTTAAGCATTGAGGGTCGACTCGCGAAAACAAAGTGTCGGCTCCTGAAAGTCGGGAGTCGACTCGAGGAAAATGGGGAGTCGACTCGAGAAGTGCTCAAAAAACATGGGTTCTGTTGTTTGAGCGGAGTCGGCTCGCACAGACAGGAGTCGGCTCGCAAGAATTCAGGGGTCGACTCTTGAAAAGCCAAGGGTCGACTCGAGAAACTCAGGCAAATTGGGGAGTCGACTCGGAAACCCTGAGTCGGCTCGGGACCGATACAAAAATCAGAAAAATGTTCTGATTGACTTTAAAACTTGTCCCAATTAAATTTAAAATATAAATTTGACTTGAATACATTAAATATGACGTTTATCATGGATTCAAGACATGTTTCAAGAATTCATCGATTGAAATATAAGTGTAAAATTCCTTTTGAATCTTTTAAGCATAGAACTTGAAATTCCTTTTTCTAATAGATTCAAAACTCATTTAATATAACCATTGATAGTTCATTCCTTTCAATTTGAATAAGCTCAAGGTTTTTGATAAATAAACACATTGTTTCTTTAAGTACTCATGGCTTTTGGAAATCATCAAAATCAATAAAGTTGGGGCAATTATGTTTCAATAATTTCTTAACAGTGATCTTCAAAACCAGGTGGTTGTTCAACAAAAACTTCCTATTTATAAATCCATTTAAAAATGCACTTTTAACATCCATTTGAAATAAATTGATATGCATATGACATGCAAATGTGAGTAATAATTAATTGCTTCTAATATAGCTACAGGTGCAAAAGTTTCATCAAATCAATTCCTTCTTCTTGATTATATCCTTTTGCGACTAATCTAGCTTTGTTTCTAATTACTATGTCATTTTCATCTAATTTATTTCTAAATACCCATTTTGATCCTATAACAGAATGATCTTTAGGTCTATCTACTAGTGTCCAGACATTATTTCTAGTAAATTGATTTAATTCCTCTTGCATAGCTAACATCCAATAATTATCTTTTTCAGCCTCTTCAATAGTTTTAGGTTCAATTTGAGATACAAATGCAAGATGATTATTGATGTTTCTCATTGATGATCTAGTTCTTACTCCTTGAGATGGATCACCTATAATTAATTCTTTTAGATGACCATAGGCATATCTCCAATCTCTAGGAAGATCTACATCATTATGATTTGCATCAACAATATCAACACTAGGAGAATCATCATCTTTAGCTTCTTGTTCATGATTTGAAGATATATCTATATTTAATTTTTCAATGTTTCTTTCTAATATGTTTGTATCTTCCTCATCATCAATTTTTTCTGAACTTGATGCTAAAGATTCATCAAAAATTACATGAATAGATTCTTCTACAATTAAGTTTCTCTTGTTAAACACTCTATATGCTTACTAAGCTTTCCAATATGAATAATTTGAACTATTAAACAGTGGAGGTCTATTAGTAGAATGACCTTCAGCAAATGATCCAACTTGTGTTGCCATTTGGAACTTTAGCTCTTGATCGTGTGATCAAAATCTAATGAGCACTAACTCTGATACCAATTGTTGGCCCAGATGACAACCCAAGAGGGGGGGGGGTGAATTGGGTTGTTTAAAAATTAGCCTTTTTAAAAATGTTTGCTTAATAAGAATGAAGGCAATAGCAATGCAAATATAAAGTGCAATGAATAAAACAGAGATAGAGAAAGAGTCAATGGAAGCATGGCAAACACAAAGATTTTATAGTGGTTCGGTGTATCCAACACCTACGTCCACTCCCAAGATTCACTTGGGTCCACACTATAATCACCCGAGATTACAGCAGAGTTGTTTTACAAGCTCACAACTCAAACTTGTTGTTTTCCCGGGATCACAACGAACCCAGCTGGTTTTCAAGGGCTCACCAGCACAAAAACCCTAACCCAAGCTTTACCAAGCTTGTACCGAGGTAAGACTACCTCAACTAGTTCAATCCCCCAGATTGAACTAGACACAAGGAATAAAAGTATTGTTTTTCAGTTACAAAGCTTCCCTAAGAGCAGATAAACAAATATATAAATGAAGTTTAGAAAAGCCTGATTTGCAGTTGGTTGGCTTTGAGCTTTTCTTCTCTTCGTCAACTCCTTTGAAGTGTAGAATCGGGCCTCAGCTTGGATTCTTTACGGAATGTAAGTTGGAGTTGATTTGAGCTTTTCCTCTTTTCTTTGAGTGTTGAAAATCCCTTGAGATGCTCTTGAATAGCTCTTGGATTTTCTTCTGAAGCTTCCTTGGATTGTTGAGCTTGAACACAGAAGGAGCTTCCTTTGATTTTACACTCTTTCTTTCACTCTATTTTGAATCACGGATTTTTTCAAATGAAGCTCTGTTTTTTCGATTTTTCTTTTCTTTTCTCTTGAAATGAATATCTCTCTATTTGTGTATTTTTTATTTGAAAATGGCTTCTCTATTTATAGATTCTTCAAAAATATAGCCGTTAGAAACAAAGAAAAATAGCCGTTAATTAAAAATCTTACCGTTGACGCTGAGTTGGCATTCGAAAAAATTTTGCCCAGATTTGCTGGAGTCGACTCATGCTTTCCGCGAGTTGGCTCGAGGTCGTGATACCAAAAATAGAAATGTTCAGAAAGTTATAGGGTCGACTCATCAAAAGTAAAGTGTCGACTCCTGACAATCGGGGGTCGACTCATGAAAAGTTAGGGGTCGACTCGCGAAGCGCTCAGAAAAACACACCTCTGGTGTCTGAGCGGAGTCGACTCGCACAGTCATGGAGTTGGCTCGATAGAATCAGGGGTCGACTCAGAAATTGCATGGGTCGACTCGAGATAGACAGTCATTTCTGTACTCTGAGTGGAGTCGACTCTGAAACTCAAGATTCGGCTCCGAAACGTATCAAAAATCAAAAGTTTTCTGATTGACTTTAAATTCATTCCAATTCATTTTAAATATTATTTTGACTTGAATATAATAAAATTGACATTTGGAATCAATTCAAGAAATGTTCCAAAAACTCATTGATTAAAATATGAAGTATTGAATTTCTATTGAAAGCTTAAACATTGAACATGAAGTTACTTTCAATTTGATAAAAGTTATACTTTAACATTCTCATTCATTGTTCTAAATAAATTCATTGCTCATGTAAATAAACTCATTACATCATTTAATGTACACATGGCTTTTGGTAATCATCAAAATCAATAAGATAGATTGGGGCATATAATTTTTCAACAATCTCCCCAACAAGCATAGAGGGGTTTCTAAGACTTTAAAAGGAAAAGGAAAAGCCCTTCTAGGAGGAAAGGGTAAGGCCCTGGACCTTTTCAAATTTGAAGCTTCTGCAGATTCCCTTCAGGGATCTACTGGCCTTAACGGGCCGGGAGCCAAGAAGTCCCGCCGAAAGGATGGGCCTGCTCGGGAGAGCTGTTTAGGGCCCTCCTTGCCGATTCAGATTGGGGGTTTGGATCATGATTCGACAGTCTCCCTCATCAAGAAGGCCATTCAGAGGGAGGATTCAGCGGTGGTCATGGAAGAATCTCATCTTGATATCCAGGTCATGGAGGGATGCACTGTCAAGGGGCTTTCGGGTACCCTTTCTTCCAGTAATCTGACAGCTCAGGAGTTGACTGGGGACATAGACGAAGTCCCCTCCTCAAAAGGTTCTGAATGAAGATTCTTATCTGGAACGTGCGAGGTGCTCTGAAACCCTCATTTCGATCCTCGTTTGGGAGATTATTACAGCTTCATGCTTTTGACATATGTGTCCTTTCGAAGACCAGCCTTTCGGGGGATAGTCTGGCTCGCCTTCAAAGACAGTTTTCTAGTTTGTGTCTACTTATGCTGTTGAGTCGGTTGGTCTCTCCGGGGGTATTCTGGTGCTTTGGAAACATGATAATATCAGAGTTGACGCTTTCCATGGTTGTGGTCAGCAAGTAGCTTTGGTTATATCTGAGGGGTCCTCTGCTCCTTGGCTCCTATCGGGCATCTATGCTAGAACTGACTTTCGGATGCGCCGAGTGCTTTGGGATGAGATCCTCTCCCTTCTTGATCAGGGTCTTCCCTCCCTTATTGCTGGTGACTTTAGTTGCATTGTGGAGGCCAAGGAGAAAAGGGGGGGTAGGCAATTTGTGGATTCCCCGGGAGTTGCTGAGTTTAGATCCTTCATTTCTTCGGCTGAGCTGTTGGATTTGGGGTTCTCTGGACACCAGTACACCTGGTGTAACAATCGTCAGGGTGCCACAAGGGTGTCAGAAAGGCTGGACAGGGCTATGGTCTCTTCCTCTTGGCATCAGCTTTTTCCTTCTGTCACTGTTACTCATCTTCCCAGAATTGGTTCCGATCACTGCCCCATCCTTATCTCTACTGATCATTCTCATCAGCATAGTCGGCAGTTTAGATTTGAAAAGTTATGGACTTTTTATTCTTCAACGAAAACCATTATCTCTCAGGTCTGGCGATTACCTGTTAGAGGGAGTGCTACTTATAGACTTTCTCGTCGATTAATTATAGCCAGGCGCTGACTCTCAAGTTGGAACAGAAGAGAGGTTGAGGACATTGTCAGGCAAGTAGAGCAGGTTGAATCCACTATTTCTTCCTTGCAGGCGAAGGAGGATCAGGTGGGTTTCCTCCTGGATTCCGATCTTTTATCTCTCAGGTCCTGCCTTGCTTTGCATCACTCTCTTATGCTGCAGCAGGAGACTTATTGGAGGCAAAGGTCCAGAATTCAGTGGATTAGGGAGGGTGATCGAAATACTAGATTTTTTCATCAGTCCACCTTGAAACGTCGTGCGATGAATCGCATCAGGCATGTTGTTGATGATGAGGGTAATATTCAGGAGGACGTTCAGACAATCAGGGATCAGTTTTTTCAGTCTTTCAGTCCAGATGGTCTAAGCATTCTAGGGTTGGATCTCCTGTTTTCCCTGTTCAGCCCCTTTATAGACTCTCTACTGTGGAGAATGGTTGTCTTATCAGAGCAGTCACGGAGGAGGAGATTCACCGTGCTTTATGAGATCTTGGTGCTGATAAGGCCCTGGGCCTGACGGATTCCCTCCTTTTTTCTTCTGCCACTACTGGGATATTGTGGGTCCGAATTTAGTGCAGGCTATTCAGCTTGTCTTTCAGTCTCACACTATTCCTCCTGATTGGAACCGGACCCTTATCACCCTGGTGCCTAAGCGTCCAGATGCGTCTTCCCCCCTGTACTATCGGCCTATCAGTTTCTGCACCACCTTATATAAGGTTTGTGCTCGACTTTTGGTTTCTTGAATGGAGTCGGTGATTCCTCGGCTTGTCTCCCCGAAGCAGGGTGCTTTTATTAGGGGGTGGAGTATTACTGATAACGCTCTCTTAGCCCAGGAGTTTATGCATGATCTGCAGCATGCCTCTAGTCATCAGCGTCTCATGGCTGTCAAGCTTGATATGGAGAGAGCTTATGACAGATTGAGTTGGAACTTTCTGCGATGTATCCTCCAGGAGTTTGGCTTTGATGATCTCTTTATTACCTGGATTATGGCATGTGTCCACCGGTCGTCTTTCTCTCTCCTTATTAATGGAGGCTAGACTGATTACTTCCATTCTGAGGTTGGCTTGAGGCAGGGATGTCCTCTTTCCCCCTTCCTTTTTATTCTATCTGCTGATGCTCTGTCCCGGGCACTCTCTCAGGCTCAGATGGACTCATCTTTGGAGCCCTATTCTGCTGGTCCTCTTGGGCCCACTCTTTCCCACTTAATGTTTGCGGATGACTGCATTCTTCTAGGGAAGGCTTCTACCCGTAATGCTTCCATTTTGGCGACCATTCTACAAGATTATTGTCGGGCATCTGGTCAGAGAATTAATCTCAACAAATCCTTGATCTGTTTTAGCCCAAAGACGCCTCCCATGGTCAAGGGATCTATATTGCAAATTATAGGTATTTCTACTCAGGCTGATCAGCTGTCTTACCTTGGGATTCCTATCACAGGAAGAAGGCCTCGGATTTCCGACTTCAGTGTCCTGGAAAGGAGGGTCCGCAATCGCCTGGAGGGGTGGCAGGTTACTGGGCTCTCTATGATGGCTCGGATTACTCTTTTACGCTCAGTACTGTCTTCTCTTCCTCTCTATCTGTTATCTAATGTTGCCATCCCTCTGACATGTTTGAGAAAGATTGAGAGATATTTTTGGGACTTCCTTTGGGCCTCTATGCAGGAAGGTCATGGTGTTCATCTTCTTGCTTGGGATATTGTCTGTATGCCGACTGCTGAGGGTGGGCTTGGGATCCAGTCTCTTATTGCCAGGCGGGAAGCTCTTATAGCTAGGCATGCCTCGCGGTTCTTACTTGATCCGCATTGTTTGTGGAGCTCCTTCATGCGTGCCAAATATGGTGACTGGAATCATTCATCTTTCCCTCAATCCTCCCACCGGCACTCCTTCTTCTGGAAAGAAGTATGTCGTCACGCTCCGGCTGTTCTGGATGGCATTTCTTGGATGATTGGCGATGGTTCCTCTGTGGATGTTCTTCAGGACGCCTGGATTACTGACCTTCCCTGTCTTGATGGCCTACTTTTGTTACCACTGATATCCCTAATGGAATGAGAGTCTCTGATCTTATTTTTCAAGATCATTCTGCTTGGCTTTCCTCATCGATATCGTGCTTCTTCGGGGATGAGCTCTACCGTCGTGTTACTTCTCTTCCTCTCATTCCGGGCTACATGGATGATTCTAGGGTTTGGAGGAGAACTTGTTCGCCTCGGGCTTCTATGAGGGACCTTGTCGATATCTATCGGCCTCTGCCCCATCAAGTGATGGATTTGGCTTGGATCTGGCATCTTCCCATTCACCCTAGAGTGCGTCTGTTCGTATGGAAGCTTGCTTGGAGTATTCTTCCGACATGTTCCCTGCTCTCGAGGAGAGGTTTGAGCATCATGCCTATATGCCCGTTGTGTGGTATCGAGGAGGAGACAGTGGATCATGCTATCTTCTTATGCAGTAGAGCGAGACAGATCTAGCATAGTTCGGGGATGTGTCCTTGGGAGCATGATTCGGATTCCCAGTGTTTATCATTCCTTCGGCTGATCAGGCAGGCTATGTGGAATGGTGTCTATCAGATGGTTCCGAGATGGGCTTATATTGCGTACCAGATCTAGTTATCCCGGAACCAGATTGTGTTCACTAAGGAGGCAGCTACCTCCCTTCAGGTCATTAGGTCCGCTGTCTCCTTAGCCGCGGAGTATACTTTCCATCAGAGCTCTCTGGATTCTGCTTGCCCTGGCCACTGGGACTCCCATGCTACTTTGGTAGCGCACTGGCGTACGTTTTTATTTCTTGGGAGCCCCCACCCTTAGGGTTTGTTAAAATCAACTTTGATGGGAGTGTTCACGGTAGACATGCGGGTTCAGCTTTTGTGATCAGAGGGTCAGATGGCATGATGATTGCGGCTGGCGGATTTGGATTGCTAAACTCTACTATTCCCCTTGCTGAACTGTATGCGGCGTGGGCTGGTATTTCTTATGCCTTTCAGACCCTGGGTGTCCAAAGGCTTATTATTGAAGGTGATTCTGCTACAGTTATCAGCTGGATCCGTCAGGATTCCATTGATTATCGGTCGTCCATCCCCCTGATCAGTGATATCAGATCTCTTCTTCTGGGAGCTGCTAGTGCCCAGATTCGGCATATCTACAGGGAAGCCAATGCAGTTGCGGATTGGATAGCTGCTAGAGTGGCTTATCATTCTGTCTTTTGGAGCTGGCAGTGGGGTGACCCTTGCCCTATTATTCTAGCCCAAATATTGTATTCCGATATTTCGGGTTTAACTCACCCTAGATTGTGTGATCATCCGTCTGTACAAAAAAAAGTATATTATTCATCTTGCTTAAATTACCTGTTTTTAATGAGTACAAGTGATGTATGTGTGAGGATCAAATAATTTTTACTAACAAATAATTTGAATATAATAAACCATGCTCAATGCTTTACATCCTTTGGATCCTCTGAATGAAGACCAACTTATATATATATATAATATTGTAATTAATTAATTTATATATATTTCCTTATTTTTTTAAATATATATCTTAATAAATTATTATTTTTTATCTGTATATTTTTATTGAATAAGGAAAAGTACTTTAAAAGAAATAACTTACAAGATGAATAAAAAAGAAAAACACCCTAGCTGACGATTTATGCTCGATCCCTGTCAGCACCCCAGCTGACGGGGCCGAGCTTGGGGGGTTGAAATGGCACCGGAAAAATGCCATTTGAAATGATGTTTTCCCCTTTAACACTATTCCTGCAAAATCTTTGAATCCCACCCCTTCGCTTTAAAGAAAAACACCTCAGGATAACCATCATGATTTGAGGAGGCAGGCAGTAGGCTACTACTATTCTGCCGGCCGGTAGAAAAATCCTTTCAAGACTTTTGCTTTCAGATCTCCTCTTATTCCTTTACATGGCAGCATGCAGCATGACCTGTATTAAGGGCGATGATTCAATCTTACATGGATCATCGCTAAAAAGCTTGTTCATGAATTTTGCATCAATCATACGAAAATTCATGTATAAATGAATCATCGCTGATGACGCCAAGCCACCTTCCTCAAACATCGGGGAAGACGGACGTCCTTCACGTCGGAGTCCTGCAAGAAAAGTCCCCGGAGACCGGTGGCGCTGGTGGGGACCCTTCGACGATCAAGTCAGTCGCTTGGGCTCATACAAAGAACCGCTCCAGCGAAGAGGAGCTGAGGCGGTTAGGGTTTTTGCTGGGGGAAGAAAGCTCAGAAAAACCAGAGTTTTTATCCCACTTACAGCGTGAGCATGTGCCTTTTATACCTGTCCGAATACCCCAACTTGCGGCTTTGGAAGATCTCCATCGTACCATTGCTGCGTGTGGTACCATACGTGTCCGGCAGCTGTGTAGGCGTCCAGTGCACGTCGCTGGTTGATATGACTGGGCACCCTTGCTAGAGGTAGCGAGTCGTACGCCGTAGCGAGGCATGGCGATGCACAGGGACATGCAATGCGCCAAACACCGTTATGAGGCATGGCCTTCCGTAACGGGGCACAATCACGGGAGTACCGAATGGTACGCCGTGGCAGGGCATGGTCATGCACAGGGGCATGCAACGCGCCAAACGTCGTTATGAGGCATGGCCCTCCGTAACGGGGCACAATCACGGGAGTACCGAATGGTACGCCGTGGCAAGGCATGGCCATGCGCTGAAAATCATGTGTGAGCACCGTGCAACCTGATAGTTGTTGTTTTCCTTGGCAGTCGAGTCGCATGCTAATCACTGGTGACTCCACCCCCCGACCCCGAGGGGGTACCGGGGGTGGGGGAATGATAGTGCACCCCGAGACCGGTGGGGGCTCGGGGTTGAGAAATGATGACCCCGCCCCCCGACCCCGAGGGGGTACCGGGGGTGGGGGAATGATAGTGCACCCCGAGACGGTGGGGGGCTCAGGGTTAAGAAATGATGACCCCGCCCTCCGACCCCGAGGGGGCACCGGGGGTGGGGGAATGGCAGTGCACCCCGAGACCGGTGGGGGGCTCGGGGTTAAGAAATGATGACCCCGCCCCTCGACCCCGAGGGGGCACCGGGGGTGGGGGAATGGCAGGCACCCCGAGACCGGTGGGGGGCTCGGGGTTGAGAAATGATGACCCCGCCCCCCGACCCCGAGGGGGTACCGGGGGTGGGGGAATGGCAGTGCACCCCGAGACCGGTGGGGGGCTCGGGGTTAAGAAATGATGACCCCGCCCCCCGACCCCGAGGGGGTACTGGGGTGGGGGAATGGCAGTGCACCCCGAGACCGTGGGGGGCTCGGGGTTAAGAAATGATGACCCCGCCCCCCGACCCCAAGGGGGTACCGGGGGTGGGGGAATGGCAGTGAACCCCGAGACCGGTGGGGGGCTCGGGGTTAAGAAATGATGACCCCGCCCTCCGACCCCGAGGGGGCACCGGGGGTGGGGGAATGGCAGTGCACCCCGAGACCGGTGGGGGGCTCGGGGTTGAGAAATGATGACCCCGCCCCCCGACCCCGAGGGGGTACCGGGGGTGGGGAATGGGAGTGCACCCCGAGACCGGTGGGGGGCTCGGGGTTAAGAAATGATGACCCCGCCCCCGACCCCGAGGGGGTACCGGGGGTGGGGGAATGACAGTAGCCGCCGTTACCTTTTCTGACGACGCTGGGATCAGTCATATCAGATGCCCCCTCGCCCCTGGGATGAAGCGGGTCCCACCGCTGAGGCTCAAGGGGCGTTCTCCACGTGGCTGATCCCTGTCCTCGTCTTTTATGCGGACGATGCGGGGAATGTAAGGAGGCGGCCTTCCGTACACTGTGCCAGCCACGATCACCCTCGAGAATGAGGACTGGCTCTTCGGAGTCCACGCGAAAAGGCGTATCATCATTTCCTCTCATTACGGCGACGTCAGCGAGGTCCCATCACTGGTTGGGGGCGTGCCGCACCACGCGCTGGGGCGTTCCTCGAGGCGAACCGGCGTATGGCAAGGAGCCGCGTGGCCGACGAGACATGGCGGGACGTTTTGAAAACTTAATAAAGCTAGGTGAGGGGGGTGGACTGATGCCACACCGCTTTGCCATCGTCTTCTTCCTTGCTTGCTCTCCAGTTTCTCCTGCGACCTGCGAGCCCGCGCCCGGTTTTCTTTGCCCTCCCAGGTTAGCTTCTCCTGTTTTATTCATGAGTTCCCCCTCCTGGACCTCGGAGGACGGTTCTGAGGACCGTCCTCCCTCTGTGAGGCGCCACACCTCTCCCACTCCTTCTCCCCCACTTGAGTGGTCCTCTGATCTGGAGGACCACGTCCCTTTGGCCCAGTGACAGGCCACTGGTGGAGCCCCATCGAGGGGCCACCGCTGAGGGTCGGGACCTCCTCGAGGGCGGAGGAGTCCCCAGAGGGGACGGCCTCCTCGATGAAGCGGTCGGACCTGGAAAGGATCCGGGCCCGCTACAGAATTCCCCGGGAGATCGAATTATTTCGCCAACCCTGACGACCGGGTCATCTCCTCCCGACCCGGTCGGGTAGCTCTCTACGAGATCTGCCTACAGGTAGGTCTTCGTCCCCCTTTTCACCCTTTTTTTGTCAACCTCCTCGACTTTTACTCCTTGACCCCCTCCCAGCTAGTCCCGAATTCTTGTCGTGTAATTAGTGCCTTCGTCATTCTCTGTCACCGTCTAGGTATCACCCCTAGGATTAGCTTATTTCGCAACTTCTATTCCCTCCGAGCCCAGAAGGGGTGGTGGCTGTTTCAGCCCCGACCCAATAGGGTTCTGAAGCTTCTTCTACCTTCATCGATCAAGGGGTGGAAACCCCGCTTCTTCTTCGCCAACGTCGACCAAGTCCGCCCCCGGTGGGGAGACCCCGACCTCCGGGGAACGCCGTGGCTGTTCAGCCTGGAGACCGGGAGGCAATGGGGTTATTGCTGACCACCGAAATTCCCCGATACACCTTGCTGCTATCGGAGGACAACTTGGAGTCGGCGGGCCTCGTCTCCCATCGGGGTAAGCCTTCTCCACACTTAGCCAGAAATTCTGCCCCTCTTCTTTTTTCTTTCTTTTTTTTTTTTTTTTTACTGTTCTGAAAACCTAACTTGTGTCATGCAGCAATGAAAATTCCGACTGCGAAATTGATAAGGGCCGCCAAGAAAAGGGGCCGAGAAGGGCCGTCTAGGAGCCAGCAGGCCCCGGCCCCGAAACGCCCGGTGGTCCGGGCCTCCCTCCCGACACCAGTCTTCCCACCCCCGGCTCCGCCACACGTCCCAGCCGTACCGGAGGTCGACCTTACGGCCGACACTCCACCGGAGGTGGGAGCGACAGCGGGAGCCACCGCCGAAGAGCCAGCAGCGGGGCGCACGTGCCAACCGAAGAGCTCCCGGTCCCCGGGGAGCGACCCCACCAGACGCCGCCAGGGACTGGGGCGAGGGACCATCCGGCCCCGCGAGCCCACCCCCTGAGGGGCCGCTTGGGAGTGGCCCGCACACAGAGCCGGGGACATCCGAAACGGCGGAGGGAGGCGAGGGCGCACCCAGGCCGCCCCGAGACTCCCTGGACGACGGCCATTGGGCCGAGCGGGTCCTGGGTCCAGTCTTTGATCCTAGGATCATTGAGGATCTCAGTCATCAGGGGGCGGGTGCATTCTTCCGGGACTCTTACGCCCGTGGTCAGGGTAAGCAATCTTTTCGTTTTTCCCCTTTATTGTTCATACATATATACTTTGCTGACCTGGGCTTATGCGTGCAGATCGCGCACTCCCTGAGGGCTGCCAGGGAGGTAATCCAAGGGGGAAAGAACGTTCTGCGGGAGACGCAGAAGGAGGTCGAGGAGGCCCAGCGCCGCGCGGAAGAGGCAGAGAGGGCGCTGGAGGCGGTCAAGGACACCTGCGCGAGCGAGGTGAGGGCCGCCATGAGCCGGGCGGAGATGGAGGCCGACCGTACGCGCGCAGCGCTTTCTCAGATGACGGAGGCTGAGAGCGCGGTCATGGCCAGAGATATGCATATCTCTGAGTTGACCTCAGCTCTCCAGGAGGCCGAGGACCGGGCGGGCGCGGCGGCGGAAGAAGCAAGAGTGGCAAGGGAGGAGACCTGCCGGTGCGAGGAGGAGATGAGCCGCGCTCGAGAGGAGATAAGCCGCGCTCGAGAGGCTGAAAGGATCGCGGCGGAGGCCCTCGCTGCGGAGAAAGCTCGGGCCGCCGGGCTCGTCGAGGAATACAAGGCGTCTGAGCGTTTCGCAGACGACCTGGCCGAAGCTTCGGCCGCTGTATTCCTTGACGGGTTCCAGCACGCCAAGGAGAAGGTGGCCAGGGATTTGAATTTCCCCCGGGCCCTGGAGGTCGAATTGGAACAGTTGTCAGACCAGGCCCCTTCCGACGATGAGCCCGCACCGGCAGAGCCATGAGTTCGCGCCCGTGATTTTGCTTTTTCTTTTCTTGCTTTTGTAAGCCCGACTACGTCGGAGTTTTGTAGTCCTCAGTTAATGAAAATACTCTTCACAATGATCTCCGAATTGTTGTTGACTTCATCAATTGATATGTGGCCCCACGACTCTATTCATTCTGATAATTCCGGGGGACACCTCCCCACCCACGCCACCCCGCCTTAGTCGCTTGAACCCTAGAGTTAGAGCTAGGTAGAGTTAAATTTTAGGAGCAGGGACGCCGCCGATCGGAGATTAGGCTGGTAGGCCCCCTCGGGGCCATAGGCGCAGCGCCTTGTCAAGTATTGGACCTGGTGCTGGTCTGGCGCGCAGCTTGATGCCTGCGGGACTTAGCTCTCATTTGACCGGCAGGGTGTCGGGTCTTGACTGTGAAGAATCGTTGGTGCATCGCTCCGCCGGCGGTTAGCTGGGCTTTGTGCCTGGCTAGTGCAGGGCCTTGAGTGCCGGCTTTTGTTGTTGAGAGCCAGTGGCACACTGCTCTGCCAATGGTACACTGGGCTTTGTGCCTGGCTAGTGCAGGGCTTTGAGTGCCGACGGGGCACCGGGCTTTTGTTGTTGAGAGCCAGAGCCATGGCACACTGCCGATGCCAGTGGTACACTGGGCTTTGTGCCTGGCTAGTGCAGGGCTTTGAGTGCCGACGGGGCGCCGGGTTTTGTTGTTGAGAGCCAGTGGCACACTGCTCTGCCAGTGGTACACTGGGCTTTGTGCCTGGCTAGTGTAGGGTTGAGTGCCGATTGAGAGCAGTGGCACACTGCTCTGCCAGTGGTACACTGGGCTTTGTGCCTGGCTAGTGCAGGGCTTTGAGTGCCGACGGGGCGCCGGGCTTTTGTTGTTGAGAGCCAGTGGCACACTGCTCTGCCAGTGGTACACTGGGCTTTGTGCCTGGCTAGTGCAGGGCTTTGAGTGCCGACGGGGCGGGCTTTTGTTGTTGAGAGCCAGTGGCACACTGCTCTGCCAGTGGTACACTGGGCTTTGTGCCTGGCTAGTGCAGGGCTTTGAGTGCCGACGGGCGCCGGGCTTTTATTGTTGAGAGCCAGTGGCACACTGCTCTGCCAGTGGTATACTGGGCTTTGTGCCTGGCTAGTGCAGGGCTTTGAGTGCCGACGGGGCACCGGGCTTTTGTTGTTGAGAGCCAGTGGCACACTGCTCTGCCAGTGGTACACTGGGCTGCCTGGCTAGTGCAGGGCTTTGAGTGGCTTTTATTGTTGAGAGCCAGTGGCACACTGCTCTGCCAGTGGTACACTGAGTGCTGGCTAGTGCAGGGCCTTGAGTGCCGACGGGGCCGGGCTTTTGTTGTTGAGAGCCAGTGGCACACTGCTCTGCCAGTGGTACACTGGGCTTTGTGCCTGGCTAGTGCAGGGCCTTGAGTGCCGACGGGGCGCCGGGCTTTTGTTGTTGAGAGCCAGTGGCACACTGCTCTGCCAGTGGTACACTGGGCTTTGTGCCTGGCTAGTGTAGGGCTTTGAGTGCCGACGGGGCGCCGGGCTTTGTTGTTGAGAGCCAGTGGCACACTGCTCTGCCAGTGGTACACTGGCTAGTGCAGGGCTGCGCCGGGCTTTTGTTGTTGAGAGCCAGTGGCACACTGCTCTGCCACTGGGCTTTGTGCCTGGCTAGTGCAGGGCTTTGAGTGCCGGGCGCCGGGCTTTTGTTGTTGAGAGCCAGTGGCACACTGCAGTGGTACACTGGGCTTTGTGCCTGCAGGGCTTTGAGTGCCGGGGCGCCGGGCTTTTGTTGTTGAGAGCCAGTGGCACACAGTGGGCTTTGTGCCTGGCTAGTGCAGGGCTTTGAGTGCCGACGGGGCGCGGGCTTTTGTTGTTGAGAGCCAGTGGCACACTGCTCTGCCAGTGGTACACTGGGCTTTGTGCCTGGCTAGTGCAGGGCTTTGAGTGCCGACGGGGCGCCGGGCTTTTGTTGTTGAGAGCCAGTGGCACACTGCTCTGCCAGTGGTACACTGGGCTTTGTGCCTGGCTAGTGCAGGGCTTTGAGTGGGCGTTGTTGAGAGTGGCACACTGCTCTGCCAGTGGTACAGCCTGGCAGGGCTTTGAGTGCCGACGGGGCGCCGGGCTTTTGTTGTTGAGAGCCAGTGGCACACTGCTCTGCCAGTGGTACACTGGGCTTTGTGCCTGGCTAGTGCAGGGCTTTGAGTGCCGACGGGGCGCCGGGCTTTTGTTGTTGAGAGCCAGTGGCACACTGCTCTGCCAGTGGTACACTGGGCTTTGTGCCTGGCTAGTGCAGAGTAGTTGAGAGCCACACTGCTCTGCCAGTGGTACACTGGGCTTTGTGCCTGGCTAGTGCAGGGCTTGAGTGCCGACGGGGCGCGGGCTTTTGTTGTTGAGAGCCAGTGGCACACTGCTCTGCCCGTGGTACACTGGGCTTTGTGCCTGGCTAGTGCAGGGCTTGAGTGCCGACGGGGCGCCGGGCTTTTGTTGTTGAGAGCCAGTGGCACACTGCTCTGCCAGTGGTACACTGGGCTTTGTGCCTGGCTAGTGCAGGGCTTTGAGTGCCGACGGGGCACCGGGCTTTTGTTGTTGAGAGCCAGTGGCACACTGCTCTGCCAGTGGTACACTGGGCTTTGTGTGAAGATTTAGATAGCTAAAATTGAATCTTGTTAGCATTGGATAAGGGGTGAAAACCCAAGCAAACACAGGGATGATACTTAACATGAAAAAAGGGATACATTACTGATAATACCGGCGGAGGTTATCCGCATTCCACGTCCTAGGGAGTGGTGTCCCATCGAGTTCTTCAATTTTGTAAGCCCGTGGCGCAGCGTCTCGGTGATCCGGTAAGGTCCCTCCCAGTTAGGGGCTAGCTTGCCTCCCTCAGTTGGCTTTGAGACCTCAGCCCGTCGAAGGACTAGATCTCCTGGTAGGAACGTCCGGGGGCGCACGCGTGCGTTGTAGTATTTCGCGGCCCGTTGCCGGTAGGCTGCCATTCGAAGCCGCGCCTGTCCCGCACTTCCTCCACCAGGTCGAGGTTGGCTCGCAGTTGGTCAGGGTTACCTTCTTCACTATAAGCCTCCACCCGGGGGCTGGGTGCTCCGATCTCCACAGGGATAACAGCTTCAGAGCCAAAGACTAAGCTGAACGGCGTTTCACCAGTGGGGGCTCGAGGCGTTGTATGATAGGCCCATAGCACGTTGGGGAGCTCCTCCACCCATCGTCCCTTGCAGCCATCCAGTCGAGACTTCAGTCCCTGGAGGATGATTCGGTTGATCACTTCAGCTGCCCCGTTGGTTTGAGGATGCCCGACGGAAGTGAACCTCTGACAGATACCCAGCTCGGAGCAGAACTCCCGGAAAGGCGCATTGTCAAACTGCCGGCCATTATCAGTGACTAGTGTGCGCGGCAGCCCGAACCGACATATGATTGACTTCCAGAAGAAAGATCTCACTTTGCTCTCGGTAATCTTGGCCAGAGCCTCAGCTTCAACCCACTTGGTGAAGTGGTCCACCGCCACCAAGAGGAACTTCCGCTGCCCGGAAGCCGGGGGAAATGGACCCAAGATATCCATGCCCCACTGGGCAAAGGGCCAAGGCGCCACCAGGGGGGTCAGGTGAGATGTCGGCTGTCGCTGGATATTGGCATGACGTTGGCAGCTATCACACTTCTTGACAAGCTCGGCCGCGTCCTCCTTCATTGTCAGCCAAAAGTACCCTTGGCGCAGGGCCTTGTAAGCTAGGGCTCTGCCCCCCAGATGACTCCCGCATACGCCTTCGTGGATCTCCCTGAGGATATAATCTGATTCAGTTGGCCCCACACACCTGAGGACCGGGTACGAGAAAGATCTCCGATAAAGCTTCCCGTCCATCATCAAGAATCTCGGGGCCCTTCGTTTGAGCAGCTTGGCCTCAGCGGGGTCCTCCGGGAGAGTGCCGTCAGTCAAGTACCGGATGTAGGCGTCCATCCAGGAGGGCTCCTGCTCCACCGGCAGCACTTCATCCGCGGCCTCAATGCTTGGGACTTGTAGGTGCTCCACGTATGTTCTTCCCAACGTCCCGTCGACCGAAGTGGCCAAACGGGACAGCGCGTCAGCCCTGGCATTCTCCGCCCTGGGGATATAGCTGACACGGAAATAAGAAAAATGAGACGCCTGGGACTGCACCTTGCTCAAGTAGCGGGACATGGTGGGGTCCCTAGCCTCGTACTCCCCGGCGACTTGTCCAGAAATGAGTTGAGAGTCCGTGAAGGCCCTCAAGCGCCCCGCGCCCAGCTCCTCGGCTAATCTCATCCCCGCCAGCAGGGCTTCGTACTCCGCCTGATTATTGGTCGCCAGGAACTGGAATCTGAGAGCATACTCCACCACGTCTCCCTCCGGGCTCGCGAGAATGAGTCCGGCTCCGCTCCCTTGAGAGTTTGCCGCTCCATCTACATGCAGGATCCAGTCCTCCGCCTCTCCAGATGAGGGAGAGTCCCTAGGCTCCTCCGGTCGCGCCTCCTCCACGTCCTTCTCGGTCCAGGAGCACTCGACTAGGAAATCCGCCAACACTTGGGACTTCATGGCTGATCTTGGCCGGATGGACAGGTCGAACTCGCTTAGCTTGATGGCCCATTTAGCCAGCCGGCCGGAGGTGTCGGGGCGAGACAGGATAGCTCGCAGGGGCTGGTCCGTGAGCACCACGATGGGATGGGCTTGAAAGTAAGGCCGAAGGCGCTGAGTAGAGACCACCAAGGCGAAGATAATCTTCTCAGTTTTTGAATACCTGGTCTCAGCGTCATGGAGTACCTTGCTGGTATAATAGATTGGCTTCTGGGCTCCGTCGGTATCCATGCGCACAAGCACGGAGCTAACAGCCTCGGGGGAAGCGGCCAGATATAAAAAGAGCTCCTCTCCATTTTCAGGCTTGGACAGTAGCGGAGGAGTGGAGAGAAACTGCTTCAACTCTTCAAAGGAGCCCTGACACTCTTTCGTCCACTCGAAGCCGTTAATCTTGCGCAGCGCCTTGAAAAAAGGTAGGCACCTCTCCGCCGACCTTGACATGAAACGACTCAAGGCCGCCACCCTCCCCGTCAGGCGCTGCACCTCCTTCTTGCTGACCGGAGGCCGCATCTCCAGGATGGCTCTGATCTTGTCGGGGTTGGCCTCGATCCCGCGCTGGGTCACCATGAAACCCAGGAACTTGCCAGCCGCTACTCCGAAGGCGCATTTGTGGGGGTTGAGCTTCATCCGGTACCGGCGCAGATTGTTGAAAGTCTCCTCGAGGTCTGCTACATGGTCTTCTGCGTTGGTGCTCTTGGTCAGCATGTCATCCACATATACCTCCATGTTGCGCCCCAGCTGATCCTCAAAAACCTTGTTCATTAATCTTTGGTAAGTAGCCCCGGCGTTTTTCAGTCCAAAGGGCATCACCCTGTAACAGTAGATCCCCTTCTCCGTGACAAAGGAGGTTGCTTCTTCATCTGCTGAGCTCATCTTGATTTGATTATACCCCGAGAACGCATCCATGAAACTGAGCGTCCCATGCCCGGAGGTGGCGTCTACCAGCTGGTCGATTCGGGGGAGCGGAAGGCCCTGCCCCCCGGAGATGCAGAGGCTCCGGAAGACTGGATGCGAGAGCCGGGGGGGCCTCCGCGGGTGACCAGCCCCGCAGCGCTGCCCCCAGTGCGGCCGGCTGAAACTCCTTTCGCTCGAGTCGTCACCATGGTTCCGAGGTCCTGAAGTCAGAAGAAAGAAGAAAGCTACGGGTTCGACGTCTTTTTTGCGCTCCCCCTTCCTGGCGCGCCAATCTGATGACGCCAAGCCACCTTCCTCAAACGTCGGGGAAGACGGACGTCCTTCACCTCGGAGTCCTGCAAGAAAAGTCCCCGGAGACCGGTGGCGCCGGTGGGACCCTCCGACGATCAAGTCAGTCGCTTGGGCTCAGACAAAGAACCGCTCCAGCGAAGAGGAGCTGAGGCGGTTAGGGTTTTTGCTGGGAGGAAGAAAGCTCAGAAAAACCAGAGTTTTTATCCCACTTACAGCGTGAGCATGTGCCTTTTATACCTGTCCGAATACCCCAACTTGCGGCTTTGGAAGATCTCCATCGTACCATTGCTGCGTGTGGTACCATACGTGTCCGACAGCTGTGTAGGCGTCCAGTGCACGTCGCTGGTTGATATGACTGGGCACCCTTGCTAGAGGTAGCGAGTCGTACGCCGTAGCGAGGCATGGCGATGCACAGGGACATGCAACGTGCCAAACACCGTTATGAGGCATGGCCTTCCGTAACGGGGCACAATCACAGGAGTACCGAATGGTACGCCGTGGCAGGGCATGGTCATGCACAGGGGCATGCAATGCGCCAAACGTCGTTATGAGGCATGGCCCTCCGTAACGGGGCACAATCACGGGAGTACCGAATGGTACGCCATGGCAAGGCATGGCCATGCGCTGAAAATCATGTGTGAGCACCGTGCAACCTGATAGTTGTTGTTTTCCTTGGCAGTCGAGTCGCATGCTAATCACTGGTGACTCCACCCCCCGACCCCGAGGGGGTACCGGGGTGGGGGAATGATAGTGCACCCCGAGACCGGTGGGGGCTCGGGGTTGAGAAATGATGACCCCGCCCCCCGACCCGAGGGGGTACCGGGGGTGGGGGAATGACAGTGCACCCCGAGACCGGTGGGGGGCTCGGGGTTAAGAAATGATGACCCCGCCCTCCGACCCCGAGGGGGCACCGGGGGTGGGGGAATGGCAATGCACCCCGAGACCGGTGGGGGGCTCGGGGTTAAGAAATGATGACCCCGCCCCCCGACCCCGAGGGGGCACCGGGGGTGGGGAATGGCAGTGCACCCCGAGACCGGTGGGGGGCTCGGGGTTAAGAAATGATGACCCCGCCCCCCGACCCCGAGGGGGTACCGGGGGTGGGGGAATGGCAGTGCACCCCGAGACCGGTGGGGGGCTCGGGGTTGAGAAATGATGACCCCGACCCCCGACCCCGAGGGGGTACCGGGGGTGGGGGAATGACAGTGCACCCCGAGACCAGTGGGGGGCTCGGGGTTAAGAAATGATGACCCCGCCCCCGACCCCGAGGGGGTACCAGGGGTGGGGGAATGGCAGTGCACCCCGAGACCGGTGGGGGGCTCGGGGTTAAGAAATGATAACCCCGCCCCCCGACCCCGAGGGGGTACCGGGGGTGGGGGAATGACAGTGCACCCCGAGACCGGTGGGGGGCTCGGGGTTAAGAAATGATGACCCCCCCCCCCGACCCCGAGGGGGTACCGGGGGTGGGGGAATGGCAGTGCACCCCGAGACCGGTGGGGGGCTCGGGGTTGAGAAATGATGACCCCGCCCCCCGACCCCGAGGGGGTACCGGGGGTGGGGGAATGGCAGTGCACCCCGAGACCGTGGGGGGCTCGGGGTTAAGAAATGATGACCCCGCCTCCCGATCCCGAGGGGGTACCGGGGGTGGGGGAATGGCAGTGCACCCCGAGACCGGTGGGGGCTCGGGGTTGAGAAATGATGACCCCGCCTCCCGACCCCGAGGGGGTACCGGGGGTGGGGAAATGGCAGTGCACCCCGAGACCGGTGGGGGGCTCGGGGTTAAGAAATGATGACCCCGCCCCGATCCCGAGGGGGTACCAGGGGTGGGGGAATGACAGTAGTCGTCGTTACCTTTTCTGACGACGCTGGGATCAGTCATATCAATCGCATTTGATATAAATCATACCGCACTGAAACGATGTACCAAGCTTTTAATTATATCTAAGTCTATTAATTATTTAATCAGTGAAAGTGATCAACCTTTAAAATTTATATATGAGCTAACAATTAGCATCTCATCAAATTTGTTTGACATTCTTTAGCAGTTCATTCTAAAAAAAAAAAACGTTGGCTCTTTATATCTTTTTTTCTTTCTTTTTTTATTCTATAATTAAAAAAAAATGATTCAATCCATGATTCTACTTTTTTTTGGTTTGTTTTCATATGATTAATTTTTTTATATATTTTTATTCTTTATTATTTTTTATTATCTAACTTTTTTCTTTATATATTTATAAAAAAGAGAACTTGAATCTTCAAATAGATCTCTATCTTTTTTTTCTTTTTTGTTTTTTGAGGAGAACGAGAGAAAAGATTTCTTCCCTCACTTGGATGTGATTATGTTTAGAATATACAACGGTCACACAGCAATAATTCGGTTCATTGAATATAATTTATTATTTTAAAAATATTTAAATATAAAAAAAAATTACGTGACTGAAAACTCTATTCCAATGGGAAAAAAATCTTATTGGTCCAAACTTTTTAACTATTTGATATATAGCTAAAAGTTTTCAAATTATGATATTTCTTATTTAAATATTTTAAAGATAATAAACAGCATCTAACGGTAATTTCCACATCTCACAAACGAAGGAGACCCCACCGAGAAATCAACCAACCACACGGCCAAGCGGTAGTGGGCAAGCGGTAGACCGTGAAGAGGCCATCAATCCAGTCGCAGCGCAAATGCAAAGATTACCTCACAAACAATCAACCGGTGCCTCCCGCACGGTCAGCTGATGCAGAGGATGTGCAAGATCAGCAAACCATATTGGTGTTAGTGAACATTCTAAGGACATGCACTGATCTGGTTTCGGAATACGCTGATATCGGGCGTTATTTGGCAAAGGTAGCAATAAGTGCAATACGAACAGCAAACAAAGATTTATAAACAAGAATTTTGGAAAGGCCTCAACAATTAAAGCTACATTATAGAATCATCAACAGTGTTCTTCATGGTTGTATCGACTGATCCAGATAAATCCTAGCCAGGCAAAACTACCCCCTACCAAGAATGATCCATAGACATTGGATGGATATACTTCTCAAACGCCGGCAATGTTTTAACAGCCAGAGAAATTTGATGTATTCGAAACCTGGTGGCTTTGAAAATCCTACGGCTGAACATCCACCGCGTTTGGCTTAACCACCTTGGAATTGCGATGCAATTGCACCGAGGTTCCAATGCATGTTCCTCAAGCTTACTGCACTAACTACTCTCGCCCTCCTCCTGACTGGCTGGCAATAACTGATCCTCGCAAACACGATCATCTCATAGAGAAACAGCAAGAATTTTGATTCTATCATCCATGTACTGATTCAATAGTGCAGAAAGTCTGATTCTATGTATAGCAAAAAGCACATGAATACAAACAGATAAAAAGAAAAGAAAAGAAAAGAAACACAGCTTAAAAAAAGAAGGAAAGGATCTCAGCTCTGAGAAGACGACCCAGCTGCACCTGGAGGGTACTGCTGCACTGCAGGTGGAGGCGGGGGTGGAGCCATCATTGACTGATAAGGAGGATACGGCTGCTGATAAGGTGGCGGCCGTGGTGGGGCCATGTACCCATATGGTGGATAATACTGTGGGTACTGGCCCTGAAGATGTGGCGGCATAATAGGGTATGCTTGCCCTGAGCTATTCGGGGCTCGCAGCAGCCCCTGCTGCTGTGTCTGCTTCTCTGATCCCCCCCCTTTGCCATCGCTAGCTTCCTGAGACGGGACCAGCGCACCCATTCTCTGAGGATCCATCGAGGGGTAAAACGTTCGCTCCGCTGGGGGTGGCGCTGGAATGTTGAAGTAGTGCAGCGGTGGCTGCTGTTGGTCTTGTGTGCCTGGTGGTTGAGGCTGCTGGTTACTTTGCTGCTGCGATATAACAGCCCTAGGAAGCATCCCACCATGTGCCATGAGCCCTTGCCTTGCGGCCTCGTCCTCTGGCACCTCTCCCTCTGGTTTGGTGGCTGCTTGTGGCTTTCCCCACATCAGCTTCAGACGCAATCCTTTAATGACCAGCTTGTTAGCAAGCTCCTCTCCAGCCTTTTCCGCCCCTTCTCTTGTTGTGTATGTCACGAAGGCACATGCTCGTTGGAGCACCATCCTGATTGACTCAATCTCACCATGGGCATAGAAGTGATCCCTCAGATCCTGCTCGGTGATCCGAGCATCAAGGCCCCCAACATACAGGGTCTTTATGCTCTCATCTTCTGGGGGAGTCAGAGATGGCATCTCGCCTGCCTTGCTTAAGAGCTTCAGAGCAACAGGGTCGTTCACTCTACAAACATTCAAACAAGATATGACATTAACATGAGATAGCAGCATTTCAGGGGAAAATATAATAAAAAAGGAAAAAAAAAAATACAAAGTATTCGCAGCCAGATAATTAAGAATGATAAGAATGAAGAGATGCGAATTGCTAAAATCCAGAATCCAGATTCAGATGCTAATATTAGGTCCTTGTAGAGTCAATGTCACCTTCACAGTATCTCAAGCCCGTTGGAACTCTATCCATAAAATAAATTAGCTTTAAACCCAAAATCCAATAGCACCAATGAGGCAATGACCAGACCATTAAAGCTTAGCATTTCTAATTGACTGAGTATTCGTAAATCATTCTTCTATTGGGTTTAGGAGGTACTCTTGAAAGTAGACTGCAGAATAACTGATGGATTTGACATGATTTGGTCGGTAACAACCAATATTCTGGCCAAACATAGCATTTTGTGTCATCATGATAAAAACAATTATCAGGGTGGAATGACCTGAAAAGCATAGCTAGCATGAAACAATTGTGTGGCACTCAAACTCATAGCAATGTTATTTGTGTTATATTATTGGCATGCTTATAATGCTAATTAGAAATGTGGTGGTGTACATGTAACATATAACTGTAATATGACATGAATAAAGATGAGAAAGACTAGAATATATTTGCAAGGGTCAATTTTTGCACACATGCACAGCATGAAACAATTGTGTGGCATTCAAACTCATAACAATGTTATTTGTGTCAGATTATTGGCATGCTTATAATGCTAATTAGAAATGTGGTGGTGTACATGTAACATATAACTGTAATATGACATGAATAAAAGATGAGAGAGACTAGAATATATTATTCAAGGGTTGATTTTTGCACACATGCACAGGTGCCAGTGGGGTTGGGGGGGGGGGGTTGGATGTTGGGGTGGTGTTAAAGGAAATCAATTACAAGCAAATGCTCAAGTTTCATATACCATCTTAAACAATATCATTCGTTCCTAGAATGTGAGTTAGCACCACAGCTCCATTGATCAACAGATTAACTTTACAATAGACATTAAATCATCGCGAATAACCTTAATGGTTTGTGCCAGAAGCTTCATGCTGATTCCATGCAGTGGGAGAATTCAACTAAGATCAAGCTACTAGCACAAGCCAGAAGGTTAGCGTACATCATATTGGTCCCTGATATTTTTTGCCCCTTCTGCATACTCAACCTACATCCCTAACAAAAAGTGATGCTCAGCTGTCATACTTACCCATAGTACCGATCCTTTATGTTCTGCTGAGATAATTCCCCGGTAACAGGCATCTCATGCCGATATGGACATTCAGCACCACGTGTGCATTCACCGCGTGCATAAAAGCTACAGACGTGTGCCCGATTTCTTTTGTAATATGGTGTTGTCCTTTGAAGCTTTAAAATGGTGTCACTTGGACGCGCCTTTCCATATGAAGATTCATAATCTATGCCAGCTCTAGCCTGCAGTAGGAACAGTTAGCACATGTGATGTGTCAAAAGATATTCATTTGCTGCAAAATAATGGAAGAGGGGAGATGATGCTCTAATTGAATTCTTTAAAAAGAAGCATATATATACACTTGACAAGACTAGATTGTATATGCCAGTTCTAGCCTGCAATAAGAACAGGTAGCACAGGTGATATGTCAAAAGATGTTTATTTGCTGTAGTGTAATGGAAAAGGAGAGATCATGCTCTGACAGGATTCTTTTAAAAAAAACATGTGTATACTGGTAAGAGTAGATTGTATATATAACAGCTAAAAGTGGCACCGATTACCAGTTAATATGATCAATTTTATTTAATAACTGGGTCCGGTAATAGATACCAGGACAATTTTAAATTCAGATCAGGATTTGTCCCTCCATTCTGGTCAGATCCAGTAGCCACATGGATGCACCACAGATCTGGCACATGTACAGCCTTAAAAACCATAAGTCTGTCCACATGGAAAATTATATTAGATGTGGGCGGGCAACATAGTAGTGTGATCATGGAGTCATGACTAGAATATAGTACATGAAATGGTTGTGCAAAGAATTGTGTGACCAGAATGCATCTCATCTCTAACATGGCAGAGTAACACAAACAGAGACTTCAGTCATCAGCGAATTAAATTAAGGTGCTTTTTATCTATGTATTCCTTCCAAATTGAAGAACTTATTCTGTAACTGCCAGCTATCTCCTAATTTTAAGTATCATTTACTTCATAAGCAACTTTCCCAACTTCAACCCTTGCAGTTGTAATGTGCCTCATTGCAGGGTAGCGCAACAGCTAAAGAGTGGTTTAAATTAACCGTAAAGCACTGACTGGCATATATAATGCACTGGTTGGCAAGGATGGATGAATTGAGAAGCCGAAAGGTAAGGTAACCGTGTCAACAATGGTAAAATTGGGTGACCAGCAAGTTGATGAAATCCGATTTGTAACCAACAAATTTTCAGCAAAGTGGATGGGAAGAGTACCACCCTATGCATAGCACTTCTCAAAATTTACAAAATAACTTGTCCCTTTATATATTTTGGCTATTGATCAAAACATTCATTTCTTTCAATGAACTATTTATATCGCATGATTCTAGGATCTATTGCTAAAAATCAATGCATAAGCTTTTACTTAAATAAAATTTCTCACAATTTTATTATTTGTGATAAATTTATAGAATACAACATTAATTTTGTCTTTAGATCAAATGGCAGGAAGCATAACAATTATATAAGCACAATATTTCCTTTTTATAAGCCAGTATAAAAATTATATCGATTCTAGGCAACATCAATTTGCTACTACTACTGCAGATGTATGAAAATAAAGCAAAATTTTCTTTCTGAAGCATCACAGAACAATAAAAATAGAGCATAAAAATAATAGGACTTGAAATATAAAAGAGAGAATTTATTAAGCTTTCTGTCTTTTGCTAGTATATAGAGAAGAGCAAAAAAAGATCAGAATTTACTCTTTGTACACCTACCTTGCCCTTTGTCACAACAAAATTATTAAGCTTCCTTCTTTTACTAATTATTTATTGAAGAAATATAAAAAGAGGACCAAAATTCCAGAAAATAAAAAGAGAGAATTATAAAACAACAAACACATGAAGAAATAGTTAGAATGTAACCAAATAGTTTACCTAAAGCACAAATAGTTGTCTAGATGAGACCCATATATTAAAAAGAGATCCCTTTCTCAGATTAAAAAACAACAAAAAGGAGAAACAGAGAGGGTGAGCCAGGGGAGATGAGAGGAAGGAAAAAAAGACGAGGCAGAGTGGGAGAGGGAAGGGGAGTGGGAGGGGGTTGCTGGATCAAGTGGCAAAGAGGATAGGTTTGAGTAAGGTTGAGCCATGATCAAATGGCTTGGGCTAGGCAAGCACATAGTATGAATGAAACTACTCAATTGGGCATCCAGGGAGGCATTGCCTTAGGTGCTGCAGGCCTGGTTAAGTGCCCACTTAGGTACCTAGGCAGGCACCTGTAAATAACTTTTTAATCTGAGATATTGGTGGACATGAATCATGAAGGTAAAGCTTAAATGTGGTTGATGATCTCAGATTTACTAAGATATTGGTAACTTGGTGATAAACTGAGATCTTGATTCACCACGGCTTTGGTCACTTAGCAATGTAACTGATATCTCATGATTTAAAAATCTTGCCACGGGAGATGTGGTCAAGCTTATTTTGAGTCAAACCCACTAAAATAAATATCTTTTCCTGACTGTGTAGTATACTACAAGTGCAATCTTCTTAATGTTTAGGGACAGGAAAATTTCGGACTCCATTGTGTATGCTTAGAATGTCACCCTCTATGAGACTGCATCCACTGCCATTGATCATAAGGTGCTTGTCTGTAAAGAATATTGAGCAAATAAATAATACTTGTGATGCTTGCATTGATTAAACACCACTTTCATTGTGCAATTATTCCTAAAGCACGAATTTAGTCATTAAAACCTGTTTGGCATGAAGACTATTAAACTATAGAGTATGGACTAATCTAACGAATAACTAAAAGAAAGATAGCACAACTCCCACAGAAAATAGAACTCTTGAACCCCTAAATCTAGAAGAGAAGATGCTGGAAAAAATTATAAAATTCAGTAAAACACTTAAGCCTTTTATAAAGAGCCCTTTTTTAAGAACCAGAATCTTGATTTTAGTTAAATTAATCCTGCCTACAGATCTCAATCAAAAGATGTCAAACTTTTGATTTTAGTTAAAAATTTCATTTACATATCCCATGATAATGAGTGCACAAAATGCCTACCATGCTTAATACGTACTAAAACTTTCTGTGATGCACTAATCCAACAGAAACAAATGCACACGAGCGCGTGCAGAAATGTGCATGCATACACACAAGAACTAAAGTAAGAGAAGTCAGCAAAATAAGATAAACAATACACTAGGATAATTTAGAGGATAGGTAATAAATTCTCATCACGAGATACTATTGTTACTTGGATATGTGATAATGGTGTTGCATCCAAGAATCCATAAGAATACAACACTGGAATCTTCTAAAAACCAGACAAAGGGGCACATCTGCATTTTATATATGTATGTGCAAATATGCACAAAGTATGTATATCCTAAATAATTAGCTAAACTATTCCACTAAAGTTCATAAAATTTGATAAAATTGTTGCTATTTGTTGAGTCAATATTTGAAACTTTAATTGCAAAAATGAACATATAATGATGATCTGATGGTATGAAGTGTCAAGGAGTGTCATGAAGTGCCCTAATTATTCCAAGTGACTAGCGCATTTAAAAACCCAATATTCAGAGCATCCAAGTAGCACTAAACATATGCTTTAATTAATCTTGGTGGTAATCTAAACCTTTTATATGAAAAGCTGATGACTGATAAAGAAATGGTAAACGAAAAAACATCTTAGTAGTAAAGTGATACATACAAATGAGATACCAGTTAACAATAAAGTATAGAGCAAGTTAGCAAAAGAATAAGCAAAGGAAGTTCACCAACACACCCTGCGGTCATGCTCTTCTGCAAAGTACTCCCTATTCACGTCACTCTTTGGGATAGCATCATTGGAATTGATAGCCAATGCAGTGTCCCGAACCTGAACAGGCAACCCATACTCAAGATCCAAGAGGCAGACTTGGCACACATTTTTCAGCTTACAGCATGTCTGGCAGATCTCCGTCTTTTTGTATCTTGCATCACGACCTGGCCTCCATCTGAAGACTGTAAATGGCCGTGTGCAGATCTTGCACTCCTTGTCATAATCTGCCTTTGTCTGTGCAATCCAGGCAGAGAAACCAGAAAAGCCATTATCCACTTCCTCAATAAATAACTCAGTATATGAAACAAAAGATCACGGCACAAGAGAGATCTCATCACCAATCATGTGAGAACTTTGAGCTTCAAACAATAAAAAGAATTTCACTTTGTGTAGCCAGACCAAGAATACCACATTCATAGACCAAAAGATGAAGAAGTAACCCGCACAAGCAGAAAGGTACAATGAGGATTATCTCTTTCAAACCTAAACCAGTTCTGAGAACTAAAAGAAGTCATAGACTAAGATCAAATCCTGGTTAAGAATTGTAATACCATAAAAACGAATTTTTGAGAGCTTGGACTTAAACTGAAACAAGGACAAAACCCCAAGTATAGTCAGACCAGAATTTTGCATCCAATACACCAATAAATTCCTTTGTTGTTCTAAATAATGCAAATCGATTCTGAGAGTTAAAAGAAATAAACCTAGGAGGCAATAAAAGGCTTGGTGAATATGGAAGTTTACCATGTCTCTCTTGATTGATATAGCTGGATTAGGGTTTCCACGAATCTCTCTCTTTTCCTATACAAAGAACACTGCAACAATAACCTATACCCCTATCACCATTCTAATTAAAAGAACATTCTAAGAAAAGTTGAACTTCTTCATACGCAAAAACCAACTTCATCCCACATTACTTTAACTGACTGACAGAAAATTCTTGATAGCTAAAAGGAAGCCAAACTTAAGCAGAAACTAGAGATTAAAAAAAAAACAGAGTTTCTGATCACCATGTAATGTTTAGGGTGTCAGCTAGTGTCAATCATTGCAGCTAAAGACCATAAGAGAAAGAGCTTCTAAACCAATCACCAATCCTAATCCTTCGAGACAAACCATGAAGAGATTTCAGTTTTATAAAAGAAAAACGACTTGCGCTCAATTTTACCAGAACTAGTATTCATAATCAAAGAAACAAAACATTCACTCTCTCCAGTAAAATAATGAATAGAAATCATTTGTGAGCCACAAAAAAAAAAGCACGACAATAAACACAGACAAACTATACAGGCATAAAAATGGAGAAAATAAACTCAGGCATAAAAATTGAGAAAATAAACTCAGGGTTTCTCCTCTTTTGTCTGAAAAGTTTGAAGGTTTCCGCTGGTGTCCTTCTTTGCCTTTCTGAGAACATGGCACGAAAAATACAATCTAAATCACAAATCTAATAGAACAAATCTTCACGGTCTAATCATTATTTCATAAAAAAAACGCTCAGTTTATCCAGACTCAGATTCCTGATCCTCCCATGCCTCCTCAATGCCTAATTAGAACTCTTTCTATTATCTGCCTGCTAGAACACCAATCCAACGAAGGAACCATTAAATTGGGCAGAGCACAAAAATAATACAACTAGATTTCCTTCTATTTTTGGATTCATGACTAGGGTTTCAAACTAAAACTTTATTCGAACCCTGTTTCGAAAGAAGAGAGTTGGAGACAAGGAAGAAGGCATACCATTCGAACGTAAGGATTGTCGCCGAGGCAGGATTCGCAGATGATGGGAAAGTCGGAGCGCTCCCATCCATCGGCCTGCGCGTCTCTCAGCAGCCGATGCGCCATTCTCTCAACTACAAAAGAAACTGGTGGAGGAGCGATGCCTTTATCGATCCACCCGCTGCTCGCCTTCTTTCTCTCGCTGCGGGTCGGACAAGGGCCAATAAATAAAAAAATAAATAATAGACAGCAGCACCTTCGAAGTATCGTTCGGGCCCCAGCAGGTCCGATGCCGGTATCGACGCGTGAAACTTAACGTGCACCGCGCCCCATTCAGGATCGCGCGCAGTAATTAATCTACGCGCATGCGTTAAAAATATTTTTATTTTTTTATACTGAATATGATTATACGTAGGTACGGACTATGGATGGTCATCCCGTGCGACGTGATCCTTTCTACTTCGCGTGGGATGCACAAAAAAAATCTTTTATGAGCGCATATCCATAACGGGGCACATAAGGGATAGCAATTTTTTCATTTAATCGTTTACCGTGAGCAAAAAATTTCTTGATTAAATGGTTTAATAACGACTAAACGAGGATGATATCCTCACCTCGTCTATTGGTCTGTATTAGCTTTACCATAATATATTTAAATTATATATATTAATATTTTAAAATTTTAAAATTTTTAAATTTTAAATAAATAAAATATATATATTAAAAATCTAATAAAACATGTTTGAATTTTTCTGTTTTCTTCTTTCATGCAACTATCGAATATTAAAGTCAAAACTTTTTATTAATATTTTTTAAACTTTTTATTAATATTTTTTAAAAAATAATACAATTTTTTTATTTTTTTATGTAAATAATCAAACGAGTATTCAATGAGTACCCGTTTATTCAATCGGATACCTTCGTCATCGTTTTCATTAACTATAATGGTTTAACAGGATGGGGGAACAAAAGGTTTTTGTTGGGGGGGTAAAATCATTGCATCAATATTCGTGCGAGGCGGCTAAGGCCGACCTCCTCCCTTCGCCCTTCCGGGCTTCCACAGCTCGACCCCCTCCGGGCTTCCTTAGCTCGGCCCTTCCGGGCTTACATAGCTCGGTCCTTCCGGGCTTCCATAGCTCGGCCCTTTCCGGGCTTCCTTAGCTCGGCCCTTCCGGGCTTACATAGCTCGGCACTTCCGGGCTTCCGTAGCTCGGCCCTTCCGGGCTTCCGTAGCTCGGCTTCGTCCGGGCTTCCACAGCTCGGCCCCCTCCGGGCTTCCTTAGCTCGGCCCTTTCCGGGCTTCCGTAGCTCGGCTCCTTCCGGGCCTCCGTAGCTCGGCCCTTCCGGGCTTCCGTAGCTCGGCTTCGTCCGGGCTTCCACAGCTCGGTCCCTTCCGGGCTTCCCTAGCTCGGCCCTTCCGGGCTTCCCTAGCTCGGCCCTTCCGGGCTCCTAGCTCGGCTCCTTCCGGGCTCCGTAGCTCGGCCCTTCCGGGCTCCCTAGCTCGGCCCTTCCGGGCCTCCATAGCTCGGCCCTTCCGGGCTTCCATAGCTCGGCCCTTCCCGGGTCACCATGGCCCGGCTACGTTAAATGATCCTCAATCCAATACCCACCTCCGCGGAACCTGACACGGGAGAGCCTAGGTTCACCATAACGATATCCTAGACAAGGAATCATGTCGAAACGTGGCCTAGGACCTATCATAACCACCCCAGGCCTACTCAGCCAGATCTCGGTCATCAAGAAGCTCTCCTGGCCGTCGATCCCCTAACAAACAGGATACGGATTCCAACGGCCCCACAACGGCCTGATTCTATCCACCTCCATATCCTAACAACCTCTGAACCTTCCAGAAGACGCTCAAGACACAGGTGACAGCCTATAACTACCAGACTGGCAGATTTCCTCAGGTACGCATACCCACGCACTCTTGGACGCACACTCATACGTGCGCTCTCACTCTCCTGCCCTCTCACCGGTAGCTCGTCGGTGCTCTTGCCTTCCAGAGCTCCCGATTGGCCGCCCCCGGAGAGGCCTCCCGGAGAGATCCACCTCCCCATTATCTTGTTGATCGCCGATTTCTTCTCCACTGACTTGAGCGTCGGAGGGTCTTCCGCGGAGGGCCACCCCCAACGCCTCTCGCGCGAGGACTTTTTGTGCAGGTCCGCCCCCTCTCCCTGGAGATCGACCGCGTCCGAGTCGGAGGACGGATCCCGGCGGCAACAGATTGGCGCTAGAGGAAGGGCCTCAAGTCCCATTAAAACTTGAAAAGAGGAGATAAGGATCTAAATCCGGAGCAGAACCTCTCTAATGGCTAATCGGAGGAGAGCAACCTCGGAAGCCCAAGATCAGGTCGCTTCCCAGAGGCCTGATCCGACGAGCGGTGTAGCGCCGCAACCACCACCAGTCGAAACTCCGTCATTGCCTGCCATCCCGGTGACCCAGGACCAGTTTGCTTCACTGGTCCAGCAAGTTCAAACTCTGACCCATCTGGTTCAAGAGCGCCTTGCACCTCCTCCAGCTTCGCACCTTCAGAAGGAGGCGGTGATTCCTTCTTCGCCGGCAGCCTCCTCCTCTGATCCGCACGAGTCCGCGGATCCCCACATCGGCCCAGAGGGGACAAACCAGTCCCACGAGGCGGTTATGATAGAGATCCTCCCAGATCTCGGCGAGCCCGATCCCTCTCCCCGGTGATATCTCACCATGACTCAACACCATCCTTGCGGTTCTCACGCCCGGCTCCTCCTCTGGCTGGCGAAGAGGAGATCCATCGTCAGATCCAGGAAATGCGTCAAGAGCTGGACGCCGCCAAACAGGCCCGTTCGTCCCAGCCCAAGGCGGAGCAGGGCATCCCTTTCTCTAAGAGGATCATGGAGGAAGTGATTCCCTCCCATGTCAAGTTACCGGCTGTCGAACCCTATCACGGCTCGTCTGATCCGGACGATCATCTTAGTAGCTTCCGGTCAATAATGATGTTCCACAGAGCATCTGATGTTGTCCTCTGCCGTGCCTTTCCCTCCACCCTCAGAGGATCCACCCGAACCTGGTTCAACACTTTGAAGCCAGGTTCTATTGATTCATTCGACGAGCTGAGCCACCTCTTTATTGGCCAGTTCGTCAGCAGTCGCCGCCACCGACGAAGGTCCGACTCCCTCTCCGAGGTTAAGCAGAGAGAGGGGGAGTCCTTGAGGAATTACCTTGGCCGTTTCAATAAGGCCATGTTGGAGGTGGACCACCTTAATCATGAGGTGGCCATGTCTGCTTTGGCAGGGGGAGTCTCGAAGAAGAGCGACTTCTATCTGGCTATGGAATCAGTTATCCCCCCTGCCTCTCGGAGATGATGGCTCTGGCGGACAAATACACCAGGGTCGAGGAATCGCGGAGAGTTGCCCGCGCTGAGCAGGCAAAGAAGAGGGAGCCCAAAGTTCCCGACAGGCACCGTCCCGCCCGGCGACCAAGTCCTCGCCGCCAGAGAGTCCCTCTGCTGCCGCCAAGGAATCGCTCCCGAAGCCCTCCCAGGCGATTCGACCACTACACTCCGTTGACCGTGCCCCGGGCGCAAATCCTCATGGAGATAGAGCGCCAGCTCCCCCGGCCAATACCTCTCCGAGGGAACCCGACCCGAAGAGATCCTACCAAGTATTGCCGCTACCATAGGGAGCACGGTCATGACACTGAAGAATGCTGGCAGCTGAAGAATGAGATTGAGAGGCTGATCTGGCGGGGACGACTGAATCAGTTCAGGAGGGCACCCGAGCCACAACAACAAGGAGGTGACCGCCAGCCCGAACTTCAACAACCTCCTCCCCCACCGAATCCGCCTGTGATCGGCCGCATTAATATGATTGAAGAGGCCGGCGGATCGAGCCCCAGAGGCGACAGTGATGGATCAGTGCCAAAGAAGGCACGGACGGGCGAACTCTCCTTCTCTGATGATGACCTCCTAGGGATACAGCTCCCCCATGATGACGCACTAGTTGTATCCCTTAACTTGAATAACTATGATGTAAGCCGAATCCTAGTTGATAGTGGAAGTTCGGTAAATGTTTTGTACCTCAGTGTGTTTGCCAAGATGAAATTACTCATGGAAAACCTGCGAGCCGTGGATTCCATCCTGATGGGATTCACTGGCGACGTTATCGTCCCAGAAGGAGTCATCACCCTGACAGTCCGCGCGGGAACCTGGCCCCTTGCAGCCATTGTCCAGACAGATTTTTTAGTAGCCGACCTCAGATCCCCCTACAATGCAATATTCGGCAGGCCCGGACTAATGTCCCTCAAGGCAGTCGTCTCCATCCCGCATCTATCCATGAAGTTTCCCACCGAGCGGGGAGTTGGAGTTGTTCGAGGAAGTCAGGCCATGGCTCGGCAATGCTTTGTTACAAGCCTATAGTCCAAAATGCCAGAGGTTGATGGGCTAGATGCTCGCGAGGACTTCGCCGAACAACGAGGAGAACCGCAAGAATTGGAGGAGGTACCGCTGGACGAAGCTCGACCCGACCGAACCATCAAAATCGGGTCGCTGCTCAAAGGAGAGCCTCGGCACAGATTGATCGGCTTCCTCCGAAGTAATGCTGACATCTTCGCCTGGTCCGCCTCTGACATGCCAGGGATCAGCCCCAAGGTCCTCGTCCATCATCTCAATGTGGACGAGATGCACAGGCCGGTTAAGTAGAAGAAGAGAAGCTTCGCCCTAGAGCGACAAAAGGCCATCGAGGAAGAGGTAGACAAACTCATCAAGGCCAATTTCGTCCGAGAGGTAAATTACCCGAGCTGGCTGTCAAATGTCGTCATGGTGAAAAAGTCGAACGGCAAGTGGAGAATCTGCATCAACTTCACCGACCTCAACAAAGCCTGCCCGAAGGACAGCTTCCCCCTCCCTCAGATTGACCAGCTCGTGGACGCCACCTCAGGCCACCAGATGCTGTCATTCATGGATGCCTATTTCGGTTACAATCAGATCCGAATGGCCCCTGAGGATGAAGAGAAGACCGCCTTCATAACCGACCGAGGTACTTACTGTTACCGCGTTATGCCTTTTGGTCTTAAAAATGCAGGTGCGACCTACCAAAGGCTGGTCAATAAAGTATTCAAGGAGCAAATCGGCCGGAATATGGAGGTGTACGTGGACGACATGCTGGTCAAAAGCAAGGAGGCATCGCAGCATGTGAAGGACCTCATGGAGAGCTTTGCCACGCTGCACAAATACGGGATGAGACTCAACCCGACCAAGTGCGCCTTCGGCGTTAACTCCGGGAAGTTTCTCGGCTTCATGGTCTCCCAGCGAGGTATCGAAGCCAACCCCCAGAAGATTCAAGCTCTCCAACAAATGGCGCCCCCGGCATCTGTCAAGGAGGTCCAGCGCCTAACCGGGAGGATAGCGGCCCTCAACCGCTTTGTGGTGCGGTCGGCCGAGAGATGCCTCCCCTTCTTCAAAACTCTCCGATCGGCCAAAAACTTCCAGTGGACCCCCGAATGCCAAAGGTCGTTTCAAGACCTCAAGAAGTACCTTGGCTCGCCCCCGCTCCTCAGTAGTTCGTCCCCGGGGAGACCTTATTCTTGTACGTGGCTGTTTCGGAGGGTGCGGTTTGCTCGGTGCTGATCAAAGAAGAAGGCAAAGTCCAAAAGCCGATCTACTATGTCAGCAGGCTACTCCGCGATGCGGAGACAAGGTACAGCAGAATTGAAAAGATGGTGCTGGCCTTAATTACCTCAGTTCGAAAGCTGCGGCCATACTTTCAAGCACATTCCGTGACGGTTCTGACCGACCAACCCATCAAGACGGTGGTCCACCGTCCCGAGACATCGGGGAGAATGACCAAATGGGCCGTCGAACTAAGTGAGCATGACATACATTTCCAGCCTCGCCCAGCCATCAAGGCCCAGGTGCTAGCCGACTTCCTCCTCGAGTGTACCATCCCGGAGGATGGTTCTACCCCAGACTCCCCCGAAGAACCAAAAGCTGGAGCCCGGTGGCTCCTCATGCCGACGGGTCATCTAATGCCCATCGCTCTGGTGCAGGTCTGGTTCTTACCAGTCCGAAGGGGATAACCTTCGAATATGGCGTTCGATTCTCCTTCCCGGCCTCCAACAACGAAGCCGAGTACGAAGTCCTGTTAGCCGGCCTCCGCATCGCCCGCAATTTAAAAGTGGAGAAGCTCAGTGCCTTCACCAACTCTCAGCTAGTAGTTGGCCATGTACGGGGAGAGTTTGAGGCCCGAGAGCCGAACATGATTCGATATCTTCAAGAGGTACGGAACCTGCTTCCCCATTTTGCCGAATTCGAAGTTATTCAGATTCTCAGATCCGAGAACGCCCGCGCCGATCTACTTTCTCGATTGGCGACCGCGGAAACAATGGATGCCGAACAAAAGTTCCACTTGGAGACTCTGGAAAGACCCAGCATCGCGGAGACCGACCAGATAATGCAAGTTGAGGCCGAATCATCATGGTTCGACCCCATCCTCAAATATCTCAAAGAAGGGTCGCTGCCGTCCGACCGAAGGGAGGCTAGAAAACTGAAGCTGCAGGCCACTCACTACGTGTTGATCGACAACCAGCTTTACAAACGATCTTTTTCTATGCCGCTGCTCAGGTGCCTTCGCCCGTCCGAAACAGATTATGCTCTGCGCGAGGTGCATGAAGGGATTTGCGGCAACCATCTAGGAAGCCGATCCCTATGCCACAAAGTGCTACGACAAGGCTACTACTGGCCGACCATGCAGAAAGACGCAGATGACCTAGTCCGAGCCTGCGACCCCTGCCAGAGGCATTCGAGCATCCAAAGGCTCCCTTCCGTCGAGCTAATTTCCATATCCTCCGCTTGGCCCTTCGCCAAATGGGGGATGGACATCCTCGGCCCATTACCGCTTGCCACAGGACAGCGGAAATTTCTATTTGTCGCCATCGACTACTTCACCAAATGGGTCGAGGCGGAAGCAGTTGCGCAAATTACCGAAGCACGGGCCAGAGATTTTGTTTGGAGGTCTATCATCTGCCGATTCGGCCTCCCGCACACCATAATCACCGACAACGGTAAGCAGTTCGACAATTCTAAGTTTTGCCAGTTCTGTGAGGAGCATGGGATCCGTCATCACCTTACTTCAGTCGGGCACCCACAAGCCAACGGAGCGGCCGAGGTGACCAACAGGACCCTCCTTCAGGGAATCAAAGCTCGCCTCTCCAGAGCCCAAGGCAGGTGGGCGGAAGAGCTGCACCATGTCTTATGGGCCTACCGCACCACCTCGAGAATCCCGACAGGTGAAACCCCATTCCGAATGGCTTTCGGTACAGAGGCCGTCATCCCTGTGAAATAGGTCTCCCATCATTGCGGGTGGAAAGCTACTCGGAAGAAGCCAGCAACGAGCAGCTCCGCACCAACCTCGACTTGGTGGAGGAAATTAGGGAGAAGGCCCGGATTAGAATGGCTGCTTATCAGCAAAGAGTAGCCCGTTATCACGCCTCCAGAGTCAAAGGAAAAGCCTTCCTGCCCGGCAACCTTGTCCTCTGAAAGGCCTCTGTTTCCAAACCGCTGGAATAAGAAAAGCTGGCACCGAACTGGGAGGGCCCATACCAAGTGGCGGAAATTATCGGACCTGGAACCTACAAGCTACAAGATCTGGATGGGAAATCCATTCCCCAGACGTGGAATTCGGACAATCTCCGAAAATATTATCAATAGGGTACGTCCTTTCCAAATTTATTTTCATATGCCCCATTATATCTTCCTATTGGCACATTTTCCTCAATGCAAATCATTATGCACTACATCACCAAAAATTGCAAAAAGAAACAGATGCTGCTTACCAATCCTCGGCACGACCGAGCTCCTTGTCTGGACAGGATTTCTTCGAACCTTGGCAGGGCCAAGTAAAATATTCTCCGAACCTCGGCTGGGCCGAGCAACAAATTCTCCGAACCTTGGCAGGGCCAAGTAAAATATTCTCCGAACCTCGGCCGGGCCGAGCAACAAATTCTCCGAACCTTGGCAGGGCCAAGTAAAATATTCTCCGAACCTCGGCCTGGCCGAGCAACAAATTCTTCGAACCTTGGCAGGGCCAAGTAAAATATTCTCCGAACCTCGGCCGAGCCGAGCAACAAATTCTCGAACCTTGGCAGGGCCAAGTAAAATATTCTCCGAACCTCGGCTGGCCGAGCAACAAATTCTCCGAACCTTGGCAGGGCCAAGTAAAATATTCTCCGAACCTCGGCTGGGCCGAGCAACAAATTCTCCGAACCTTGGCAGGCCAAGTAAAATATTCTTGAACCTCGGCTGGGCCGAGCAACAAATTCTCCGAACCTTGGCAGGCCAAGTAAAATATTCTCCGAACCTCGGCTGGGCCGAGCAACAAATTCTCCGAACCTTGGCAGGGCCAAGTAAAATATTCTTCGAACCTCGGCCGGGCCGAGCAATAAATTCTCCGAACCTTGGCAGGGCCAAGTAAAATATTCTCCGAACCTCGGCCGGGCCGAGCAACAAATTCTCCGAACCTTGGCAGGGCCAAGTAAAATATTCTCCGAACCTCGGCCGGGCCGAGCAACAAATTCTCCGAACCTTGGCAGGGCCAAGTAAAATATTCTCGAACCTCGGCCGGGCCGAGCAACAAATTCTCCGAACCTTGGCAGGGCCAAGTAAAATATTCTCTGAACCTCGACTGGGCCAAGCAACAAATTCTCCGAACCTTGGCAGGGCCAAGTAAAATATTCTCCGAACCTCGGCTGGCTGAGTAAAGATTTCTTCAGGTTAAGATGCTGGCTGAAAGCCGAAGTGCGTAGGCCCCGGTTAAGGCCGAGGGACTTCCAAATAGCCCCCAAAACTTCTGCCGGTTTAAAACGAAGCACGCTGAGCGAAAAACCGTCGACACACAAAAGGAAGGGCCCCTTAAGCCCCGCATAATCGGCCAAAGCCCCGAGCAGAGCCGGGGGATTCCCCTCTGCAGCTGAAAATCTTTGGGTAACGCCCCTAAAACCCGTCGATCAAAGCGTCTATATCAGCGCATAATCCAACGGGGCCACACCCTAACTATTACGAGGATAGCATGACCAAGGCCAGAACTCTTAAAGAAGAGGATTAGTCAAAATAAATCCATTTTTCATTCATCAAGAAAAAGGGATTACAAAAGTGACAGAAAAAAAACATAAAAAGAAAGCAAAAGAGGCCCTGGATCATGGATCAGAGTCGCCCCCCGACGCCAGCAAATCCTCCAGGCGATATGTGAGATCAGCCACCTGCTGGCGAAGCGATTCGACCTCTTCCCTCTGCCGGTTTACCACCCGGCGCAGGGCCTCCGCCTCCTTGGTCGTCACGTCCATGTACTCCTCTACGACCCTCACGAGCTGCTGATTACTCGCGAGGGCCGACGCCAGGCCCAATCCGTCGATAGTGATGGAGGTACGCCTCCTCTCCGAGTGAAGCAGGTTGTTGAGTGAGGTGCGCAGCTCACTAGATGATCGCCCTTGAGAGGCCATTGTTTCAGGACTTAAACCGAGGGATGGCTGAGACCGATACCCCTCGGTCATATTTATACTCGCTGGACAGGTATCTCAATCGGCCGCGCCATAGCCGCCGACCCATAAGAGCTTGCCACGTGTCGTCATTTCAATGCCTGCAGAATCCAAAGTGTCGCGCCCCATCCCGAGCGAGATCGGTAAGCACGAGCAGACTATTTGGGAATTCCCCCAAGCAAGACATTTTCCGATCTGCCGGCCCTCGCAATAAATGCCCTCAGTGCTTCCCCAAGCCTCCTAAAGCTGGCCTCTTTTTCGGAAAGCGCAGAGGGAAGAAGTCCGGCATCCGGCCAATGACCTGTCCCTTCGGGAAGAGTAGCGTCACCAATCAAAAAGCGTGACAATATACTGCTCGTACCGACCTGGCGCCCATCGCCAAGCGCCGCATAGACCTAGCACTATGGCTCACAATGACAACTGAATCGCTCCCTTGAGCCCAAATCTCCGAACCTCGGCTGGGCCGAGTGACAGAATCTCCGAACCTTGGCAGGGCCAAGTAAAATATTCTCTGAACCTCGGTGGGGCCGAGCAATAATTTCTCCGAACCTTGGCAGGGCCAAGTAAAACATTCTCCGAACCTTGGCAGGGTCAAGTAAAACATTCTCCGAACCTTGGCAGGGCCAAGTATAGCATTCTCCGAACCTCTGCGGGGCCAAGCAACAGTTTCTCCGAACCTTGGCGGGGCCAAGTAAAACATTCTCCGAACCTTGGCAGGGCCAAGTATAGCATTCTCCGAACCTCAGCGGGGCCGAGCAACAATTTCTCCGAACCTTGGCAGGGCCAAGTGAAACATCCTTCGAACCTCGACGAAGCCAAGCATAGATTTTCTGAACTTCGGCAAAGCCGACCTGCAAGGATGCGAGTTCCGATAAGAGCGAAGCGCGAAAATACCAAACTTCGGACCAAAGTAAGGAACGTATTTCGCCGAAATGATCCCTGAATCGTCGCTCGCGAACATCGATTAGTTCGGACAGCGTGGGATCCTCATTTAAGGACAAGCGGGACGCCTTTGTACCCCACAAACAACAATGACAGCAAACTCGGCACAGAAAAGATAGAGATTGAAAAACAAAACATAACTCTCTTTATTGCCAGTCGAGATCGGTTACAAATGCCTTAGAGGCGTTACAAGAACATTGAAATGCATAAAATAAAGACGAGTACAAAACTCGGGCAACTGCTCCAAAGCAGACCTAGGCAACTGTGATGCTCCGGCATCCAACCGCCGAACCAGATAAGTCGCTCGAGCTGATAATAGCCGGGCGACATGGACCAATAGTTGCGATCAGCTTCAGCCGATAATGATATCTCGGTGACCCAACCGAGATATCTGGATGGCCATCCCAGACCATCCCATCGAGGGACCCCCCGGCGAGCAGGTAGGAAGACAGCGAACCCTGGCGGCGGAGTGCTCTCCCATATCGAGTATGCACCGCCCCCACCTCGCCATGGCTCAAGGACAAGGTGTCGGCGGGCGGTGCATTTTTGCCCCCTCTCCATGTGGTGAAAGATTCCCCAGGCAGGCGAGCCCAGGAATCCAAATCAGGGGAGGAGGAGAAGTTCACGCAAGCCATGGGGAGCCCGCATGCACTCCCTACCATGCGTCTCCAGAGGGGAACCACAAAGGTCACACGGGAAGAGTATATGTGCGCTCTCCGTGTGACCTCTGCGCCCTCTATGTGCACTCTCCATGTGATCTTCGGGACTCATCCCCTAAGGGCGAGCCATCCTTCGGCAGCTCCTTCATCGCCCCAACTATCTGGAGGCAAAGAGCTTACAAGAGAAAAGCTCAGTCCTCCCACTCGCAGCAACAGAAAAACAAGCATGATGAAAGCTCTAACGGGAAAGAAACTTTGGGGATGACCAAAACTGACCTCCATTTTCCCCTTTTTATAGGCAGAAATGAACCGGGGAAAAGCTACCCAAGCTGGAGCCCCGAGATTCAAACATCTGGCCCATGCCACCACGTGGCCCTTCAGGATAGACACGGCGCCCTACTGCGCGCCAAGCCCATCGCCTGAGCTGTGACGTATATGGAGATCTCCTCCTGATCCCGAATCACGATCATTAAATGCAGGGGATCATCCACTAGCACTTCGAAAACTGGCAGGTTCAGGAGATCGTCCTTTGAAAATAACGTCCTCCAATGGTAAGCGGCTGCGTGCGCAGCACGATGAAACGACCTCCATGGGAAAAGAGCACCTTCCGAAAAGCTTTAAGTGTAGCTTTACGTTCCCCACAGCGCCGTACCACCGATTTTGGTAAAACAAAAACCGATTCGCCTGCAAAACGGCAGGGCGCTGACAGAATAGCAAAAAGCGTAAAAACCTACCTTACTCGTCGGCCCCAGCCGACCTATCTTTGCCCATCGGCCCTAGCCAATCTATCTTGCTCGTCAGCCCTAGCCGACCTATTTTGCGTGTCGGCCCTAGCCGACCTATTTTGCTTGTCGGCCCTAGCCGACCTATCTATGCTCGTCGGCCCTAGCCGACCTATCTTTGTTCGTCGGCCCCAGCCGACCTATCTTTGTCCATCGGCCCTAGCCGATCTATCTTGCTTGTCGGTCCTAGCCGATCTATCTTGATTATCGGCCCAAGCCGACCCACTTCGCCAATCGGTCTTAACCGTCCAGCTTTGTTTCTTGAGCCTTAATTAAGACATGAGCCGAACCGGATCTCCTATCGGTTTGCCAGTCAAGGCGATCACCCCGCCTTGGGTTAAGCCAATGCACTCCCTCAATCCCGAAACGAAAATGACTAAAAAGCATCAGCGAGCCACAAGTCGCTCGCGATTGAGGCGAGACTAGACGACAACGAGGCCACGCAAGAAAGGCACTTAGATGGAAACAGGAAACTCTTTTATTAAGAAACGTCAGACAGACTTCTAAAAGACGAAATACAAGAATAGCTCCTAAGGGCCGGGACCGCGTCAGCTTTAGAAGAGTCCTCGGTTACATCCACGGAAGCGTGACTAGACTCACCCTTCTCCAAAACCCTTGCCCCTTCAGCGGCAGTTATCGATCGTTCTTCGAGAGCAGCGGCTTCGTCGGAACCCGGGACATCACCAGGGTCAGTGTCGGAGACGTCGACATATTCGTCCTCTTCTTCCCCTTCGGACTCACCCTCATCAGGAGTTTCAGCGTCCAGAAAAGAGAGATCCCATTCTGGATGCTCGCTGGATATCTTCTCTTTGCATTCCTGCAGCCCAAGTTGGAAGGCGTCAACACCGATGGCATCCTGCCTCCCCTTGAGTATGGCGAGCTGCATGTTGGCCTCAGCAGCCCTTTTCTCAGCCTCTGCAACTTGGGCCCGCAGAATGACATTTTGCTCCTCAAACTCGCCGGCCCGCGCCTCGAGTTCTGAGCTCTTATTGCGGTTGGACGCAAGCTCACCTTGAAGAGCCCGAACCTCCAACTCCAGCTTCGCCATCTGAGAAAGCCAAAGTTAGTCGGCATCACAAGAAGCCAGTAGAAGAAGCTAAAAAAGGGGGGGGGGGAAATGAGATCGTACCTCTCCTCTCGTCTGGCCAACCTCTTGGCCAACTCCTCAGCCTCGCCCCTGGCTCTTGTCCTATCAGCCCCGACCAGCTCGACTCTCTCCTGCAGATTGTTGATCCTCGACTGTTTGGCTCCGATTTCCTTCCGGGCTTGGGATAGCTCGTTGTTCACTCGAGCTATCACCCCTTGTTGCCATTTAGCGCCCTCCCTCAAGTGGGCAATTTCGCTGTCGCGGCGCTTCAGTCGCTCCTCCACCTCGTCAAGCATCCTAGTCAAATGCTTCCTCTCGTCGGCAGCTTCCTTCCCCAGCCGACCCATACTCTCGCTATGTTTCTCCGCATCGCCTTCACCGCCGCAGAGTGTTTCGATTCGATTCTGGCCAGCTCCAAGCACGCGTTGTCATTCTTCGCCAGGAGTTCCTGCAACTCCTCCACCCTACGCTTTTGCTTGGACACCTCGGCCAGGGCGACCTGGTGTGCCACCCTTATTCCCTTTAAGCTCCTATCAGTCATATCCATAAGCTCTTCGAACTTCTCAGACACCTTCAGTCGTGATTGAAGCTCGGCATTGTCTCTCCTGGCCTGAATGCTGGCCCCCATCGCCAAACTCAAACGCCAGCACATCGCCCGAGAAAGCAAAACGCTCTGCGAGACAAAAGATGAATAAAAACCCACGATGGGGTCACTCAGGAAACATCTACCGCACAAAAGAAATAACTTACCCGTGAGGCATAGGCCCGAGTCATCCTCATCAGGGTCGTATTGTCGATGTCGGGAAGGAGATGGATACTCTCGGCCATGCCTTGCTGACCGAATGCGGCATCGACCAGCTCTAAGTATGCAAACTTGTCCACCGAAGGATCTGCACCGGATACAAGGCCAACCTCATTAAGGCGGAAAACGCCTCCTCAACACCAGCTCGAACTGCTAGGCTGACCGTCCCCGCCTGAGGGACCGACCTGGGCGACCTCCGTCTGAGAGGCCCCAACTTCCCAGCCTCCTCCATCAAGGCCCTGGCTTGGACTTCTTCAGATAATTCGGCTAGCCCAAGCGCCAGCCTCCCCAGAATCTTTTTCGAGGGAGCTCCCAATGCGGGACTCCCACCTTGCTGCGTCCCCTCCTCCGACGCATCCTTCCCGGTTACCGCCACCTGCATCTTCTCCGCAGGCTCCCCCGAAGCCTCGGTCTGACCCGCTTCTTGACCCATCGAGGGCGGTCCAACCTCGCTACTACCGAACTCCCCTGCAGAGAGACCAAGGGGGGCTCCCCCTGAACCTCCTCGGCTGTAGCTGTCCATCTCCCTCTCCTGCTGGAGCCGGTGGTGATCTCGCGGGGACAACAGGCCCCTCAGAAATGACCGCCTCCGCCAGATCCATCACTGGTTCCTCTTTCAGGGGGACGCGGTCGGACGAGCCAACGGAGCCTCGTCTGAGCTATCCGATATCTCTAACACGGGAGGACAAGGGATCATGGCTTCTCTCCCCAAACCTCCCTTCGCCCCCGGCGTTCCTATCGCAACCGCTCCGGTGTCCGGCGAACTTCTTGTGGAGGTATGGGCCCTTTTCTTGGGCCTCCCGCTATCCGCGCCACTGCTCTCCCCTGGGCGCTTTCCTCTCTTCCTCTTAGAGAGGCTCGATAACGCCGACCTCTTGGCTGAAAGAATGAAACACGCACGATCAGATCCAAGCACATTCATCGAGAAAACGCACAGCGAGAAAGGGACAAAAGAAGGGATTCACCTTGCGGGTCCAGGGGGCTAAGCCCTGCTGCGAAGAGGGCCTCCTCCGATAGCAGGTCGTTAGCTGAAAACACTAGGCCATTGCGAAGGACGTCCAAATCCCTCTCCTCCTGCGCTGACAAAACTGGATGCATCTCTGCATCCCTAGCAAAGTTCCCCCATTTCTGAGGGAAGCCGGATCCAATGTTTCCCTCTGTGATAACGAATCGGCTCTTCCATCCCTTGATGGAAGATGGCTTATCCACAATGACGTTGAAGGACCTCCGGGGTCCAATGTACGGCCGCTTTGATTTCCTTCCGGGTATCAGATGGTAGCAGGCACGAAAAAGGGGAAGAGTGGCGACAATCTGAATCTGATGGCACATCGAGATGAATCCGATGATGCTCCGCCAACTATTTGGGGCCACCATCGCCGGGCAGATATTGTAGTGGGTCATTATCTCCTTCACCAAAGGATGGAGAGGGAAACGAAAGCCTGCCTTCAAACTGTCTTCGTAAACAAAGACCCCGGACTCCAGATCTCGTGAGACCCTATCCTCAGACTCCGGCGCCCACAGAACGACATCTGAAGGCATGCCATACCATTGGTGAATCCTCCCCAGATCCTCAGCTACAATCTCCGAAACCACATCGTCGGGGCTCATCGCCATCTCGATTGAGAGAAAAACACTGGGCGGGACGACGAGAATCGAGGAGGATGAAAGGCCAAACTTTTCAAAAAACAAGATGAGAGGATGCTGCGAACGTGCACGTATATATATAGTACGTCTATCGCCTTGCTTCCCTACTAAGGAAGCCATCTTGAGAAGATGGGGCATCCCGCCCGAGGTGTTTGGAACCGCCTCGACAAATGCCCGATCGTTCGGGATTTGCGACGTGGCGCATTCCCAACCGTCACTTCTAAGGGAGCCTTACCCCCGAAGGCACGGTGATCCTGACGCATTAATTAGGGCATTATTGCACGGGCTGTCCAAACCAAAACGTCCCATCCGGAATGCGCCGCTCGGACTTATACTCCCTATGCCCGAACCTACACTTCGAACTAGGAAGTGGAGGGCATGTGTTGGAGGGTAAAATCGTCATTGCATCAATATCCGTGCGAGGCGGCTAAGGCCGACCTCCTCCCTTCGCCCTTTCGGGCTTCCAGCTCGGCCCTCCGGGCTTCCTTAGCTCGGCCCTTCCGGGCTTACATAGCTCGGCCCTTCCGGGCTTCCGTAACTCGGCCCTTTCCGGGCTTCCTTAGCTCGCCCTTCCGGGCTTACATAGCTCGGCCCTTCCGGGCTTTAGCTCGGCCCTTCTGGGCTTCCGTAGCTCGGCTTCATCCAGGCTTCCACAGCTCGGCCCCCTCCGGGCTTCCTTAGCTCGGCCCTTTCCGAGCTTCCGTAGCTCGGCTCCTTCCGGGCCTCCGTAGCTCGGCCCTTCCGGGCTTTCGTAGCTCGGCTTCGTCCGGGCTTCCACAGCTCGGTCCCTTCCGGGCTTACATAGCTCGGCCCTTCCGGGCTTCCCTAGCTCGGCCCTTCCGGGCTTCCCTAGCTCGGCTCCTTCCGGGCCTCCGTAGCTCGGCCCTTCCGGGCTTCCCTAGCTCGGCTCCTTCCGGGCCTCCGTAGCTTGGCCCTTCCGGGCCTCCATAGCTCGGCCCTTCCGGGCTTCCATAGCTCGGCCCTTCCCGGGTCACCATGGCCCGGCTACATTAAATGATCCTCAATCCAATACCCACCTCCGCGGAACCTGACGCGGGAGAGCCCAGGTTCACCATAACGACATCCTAGACAAGGAATCATGTTGAAACGTGGCCTAAGACCTATCATAACCACCCCAGGCCTACTCAGCTAGATCTCGGTCATCAAGAAGCTCTCCTGGCCATCGATCCCCTAACAAACAGGATACGGATTCCAATGGCCCCACAACGGCCTGATTCTATCCACCTCCGTATCCTAACAACCTCTGAACCTTTCAGAAGATGCTCAAGACACAGGTGACAGCCTATAACTACCAGACTGGCAGATTCCCTCAGGTACGCATACCCATGCACTCTTGGACGCACACTCATACGTGCGCTCTCACTCTCCTGCCCTCTCGCCGGCAGCTCGTCGGTGCTCTTGCCTTCCAGAGCTCCCGATTGGCCGCCCCCGGAGAGGCCTCTCGGAGAGATCCACCTCTCATTATCTTGTTGATCGCCGATTTTTTCTCCACTGACTTAAGCGTCGGAGGGTCTTCCGCGGAGGGCCACCCCCAACGCCTCTCGCGCGAGGACTTTTTATGCAGGTCCACCCCCTCTCCCTGGAGATCGACCGCGCTTGAGTCGGAGGACGGATCCCGGCGGCAATAGTTTTCATTAATGAGAATGGAGATTTGTAAAGACTGTTGGGCCCATGTCTCACTTATTCAGCCCATTAGGGCAAAAGGAAGCGCTACTCCTTTTTCTGTCAGGATTTGTTCTCTCTTTTTAAAAAGGAGCATCTCGAAAAAAGAGGTGAAGCAGGTAGCGGGTAATTCTCTTTTTTCTAGGAGTATGGATTGTTAGGGAAAGAGAAAAAAGGACTGCTGTTTGGTGCTTGACTACATGGGAGGACTTCCACTTCAGGAATCACGTGAAGGTACTGCAGAAGAAAAATAAGAGAAGAAGAAGAAAAGAAGGGAAGAAAATAAGGAGGTAACGCAGGAGACCGTATTTTTTGGTAACGTAATCCTTATATCCCTATTATTCTCTTGTGATTGTTTCTCAAGTCCTGGCAAGGGACTTCAAGACTTGGATATTTATTATTCTATAGTGGATCTTCTTCTCTGGCTTGCCCGTGGTTTTTTTCCTTTATCTTGGAGAATTTTCTACGTAAATCTTGGTGTTTCTGTGATTGTGTAGTTTGTGCATTTTATTTATTATTTCGCTATGTATTATGGTCCGCTAGTATTTACTCGTACACCGATTCTTTCCTACCAACTAGTATCAGAGCCTGTGAATTTTTGTGTGCGAGCATGGAGGCCAGTAATGTTTCCCGCATGATCAGTCTGAACGGAAATAATTGGATGATATGAAATCCGAGGATGGAGGATCTCTTGTATTGCAAGGATCTATATGGACCTTTGGAAGGGGTCAAAGCAAAGCCCGTTACAACGGCAGACGATGCTTGGATCATGTTAGATCGGAAAGCAGTCGGTTTTATTCTGCAGTGGTTGGTGTTTCCACTAAGACTTTTGCAAATTCTCTTTGGAAAAGTTAGAAAGTCTCTATGAGAGAAAAATAGCTGGCGACAAGGCTTTCTTGATCAGAAAACTAGTGAATCTGAAATATAAAGAGGATGCTTCTATTGCTGAGCATTTGAATGAAATACAAAGTATTCATAACCAATTATCCTTTATGAAAATGTCTCTTGATGATGAGTTGCATGCATTGTTACTTTTCAGTTCATTGCCAGAAAGTTGGGAGACACTGGTAGTTTCCCTCAGTAATTCTGCACCAGACAGTGTTTTCACCATGAGTCAAGTAACAGGCAGTTTTTTGAATGAGGAGTTGAGGAGGAAGAATTCAGCAACTTCTCAAATTGATTCACAGTCACTTGTCTCAGAGAATAGAGGACGGCCAAAGTCTAGAAATAGAGACAATTCATACAACGGTAGAAGCAAATCAAGGTCAAGAAAAGATATTACTTGCTACAACTATGGTGAGAAAGGGCACTACAAGAATCAGTGTAAGAAGCCTAAGAAGAGTAAGAAAAAGAAAAAAGAAGTGGAGGATATATAGTCAAAGGAGAATATCACAGCTACTGTACAGAGTGATGATTTTTTATTTTTGTCTACTTCTGATGGTATCTTCTCATGTGAGTGTCAGAATTATGAGTGGGTGATTGACATATGTGCTTCTTATCATGCTACACCATGGAGGGAGTTTTTTTCTACATATAAGACTGGAAATTTTTGTGTTGTCAAGATGGGAAATCAAGGCATAACAGACATCATTGGCATGGGTGACATCCACATGAAGACCAATATTGGCTGTAAGTTGATGCTCAAGGATGTAAGGCATGTGGCTGACTTGAGGCTAAATTTAATCTCAGTTGGAAGACTTGATGATGAAGACTTTGATAGCAGATTTCATAAAGGACAATGGAAGCTCAGCAAAGGTTCACTTTGTTGACCCAATTATTGATTTTGATGATTAACAAAAGCATTGAGTACATTGCTTATGTTTTTGATAAGTTTGACAAGTGTTTCAGGAATTAAGATTGGTTATTCATCAATATGTTACTTAGAAAATCTGTTTCAAGTTGAAGTTAAAAGGAATCAATAAAAGTTCAGAACTTGGAGCCGACACCCTAAGTCCTTGGAGTCGACACCTAAGAGTATCAGAACAGTGTTGATTTTCGGCACAGTTCGAGCCGACCCCTAGATTCTTGGAGCCAACACATGAGAAATTAGAGTCGACACCTGCAGAGTGTGGAGCCGACCCCAGGCCAGTTACAGAGAGTGGTTTTTTGGGGCACTGGCGGAGCCGACACCTTCAGAAAATTAGAGTCGACCCTAGATCTCACCGAGTCGACACTTCAAAAATCTCGGAGCCGACACCTTGACGGATCGTCTTTTTCTATTTTTGTACACCCAATCTGGAGCCAACACCTGAAGACCTGGAGTCGACCCCTCCACGTCAGAAATAGAATTTCAAGTTTTCCAACGGATATATTTTTCTTACCTAACCTCTAACAGATCTATTTTCTTTTTGTAAGGATTATCCAAGGACAACTCCAATGGCTATTTCTCACCTACTCGTGGATTGGAATGTATATAAAAAGGGATTGAAGCCATTCAAAATGAGAGGAATAGAAAAACAGAGAAAAAAAAGAAAGAAAGAGAAACCAAAAATCTCACTTCAAGAAATCTTTTGAGCCAAAGCCTATTCACTATTGAGAGTTAGAAGAGAAATCCAAAGACGTCAAAAAGAAATATTTCAAAGTATTTCCTCAGCTTTGAAAAAGAAGGAGAAAAGCCTTAAAATCTTCAGCCGGTTCTTCATCTCTTCAAGTGCTCTACTTCCATTTAATTCAAAAGAGGAGAAGGAGAAAAGAAAAGAAGAAAAGCTCAAGCCCTACATTTCTTCAGAAATCAGGCTTTTCTATTTTCATTTACTTATATTGTTCATTTGCTCAATTTAGGAGCTATTATTATTATAAATTCTTAATTAATTTATAGTTTGTCTAATTCAATCAGAGGATTGAATTAGTGGAGGTAGTATACCTCGAGACAAGCTAAGAATAGCTTGTGGTTAGGTTTTGTGCTGGTGAGCCTGTGAAAACCAGCTGGGTTCGTTGTGACCCCGGGATAACAACAAGTTTTTTGAGTTGTGAGCTTGTAAAACAACTCGACTGTAATCTAGTGGATTATAGTGTGGACCCAAGTGCTGCTTGGGAGTGGACGTAGGTGTTGGATACACCGAACCACTATAAAAACTTTGTGTTTGCCGTGCTTTGTCTCTCTCTCTCTATCTTATTTATTTGTGCTTAGCATTTATATATACATTGCACTCAAGCATCTTCATATCAAAGCAATTGGTTTTTAAAGTGTTAAAATTTTTTTTGAACCCAATTCATCCCCCCTCTTGGGTTGCCATCCGGGCCAACAATTGGTATCAAAGCTAGTACTCATTATTTATTTGATCCAACGATTAAGAGTTAAAGATCCAAATGGCAGCTCAAGCTGGATCTTCATTTGCTGAAGGTCATTATACTAATAGACCTCCTTTGTTTAATGGTTCAAATTATTCTTATTGGAAAGCTAGAATGAGAATTTTTATTCAAGTTTTAGATTATGAACTATGGAGTGTAATCACTAATGGACCTAGTACACCCACGCACTTAGTAGATGGTTCAATAGTTCCTAAACCCGAAAGGGATTGGAATGAGAATGATAGGAAGATGGCTCATCTTAATGCAAAACCATGAATGTTTTATATTGTGCTTTAGATGCTAATGAGTTCAATAGAATTTCTACATGTATTTTCGTAAAAGAAATTTGGATAGATTAGAAGTTACCCATGAGGGTACTAATCAAGTTAAAGAATCAAAAATTAATATTCTAGTGCACAAATATGAATTGTTTAGCATGGAACAAAATGAAACTATCACATGCATGTATACTAGATTTACTGATATTGTAAATGGTCTAAAAAGTCTTGGTAAGACATATACTAACTCTGAATTGGTGTGCAAAATCCTTAGGTCTCATCCAAGATTATGGAAGCGAAAGTAACTGCCATTCAAGAAGCCAATGATCTAAACACATTACCTTTGGAGGAGCTACTTAGATCATTGATGACCCATGAACTGACCATGAAGCAACATCAGGAGGAAGAAGTTAAAAAGAAGAGAACGATTGCCCTTAAAGCTGCAGAAAAGGAAACAAGCAGCAGTGAGGAAGAAGAGGAAGATGATGAGACAGCTCTCCTTACCAGAAAATTTAAGAAATTTATGCAAAGAAGGAGACCCTTCCATAAGA
>UESW01004391.1:291809-486108 GCA_900491605.1 Calamus simplicifolius
GTCCTGGTGGGGGCTTGACCGATAACTCGCCGCTGGGACAAAGGAACCTGGTCCTCGGAGGAAGAGGAAGAAGACCAGGAGGGAGTGGGAGATGGAGAAGCCTGCATGTGCAGGGGAGGAAAATAGTCCTCGGGGAGAGCAAAAGAGGACCAAGAAGGAGAAGAAGCCATGGGAGAAGGACTGACCTGGCTAACGGAAGAAAAATGGCGGGAAGGATGGCAGGATCTGGAGAGAGGAAAGCTCAGGAAGAAGAAGACTCTGAGAGTATTGAGGCATCTGATTTGGAGCATTCCCCCTATTATTATAGCTCCCCTCGAGTTGTCCTGCCCAAACCAGCCTACCATGCGCACGCCTCCTATTGGGAGGGACGCCTTGGAAGTCATTCAGCATTGATGGTAGGATCTCGATAACGTTAGCCTAATGATGGCAATGATGGACATTGCCTTTTCGAGAAGGATCCCCCCACATCCAATGGTGCAGATCCATAGGAGCAGCGATGCTACAATGTCCCATGCCACTGGCACTAATGAGCCCTTGCGCCCCGTGGACACATGCCCCTATTGCGATTGGTGGCTAGGCTGGATCAGCCGCCGATCGAGCTCATGCCCCTTTCGATGGGCGGGAAGTGAACCCGCACTACCTCAGGGGCGGGAGGGCATATGATGTCGCTGAATAAGCTCCATTAAAGCTAACAAGATAAGGACCTGACGAGGAGTTCCCATCGGCCTCGAACCTCCAGGGTTCCCCTCGACCTCGGATCTTCAAGGTTCCCCTCGGCCTTGAACCTCCAGGGTTCCCCTCGGCCTCGAATCTTCAGGGTTCCCCTTGGCCTCGGACCTCCAGGGCCCCCCTCGGCCTCGGACCTCTAGGGTTCCCCTCAGCCTCAGACCCCCTGAGCTCCCCTTGACCTCGAAACCCCAGGGTACCTCTTGGCCTCGGACCTCCAGGGCTCCCCTCGGCCTCGGACCTCCAGGGTTCCCCTCCACGTGGCCCACTAGCTCTCTGCAACCACCACATGGCCCACTATCTTTCTGCAACTGCCACATAGCCCACTAGCCTTTTGCAACCACCACGTGGCCCATTAACACTCAACGATTACGGATGATGGGATGTTTCGAACGTGGCTAGACCCACTATCGCCTGTACGGCTGCCACTTCTCGAAAGCATGCAAAAAAGGAGACTTTGGAATAGGTATAAAAGGAAGAGAAGAGAAAACACAAAGGCAAGCGAGAGTTAGGCTTTTTCTTGTCCACAATTTACTACTGTTTTCCAAAGCACTAACTTGACCGTCAAAGGGTCCTCGCCGGAACCCACCGGCCACTGAGGACTTTCTTGCAGGATTCCCATCGAAGAGGTGAGACCAGGAGCTCCTTCGTCACCTGGCATTTGGGAGATGTGCTTTGGCGACAACAAAGTCGAGGGACCTTTATGTAATTTTTTACTACAATTTATTTGTACAATAATTTTAATTTTATTATGTTATTCAGTAAGATCTAACTAATTTATCGACGCTTTTAATACAGGAAAGAGCTACATCTCTTATTGTTGAGCGTGTCAATGACTCTACAGCATCTACGCAGAGTAGTCGCATCGAGGCCGAGGTATTTACAGAGCTGATGGGGCCGGAGCGCTACGGTCGAGTGAGGGGTTATGGAGTTGGAGTTATCCCCACTCAGTTATCTGAGGTGAGTAGACTTACGCATGATGCTGCAGATGCTGTTCATGATACACGTGTTTGTAGACTTAAGCATGCGATTGAGGAGTTGCAACGGTTGAGTATCGCAGCGATGGAGGGATGCGACAGAGGAGTGCAGCCGAAAGAGCAGCGACAAAGCATTGATGGATTCCATGAGATAGCATATTGAGCGGCTTACATCTCTCGTACAAATGGTTGTTCCACATCAGATAAATACATATATTATTAAATATATATTTTATATTAAATTAATTATTTATCTAATATTCATTGATAGTTTCGCAAATTAAATATTTTTAATTTTTCTTATAGGCTTCTGGAGCATCAGATCCTCACGAACAGGATGACGACCTTCCTCCTGTAGATCATTGATCGTGAATTTTTATATTTTATATCTTTCATTTCATGTATCTTTAAATTTTGTGAAACTTTAAATTGTAACACTCTCTTGATGTAATAAAATTTATATTTAAAATTTTAATTTGAATGTGAAGAATGTGTGCAATGTTATTTTTTTTTGTTTTGATTGCATTGTATATAACAGGTTTAATATAAATTTTATCTTAATTGCACAAGTTTAAATATAACAGGTTTAATATAAATTTTTTAAACTTTTCTATTCTTTATTTTATTTTAAAAAGAAATAAAATATGCCGATGCTTTTAAGCGTCGGCAACTGTCAGCATTTTCGATGCTTTAAAGCGTCAGGACAATTTGATCATGCCGATGCTTTAAAGCGTCGGCATGATCAACGCAGTCCGACTCGGCACGCCCGATGCTTCTAAAAAGCATCGGGAAAATTGCACTTGCCGATGCTTTAAAGTGTCAGAATATCGCGGCTTTAAAGTGTCAGAATATCGCGACACTTATTGCATGCGTTGGGACAATTGAACTTGCCGACGCTTTAAAGCGCCGGCTAGAAGCTTTGCCGACGCTTTTAAAAAGGGTCGGCAAATAACATCTCCACCCCTAGCATCACGATGCGCGTAAAAGCATCAGGAGAATATTTTCTGCCTCTTTAAAGCATCGGCAAATGACATTTTTAGCATCTAAAAATCAGGAATTTGTTGTAGTGGGTCTTCTTGTCCTCCTCGCCTTCACCGGCTTTCTTCGCCTCCGTCACCATTTTCAAAATCAAGAAAGCAAAAGATCTTTTCTTTCTTTCTTATTTCTTTGATTTTGCTTTGGATATGATAAATTCGAGAATCAGGCTTTGATACCAATTTTTATTGGGATTGTTTCCAACATAGATTATTTTGGAAAGAGAAATTAAAGGTAGAAGAAGGTTTTTTCTTAAGAAGAAAAATAGATCTATTATTGTTTCATTAACCACATCACTATATAAATATTGTTTCTTATTTCTACGGATAAACATAATGTCTCTCATTATCTTATCCATTTGAGGCTACCCCATCGACATAAAAAGATAGGCCTATTATTTAAAAGTCCAACTCAAACTAAATAAAATAAAATAAAATACTAAAAACTAACAATAATTATATTTTAACAGGGGGAGAGGCATTCCAGCAGGTCAAAAGAAAAAGAAATAAATTGAAGAAAATGAAGATTTTTCACGAAAGTTGATGCCCTTTGGAAGAAGGGGGACTCACGGACGTGCTTCGGTTAACGCTTGGAGGATAGCGTGGGTTTCTTGACGAACCGTGAGCTCACGGCTTACGGGGATTCCAGGGAGCTCACGGCTTCCAGCGTGAGCGCTCGGTGATGCGTGGAGTCACGGAAGCAGAGGACGTGGAGGGGGAGAGGCATTCCAGCAGGTCAAAGAAAAAGAAATAACTTCAAGAAAACGAATATTTTTCACGAAAGTTGATGCCCTTTATGGAAGAAGGGGGACTCACGGACGTGCTTCGGTCAACGCTTGGAGGAGAGCATGGGTTTCTTGATGAAGCGTTAGCTCACAGCTTACGAGGATTCCAGGGAGCTCACGGCTTCCAGCGTGAGCGCCCGGTGATGCGTGGAGTCACGGAAGCAGAGGAGGTGGAGGTGGAGAGGCATTCCAGCAGGTCAAAGAAAAAGAAATAAATTCAAGAAAACGAAGATTTTTCACGAAAGTTGACGCCCTTTATGGAAGAAGGGGGGACTCATGGACGTGCTTCGGTCAACGCTCGGAGGAGAGCGTTGGTTTCTTGACGCAGCGTGAGCTCACGGGGACTTCAGGGAGCTCACGGCTTCCAGTGTGAGCGTCCGGTGATGCGTGGAGTTCACGGAAGCAGAGGACGTGGAGGGAGAGAGGCATTCCAGCAGGTCAAAGAAAAAGATATGAATTTAAGAAAATGAAGAGTTTTCACGAAATTTGACTCCCTTTATGGAAGAAGGGGGACTCACGGACGTGCTTTGGTTAACGCTTGGAGGAGAGCGTGGGTTTCTTGATGAAGCATGAGCTCACGGCTTATGGGGATTCTAGGGAGCTCACGGCTTCTAGCGTGAGCGCCCGGTGATGCGTCGAGTCACGGAAGCAGAGGACGTGGAGGGGGAGAGGCATTCCAGCAGGTCAAAGAAAAAGAAATAAATTCAAGAAAACGAAGATTTTTCACGAAAGTTGACGCCCTTTATGGAAGAAGGGGGACTCACGGACGTGCTTCGGTCAACGCTTAGGAGAGCATGGGTTTCTTGATGAAGCGTTAGCTCACGGCTTACGGGGATTCCAGGGAGCTCACGCCTTCCAGCGTGAGCGCCCGGTGATGCGTGGAGTCACGGAAGCAGAGGAGGTGGAGGGGGAGAGGCATTCCAGCAGGTCAAAGAAAAAGAAATAAATTCAAGGAAATGAAGATTTTTCACGAAACTTGATGCCCTTTATGGAAAAAGGGGGACTCGTGGACGTGCTTGGGTCAATGCTTGGAGGAGAGCGTGGGTTTCTTGACGAAGCGTGAGTTCACGGCTTACGGGGATTTCAGGGAGATCACGGCTTCCAGCGTGAGCGTCCGATGATGCGTGGAGTTCACGGAAGCAGAGGACGTGGAGCGGAGAGAGGCATTCCAGGTCAAAGAAAAAGAAATAAATTCAAGAGAACGAAGATTTTTACGAAAGTTGACGCGCTTTATGGAAGAGGAGACTCATGGACGTGCTTCGGTCAACACTAGGAGGAGAGCGTGGGTTGCTTGACGAAGCGTGAACCCACGATTCCAGGGAGCTCGAAGGTGACGCGCTTTATGGAAGGGGGACTCACTGACGTGCTTCGGTCAACGTTTAGAGGGGAGCGTGGGTTGCTCGACGAAAAGTGAATTCACGGCTTACGGGGATTCCAGGGGGCTCGCGGCTTCCAGCGTGAGCATCAGGTGACGTATGGAGTCACGGAAGCATTACGGGGATTCGAAGGAAATCACGGCTTCCAGCGTGAGCGTCCGGTGACGCGAGGAGTCACGAAAGCAAAGGACGTGGAGGGGGGAGAGGCATTCCAGCAAATAAAATAAAAAAATAAATTCAAGAAAACGAAGATTTTTCACGGAAGGTTACGCGCTTTGTGGAAGGGGGGACTCACGGACGTGCTTCGGTCAACGCTTGGAGGAGAGCATGGGTAACATTTATTATCACTGAGCTGAGCTATTGTGAAAATTGATCTTAAAATCGGACCATTTGAAAACCAAGGAGAAGAGTACCTTAATAATAGTAAGGCTTTCCTACTCTATAACATAAAAATGTAAAGGATCACCGGCAAAATACAAACTTCTAACATGACAGAAACTTGATGAAGCACCAATGCCTTTGACTACTCTGACATATTAGGTCTGTTTCAGAAGCTTTGTGAATACATTCGCAACCAGAATAGATGATAGAGAGTTACTTTAACACAAGCCTTGTCTACACTTGATTCATCTGTCTGGGCATCCATAGCTTTTATTCCAACAGTCCATTACGTAGAAAAATAAGCTCTAGCAACCAACACTTTGTCAGGAAGCCTTAGCAGACTCTGTCTAAAGCTTTTTCAAATTTTAGTTTGTATAGAACCACTAGAGTGCGAGATCTCTCATGGTAAGAAAGAATTTCCAGTGCTGCTTGGAAGTTCTCCGTGATTGATAAATTTGAAACGCAAAAACTAATGGCTGCTTTGATAGCAATATAGAAGATGTAAAGAAAGCTATGACTCGCCACTAGCAGTTGGATTGTGGTTTGAAGGTGACTCTCTGATGGTTGTAACTTGATTTCTTAGGCCCCTACGTACCTTGGTTGGCATCATCCTTAATTGCATTGTTAAAATGCTGGAGATTTTGACGTGTTATTCAGCAATTTGTCTCACTTGTTATCTCTCGAGAAGAGAATGTCTCGCTGGGTTAGTTTAGTCCAAAATTAATTCTTCTATTCCTCAATTTTGGGTTTGGACCCATAGTTTCCTCCGAATCTAATAACGTTTCGTTCAGGTGGATGCTACATGTTCGTGAGACTGCAATTTTTTTTATGAACTTCTTAGTTGTTTCTAAATACACTGATGCATATAGGTATATACCTATGTGTACACGTGTATACACATACACACATACAATGACTAGACATGAATATCTTTATATTTATTATATAATGAAACTACTTACATACACATACCAAACATAGCTAGGCCAGACTGACCAAACCAGACCAGAATGATAACGGAATCACTATAACTTAACTGACAGAAAGCACTCAACTAGAACAATGAACGAACAATCCTTGAATACCGTGACAAACCACACAAGCAAACTTAGCCTATACTGATCAAACCACACTCCAACACCATGACAAACTGTGCCTCGATCCTTGAGCTGCACCTGAGCAATCTATGAGCTACGAGTTTCAAATGCACCATTTGTCGTAGGGATGGCTGTTTTAGTAGTAGCTCAAGATGGTGTAAACTGTTTGGAGGGCGGTGAGTCCAAGGAGAATTGCAGCGGCCAAGAGAGAAATGGCTGCCCATGGATTGCTGAAATAGTCACGCACCAGTTTCGCGCGCCACATGGGCCATCTCAACTGGCAGTAAGAGTTCACACCTTCGCATACGAGTTTGAGGTAATTTCTCTCGAAGTCAATCGCGACACCAGTTCTCAGTTTGTTGTAGACGGACGCGATGTCCTCGTCGTTGCCGAGTCCACGGTTGATGATCTTGTTCTGGTAGAGCAAGCCCACATCTTTTGAGGTGTCGATCATGTGATCTATGAAGCTGACGTAGTGAGTGATATCCATCCCGCAAGCAGGGTAGCATTGCTCCCAAGCAATAAGATTTCGAAGGATGACGTATGTGTTATCGAAGACCCGAATGCTTGGGATTTCCAGCACTCCTTTTTTCCTGCAGAATGAAATGTGTAGAAAGCTATTAGCTTCCTTCACCTTAATCGTCACTCCAGCCTCTGCAAGCTCCGTGGCGGAAGGTACGAATTCCTGCCGATTGGAGGCTTCGCAACAGCATGCTGACACTTGTGAGAGGCGATCGCCTATCCTGCTGATAATGAATGATAAAGGAGAATAAAGTAGTTTTAGTAATAGATTAATGCAGCCTGCTGTGTTGCTATCCTTCTTTTCAGGAATATTCAAAATCCACATGTGGAACAAGTGGAGTAAATGGAAATGGCCCACCCGTTCGTCGAAGCACTTATTTGGTGGACCTATCAGGCTTTGGTCAGCCTGTTGTAAAGTATTGAAAAGATGTAGAGCATTTTTTTTTATTTGGATAATATCACACATTCCCTTCGCACGAAGGATACGCTCAACGATAAAAAAAGGAAGCTGGTTTTCAAGTAGGAGCAAGTCTTGACAGAGCAGGCTTAAAAACCACTTGTTGTCGGAAATCATCACTTTGAGCTCCTCTACTTCCACCACCGCACCGTCAAGAACCTCGGCGAGGAACACGCCATCAATCAGCAGTATCTCCAGAAACGTATCCCTATCTAAGTTGATCGCTTCTGAGTAACAGTCTCGAGCTTGCTGCTCAAAGCCTTCGATCTCTTTTAACAAGCAACAATTCCGGATTTTGGAGAGATAGTTGTCCAGTAATCTCCGCTTTAGCTTCTTGATGGCCGGGTCAGACTTACCAAAATGGTAAGGGCCGATAGACACGAGCTTGGGCTCCCTGGCTTGCGAATCATCTTTCAGATCGCTCCCCATACTGCGCATGGTTGGAGGTATTTTGAAGATGGTTGGCCTCTGTTGAGTTGAATTGAGCTGCGGGAGATTTGACCCATTTTCGATTGCATCGACTAGGGTTCTCCATCCAAGCTCGATATCATTTTTGATGGCCACACAGCTTGTTTGTATTTTCTTATCCTCCATTCTTTCTCTCTCTCTTCCCTTTCTTCCTGATGGAGCTGTGCGCTCGAGAGATATCACGGCTATAGGAGTCATGGGGACTTCTGCTGTGGATTAAATAGTTGCGAGAATACAATGTGAGAGATAATCATCTGTTTTCGAAAATCTCATCCAATTTTCAACAAATATATATATATATATATATATAAAGACCCGAGTGGTCAAACGATGATTCCATGCTGTGTGAATGGAGGAGACCTCCGTGCGCATTAAGTCCAGGAGACGCGGGACCCGCAAGCAAATGTATCTCTCGCCGTTGTCCCCGCGGAGTGTTTTTTTTTAAGCACAACAAGGCGGTTGATAATTCCGTATATTTTATATAAATTAAATTTATATATTATAGAGTAAAAAATAAAATAAATATAAATTTAATTTTTAAAATTTAAAAATTTTAATGAATAAATTTAGTTAATAAAAAAATAATACATAATTAAATAATAAATTATACATGTATTCTTTATTTGGGATCAAGCCTGATGAAGCCAGTAAATAATTTACCACTAGCCATCCATGAGTCAGCCTCTAATGATGATCCACGCGAATATCTTTGGATGATATCCTCTTGAATGATAGTCTTCTAGCGGGAGTGCTAGCGCATTTTTTCTTCTTCAATTGATTTTCAAATCAAGAGAGAGAATAATTTCTTGATCAAGATCAAATCTTGATCAATCAAGAGAGAAATGATTTCTTGATCAAGATCAAATCTTGATTTATCAAAGAAAATAATTTTTTGATCAAGATCAAATTTTGATAAATCAAGAAAGGAAAGATTTCTTGATCAAGATCAAATCTTAATCAACCAAGAAGAGAGAGAGGGGGCGTCTCTCTCCTTTTTATAAAGAGAAGGTTGTGTGGTTGTATTTTGTTTCAACCACCTAACCATTCAACCATATCAAGTTAATAATAAATTATCCATATTTGTTATAACAAATTATCCTAAATTTGTTATCATAATAATGTTAGCATTACAATACCAAGCCGCATCCCTAAAAAATAGGAAATTAGTTATCCCATGAAACCAACATCCCAACCTTGGATTGGGCTTCATGATGATACCCCAAATCATGGGCGTTCCCTCCTTCATGACGTGGAGATGGGTCATGTCCATCACATAGGCATGGATCCATCCTTCACGTGGTACAATTTCAGCCCTAAGCTCAATTGGGTTTCCACAAATCAAATCATACTGGACCCAATTAAATACCATATTATTAATCTCAATTAATCTAAGTCATCCATCATATGGATCAAGCCTAATTGAGTATCCAGTTAATGAATTTCATATATACATCACATGTACAAAAGGTCTCTCCCATGAACACAAAATTCGTTCTTCTATGATGAATCCTATTCATCAATTTCATGTTCTCTCATTAAGATTGAGTGAAACCCAATCCTAATTAATTGGTCATCTAATTTAAATTAAGTCCAACTTAATTTCTATTTTAACTTTATCCAAAATCTCCTTAATGCGTGTGACCCATTAGGTCCCTTGACACATTAGTAATAACCATGTCCCTTAATTGACCCAAGGGATGACTTTGATAAACATCTTTCCAAGTCAACTCTTTAACCAAATCAACTCCTTGATTAAGTCAAAGAATCCATGATTATAGATCATGAGCGGCCTCTAGCAAAGCATTATGACCATCCAAGTGTTAAGGGTTTTGTAGACATGGTCATCAACACCTGTCTATGAACGGTTACCATATGATTCCATCTCTTCGTCATATATCCCAGATCAATCAGTGGTATGGAATGTGTCAACAATGTAATTGATCTTTATTTACTTGATCTCAGAAAAATTGACTCATATGAATTAGAACTTCAAAACCATTTCAAATTCGATCAAACTCAACCTTGCAAAGATTTAGCAGTCAATTTAATCCATCAAGTGGCCATGGGATATAACCCTTTCTTTCAAGGGAGACGAATCCTGTCTTGATCAAACACCACCTTCATGTGCTTCATGTCATACCCAATTGGCACAATATTTGCCACCCATGGCTAAAGTGACGTTTACATATTGTCAAAGCATGACATTCCATACATGAAGTGCAATGAAGATCTCAAGTCAAAGGATCACTCGCACCACCATCATCAGAGATCAACCATCGACATTATATAGAATATCCATATACGATCTCTGTGCGGGTCATCCAATGCATCGTTACAATAACGAACATCCACACACCTATCCAAGTATCTCCATACTTCAGCTTGTGAGATCAGCTGCTCATCACAAGAGTGAAGATATGCAATGTATGCTAGTCTCAGCGGCATTTGACAGTGCCCAGTCATGTCTATGCATCGACTAGAAAAAGTTAAAGAATCAAACCATAATGTGCTATTTTGGATCTCATAATTTACAATCTCTATTACAAATTTCATATACACAATTCACATTTTTTTGGACTTTATCTCACAGATAAAATATATCTATATATATATATATATATATATATATATATTACACCTGAATAGATAAAGAAACCAATAAATTTGATTTGCATTCATAAAGAAATGTGTACAAACTAGCATCTAATCTAATTGGATTTAGGGCACACACTAACAATTTCTCCTATCATCTGTGATTTTTTTAAGAAAAAATCTTGCTGCACCGAGATTGATGATTGACACGCTATGTATGCATGCATATATTAAAATAAAAAAAATTATTTTTAATATATATGGATTAATTATAAAAATTAATGCATGTTTGCTGCATCGCTCTTAAATTTTTTTTAAAAAAATATCTTTTTATGAGTGGGACCTAGATGCTAGCAGATGATCAGGCCAACGCACACAGGTCCAGTGGCTTTCATCATGGAATGGTTCCTTAGCAAGTGACATGTTATATATATATATAAAGACTCCAGTGGTCAAGCAATGACTCGATGCTGTGTGAATGGTCTTTTAAATGTTTTTTCATGAGCGGGACCTAAATGCTGCCAGATGAGTTAGGCCTGTTAAAAATTAAACCTATATTTTTTATGAAAATTATCATTAAAAAATTTAAAAATTATTCATGATCAATTATCAAGAATCAATAAATGATAAACAAAAGTGTATCTGAATCCATATTGTTTGATTGCTTTACAGAGTCGTACGATTGATGTTTCATATCAACACGTTCTCCAAGAGAGCCCTTTAAATTTTTCTCTAGGATTTTTATCTAATAATAGGATTCAAAGAAGAATGTTGTACGTGTGATCCAGGGACCATGGCATTTCTATTTTACTTTATCATAAAAATAGAAATAATTCCTTAGATTTTTACACATTAAAGGCTCATATCCTATCAAATACATTAAGATTCAAATCACTAAAATTTTAACAAATTATTTTTAATTAAATTTAATTTTATTTAATAATTTATAATATATCATTATTTCATATATAACTCATTGTTGGATTAATGATCCAGGAAAAGTCCGATGTATCAAGTCCTATGTGGGCTGCACCGCCTCCCCTTATTGGTCCACGTGGACCAACGTGTCCTGACGCTGCGGGATGGGAGAGCTGGGATACGATGGAACGTTTTGATCGTGTCGCACATTAAAAGCCGTTCAGCCTTATTTTGAAAGTGATGTGCAGATGAAAATACCCTTTCCCTCTAATGTACTTCTCTTTTTAAGTTTTTGTACGTAAGTCGAAGGACATTTTTACCTCTCAAACGTTTTCTTACAAAAGGTTTTGTATGAAACAATGCTAGGATGCCCTAGCTGAAATAGTACGATACCCTAGTTACAAACCTAAGACACTCATTCTCGCTTAGAAAAAAAGCTTTACGACATCCCAGCAGGAAATCGGCCGAAACAAAGCTACGATACCCCAGCTTTACAGTTAAGACACCGTAGGTTCAAACTTACAATACTGGACGCTGGATAAAAGCCTCGCAACATCGCAGGAGGAAATCAGCCGAAAACTAGTGATGACACCCCAGCTGAATTATTACGACATTTAAGTTACAAACCTAAGACATTCGTTCAGGAAATCGACCGTAACAAAGCTACGACACCCCAGCTTTACTATTAAGACACCATAGGTTAAAACTTATGACACTGGACACTGGATAAAAGCCTTGCGACATCACAGGAGAAAATCAAATGAAAACCAGTGATGACACCCCAGCTGAATTGTTATGACATTCAAGTTACAAACCTAAGACATCCATTCAGGAAATCGGCCATAACAAAGCTACGACATCCCAGCTTTACAATTAAGACAACATAGGTTCAAACTTACGACACCCATGGCCTTACACCGGACGCTGAAGAAAACCTCGCGACATCGCAGAAGAAAATTGGCCGAAAACTAGTGACGACACCCCAGCTTTATAGTTAAGACACCATAAGTTCAAACATATGACATCGAATGCTGGATAAAAGACTTGCACTATCGCTGGAGGAAATCAACCAAAAACCAGTGATGACACCCCAGCTTTATTGTTACGACATTCAAGTTACAAACCTAAGACATCCCTTCAGAAAATCGACCGTAACAAAGCTTCAATACCCCAGCTTTACTGTTAGAACAACGTAGGTTCAAACTTATGACATCGACGCTGGATAAAAGCCTCGCGACATCGTTGGAGGAAATCGGCCAAAAATCAATGATGATACCCCAGCTGAATTGTTACGACATTCAAGTTACAAACCTAAGACATCCATTTAGGAAATTGACCATGACAAAGCTATGACACCCTAGCTTTACCGTTAATACACCGTAGGTTCAAACTTATGACACCAGTGACCTTACACCGAATGCTGGAGAAAAGCCTTGCGACATCATAGGAGGAAATCGATCGAAAACTAGTGATGACACCCCAGCTTTACAGTTAAGACACCATAAGTTCAAACTTATGCACCGAACGCTGGATAAAAGCCTCATGACATCGCTAGAGAAAATCAGTCAAAAACCAGTGACGATACCCTAGCTGAATTGTTACGACATTCAAGTTACAAACCTAAGACATCCGTTTAGAAAAACGGCCGTAACAAAGCTACGACACCCGAGCTTTACCGTTAAGACACCGTAGGTTTAAACTTACGACATCGAATGCTGGATAAAAGCCTCGCAACATTGTAGGAGGAAATCGACCAAAAACCAATGACGACACCCAGCTGAATTGTTACGACATTCAAGTTACAAACCTAAGACATCTGTTCAGAAAATCAGCCGTAACAAAGCTACGACATCTCAGCTTTACTGTTAAAATACCATAGGTTCAAATTTATGACACCCGTGGCCTTACACCAGACGCTGAAGAAAAGCTTCGCGACATCGCAGGAGGAAATCGGCTGAAAACTAGTGATGACACCCTAGCTAAATTATTACGACATTCAAGTTATAAACCTAAGACATCCGTTCAGAAAATCGGCCGTAACAAAGCTACAACACCCCAGCTTTACCATTAAGACACCATAGGTTCAAACTTACGACACCCCAGCTTTACAGTTAAGATACCGTAGGTTTAAACTTACGACACCGGATGCTGGATAAAAGCCTCACGACATCGCTTGAGAAAATCGGTCAAGAACCAGTGACGATACCCTAGCTGAATTGTTACAACATTCAAGTTACAAACCTAAAACATCCATTCAAAAAATCAGCCATAGCAAAGCTACGACACCCCAGCTTTACCGTTAAGATATCGTAGGTTCAAACTTATGATACCGAATGCTGGTTAAAAGCAATGCGATATCGCAAGAGAAAATCTGCCAAAAACTAGTGAAGATACCCCAGCTGAATTGTTACGACATTCAAATTACAAACCAAAGATATCCATTCATAAAATTGGCTGTAACAAAGCTACGACACCCCAGCTTTACCATTAAGACACTGTAGGTTCAAACTTATGACACCCGTGGCCTTACATCGGATGCTAAAGAAAAGCCTCACGACATCGCAGGAGAAAATTGGCCGAAAACCAATGATGACACTCCAGCTTTACAGTTAAGACACCGTAGGTTCAAACATACAACACCGGATGCTGGATAAAAGCCTTGCAACACTGCTGGAGGAAATCGACCGAAAACTAGTGACGACACCCCAGCTGAATTGTTACGACATTCGAGTTACAAACCTAAGCATCCGTTCAGAAAATTAACCGTAACAAAACTACGACACCCCAGCTTTACCGTTAAGACACCGTAGGTTCAAACTTACAACACCCCAGTTTTACTTTATGACACCCTTGGTATAAATTTATGACATCACTGTAATATATTTGAAATAACTCAAGAAATTTTACGTCACTCTGGTTGTAAACCAAGACACCCTATTAAAAGATCAATGCCACCCATTGAAAAACATGGCTTCATGTGGCCAACGGTATGGGATGCGAGATTGTATCGTTGGGGATTCGTGATGTGATCACACCGCTCCTACCATCCTTTCTTATAGAAGGGTGTCCTTTCATCTTCCTCTGAAGGCGACATATATAATTTCTGAACCCTAATTTTAATCTTCGCTTTAGAATATTATCTTTCCTTTGAAGGTGGCATATATATCTTTTCTTCCTCTGAACCCTAGTTTGGTGGTCAAGTAGCCGCTGGCATCCCAGATCTTTCTCTGAAGACGGCATATAACCATGGTGAAGAGTGGTTTCGGACTATGAGCATAGCGACCGTGAACACAAAAGCACAGTAAGAAGAAAATTAAGGAAGAAACCAAAGAAATCATTCTTTTTTCACTTGAGGATGCAACTCCTTTATGTGACATTCCATATGAAGCTACAGAATCAAAAAGAGGTAAACAACACGATGATTCCTTTATTCAGATATTATGAAACCCTTTGTCAAAATATCATGACACCCTAGTTCAAATATAATGGTACCCAACACCATTTTTTTTCTTAATCTAACAAATATGTTTATCCCGTCTGTTTCAGATGACTTGGGAATTATTCCAGTCCCTGCAGTGAAGGCTTCCCAGTTGTTTAAGAACTGTTGCAAGCCGACAGTATACATTCAGAATGTTTGGAAGATGAGGTTTAATACACTATATACATAACTTATCCAAAGGATCCCATTTGGTGCCTTCGTCGACATGCAGATGTTCTCAGTCGATAGGCGACTGCTAGCGGACATAATACTATGTCACAATAGAGGCAAGGAGTTTATTTTCTATGGCAAGGTGGTCATATTCAGTGCCAATGAAGTCGCATTGATTATGGGTCTTTCAGCTCATGGAAAGAAGATTGACACGTCCTGCCAGTTGTACAACAGAAGGTTATTCAGATAATTTGGCTGAGCTTTAGATCTTCATCAAAAGAGACTTGAAAAGTTAATAAATGGACTCCATTCATCCAAGATACAGGAGGACATCGAGAACACTGTTAGACTTTGGATCGCCTACATGTTTGTCATATTTTTGGCTCTAAAGTCTAATCAAACATATCCACGATATCTCATCCAGTACTTGGATGACTTAACTCAACTGGAGAGGATCAACTGGGCTTCTGTAATCAAGGTGTTGATCATTCTGGGTCTTCCAGAAATTGCTGCTTGCTTGCGATCCAAGGAGCTGGTCCACTCAAAGAGAGGGGACAAGGTTAGGAGGTAGCCTACCCTATTCGGATGCTCAATAGCACTGGTGGTAAGGATTATTGAGATGCAGAAAGAGTGTCGTTATTATAATTTTTTATAAATCTTTTATTTTCTCATATCATAAAATTATCATGTGCAGGTGTGGTTCCTCGAGCATACCTCAACAAGAGCCCCAATATATCCCAATAAACTGCTCTGGATGTTGAAGTAGTATAACAGCCAATTGAAGGTGTAGTCTGTTTGAGTTGCCAACATGCAGCCTCATGACTTGGTAAGATAATACGACACCCAAAAATATTTTAAAACTTAACTTATTATTATTAGTTTTAAATTAATTTATTTATCATCTTGCCTTGCAGTTGAAGGGAGCTACTGTACCAATGGCATAAGAGTGCTGGCTTCTCACTCAACAGACAATAGCATCCCTTGAATCAACAGAAAGCTATGCAAGCTGTGCCGAGTTGAGGATTGAACTGTGATGCATTAAGAATCAACTCAACGATGTTAGTCACAGGCTTGCCATAGCTGAGAGCCTCCTCAGTTCATTGCACAGAAAGGAGAGCAATGCAAGAAATGAGAAGGAGAAGAGGGAGGAAAAGACATAGGAGGGGCATTCCTTGGAGGACCAAGAGGAGCCCAGGAATGCAGAAAAAGAGGAGAAGAAGAGGGAGGAGGGGCATTCCTTGGAGGACCAAGAGGAGCCTAGGAATGCAGAAAAAGAGGAGGAGAAGAGGGAGGAGGGGCATTCCTTGGATTGTCCAACTGAGCATGGGAATGCAAATATAGAGGAGAATAGGGAGGAGGGGCATTCCTTAGAGTGTCTAACTGAGCCTAGGAATGCAAATACATAGGAGGAGAAGAGGGAAGAGGGGCATTTCTTCGATTATAAAACTAAGCCTGGGAATGCAAATAAAGAGGAGGAGAAGAGGGAGGAGGGGCATTCTATGAAGGGCCAGAAGGAGCCTAAATCCGGTGTAATAATCGTCACTCCTGCGCCCTATGATAATAAAATTGTCACCCCTGCACCAAAGGGCGATGAGGGGGACATACAATTCTCTGAAGCAAAACCCTTGCTTATTAAGAGGGTTAAAAAAGAGCTCAGAAAACGCAAGAACTTCAAGTTCAGAGGGAACTCTTATGAGACAGGCCGTCCCAAAAAATCGCCAAAGCAAGTAGGCACTAAAAAATCTAAAATAAGAATAGAAGAAGATAATATTTTGATTTCACAGTTTTTGAGCGAAAAGGTCTAGCGAGTAAGTGAATTTCTTGACTTATTTTTATTTCATATTCAATTTTATATTCCAAGTTGCCTAATATCTTTTATGCTCCAACATTTTAGCGATGATATCATGTACACAAATCAATCAGATGGCATCATTAGAAGAAAAAGTCTTAAGGATCTTCTTGCCAAAGAAATGATAATAGACGATGTACATATCTCAGTGGATATTTTTTATATTGATTTTAGAATGACATCATATTTTTCTTTTATTAATCGATTTACATTGCATTGTGAGATTATTGATGCCGAACAGAAATTTTTGAAGATGAACTGGACAAAGCATCTGGAACGATATCATACGTGTATCATTGCATCTGTTATAACATTCAGTTTGTGTCTAAATAATCAAACATCTTCTATTGAAGAACTTACTAGATCGGCCGGGTCAGTGATCTTTGATAGAGTTAGCGATGAAGAAAAGTCCTAGTTTTGGTTTCTTTTCACCATCATTAACTCAGAGAATTCGCACTGGCACCTGGTTGCGGTCGACATGAAAAGAAGGGTGTTGATGCATCTTAATTTATTGAAATGCAATGCCAAGTACAGGACCGATGCAAAGAAATGGCATGACTTTCTCAGGTTGATCTTCCATATCTTCTGCAATATGGAAGAGGTTAAGAAATAGCCTATGAAAGAAATTTCAGATTGCTCAAGTCAACCTCCCAGATTATTGGATTGCGGCCTCTACTGTCTGAACTGTATGGAATACCTTGCTCGTCGAAACAATCCTGATTTGAAGATAGATTACACTAACGATGATATCAGAGATTACCGGCGATAATTAGCAGCAAGGATATTGAGAGAAGGCCTCAACCAAAAGATCATCGATATTGCTTCAAAACATTCTCAATTTTTTTAGACTTTATTTATTCAAATTTTATGTAATTTTTTCATACAGATAGTGCTACAGATTTGATGCTATTTGTTCATAATGACAGTGTTTTAGAATTGATGTACTTTTTTGGTTAAGGAATGAATAAATATTTACTTTTTTATGGATATTAGTAATTTTGAGTCTCTTAAGTTTTCAATCGGGATGCTATAATGTTCAAACCGGAGTGTCGTAATGTTACAACTGCGATGTCATAAATTTTTTTCCTTCGATATCAGTAATGTTAATGTTTTCAGCCATAATATCATTCTACAGAAAATAGGATATCCTATTTTTTGTTCTGGGATGTCGTAACGACACTCCAGCTTTACATCTAAGACACCCTGGTTGCAAACCTATGATACCGGTGCCTAAAACGAATGCTGGAGAAGAGACTTGCGACATCCAAAAGGAAACCAGCCAAAAAAAGAGCTACGACACCCCAGATTTACACTCTGATTGCAAACCTACGACACCCATGCCTAAAACGAACGCTAGAAAAGAGACCTACGACATCCCTAGAGAAAACTGGCTGAAAGAAGAGCTACGACACTTTAGCTTTACATTTAAGACACCCTGGTTGCAAACCTACGATACTCATGCCTAAAACAAATGCTGGAGAAAGATTTGCGACATCCAGGAGGAAACCAATCGAAAAAAGAGCTACGATACCCCAATTTTACATCTAAAACATCCTGGTTGCAAACCTATGACACATGTACCTAAAATGAACACTGGAGAAGAGACCTACGACATCCCTGAAGGAAATTGATTGAAAGAAGAGCTACGACACCCCAGCTTTACATCTAAGATATCCTATTTGCAAACCTATGATACCCGTGCCTAAAACGAATGCTGGAGAAGAGACTTGCGACATCCAGAAGGAAATCAGCCGAAAAAAGAGCTACAACACCCCAACTTTATATCTAAGACACCCTGGTTGCAAACCTACGACACCCGTGCCTAAAACGAACGCTGAAGAAGAGACTTGCAACATCGAGAAGGAAACCAGCCAAAAAAAGAGCTACAACATCTCAGCTTTACATCTAAGACACTCTGGTTGCGAACCTATGACACCCATGTCTAAAACAAACGCTAAAGAAGAGACTTGCGACATCCAATAGAAAACCAGTTAAAAAAAGAGCTATGACACCCCAGCTTTACATCTAAGACACCCTGGTTGCAAACCTACGACATCCGTTCCTAAAACGAACGCTGGAGAAGAGACTTGTGACATCCAGGAGAAAACCGGCTAAAAAAAGAGCTTGGGTGTCATAACATAAGAACTTAAGTGTCGCAACGGCCTTTCGGAAATGTCATCCATTCCTGCCGTAAGAGTTTCCGCTCGGGTGTCATCATTTTAAAGCTCGGGTATCATTACATGATGGAATGAGCACTTTCCAATCCTTCAATCAGTCACGTGGCACCTGTGCTTTAAACGCACACTAAATGGATAAGCTTTACGACTTCCCAAAAGGAAACCGACCGAAAAATGAGCTACAACATCCCAGATTTAGAACTAAGACACCCTAGTTACAAACCTACGATACCCATTCTTGAAAGGAATGTTGGAGAAGAGACTTACGACACCCAGATAATTTTTGGCCAAAAATAGAGCTACGATACCCCAGATTTAGAACTAATACACCCTAGTTACAAAACTACGACACCCATGCTTAAAGGAACACTGGAGAAGAGACCTACAACACCTAGGAGGAAATCAGCCTAAAAAAGAGCTTCAGTGTAGTAAACTATAACTGGGGTGTCATATTTATACAACAAAAGTGTCGTAATATGGGAACTTTGGTGTAGTAAACTTTTTTGGTGGTGTTGTATTTTTACAACTATGGTATAGTAATATAAGAATTTAGATGACGTAAATTTTTATATATTCTCCTGTGTTAATTGACTTAATACATAAGCATCAAACTCCTCCAACAATGTATCAAACGATGGTACAATTCTTTCTATATCTTATCTGGTGTTAGTTGTCTACATACAAGTCTATCTGTTGCTTGAACCAGCTCTTATTTCATTTTGAATAGGATAAGCATCAACGGGTGCCTTGTCCATATTTTTCTTAATCTCTTTGACTTCTTCTCGACTCCACTCTTTAATCTGCTCTCTCTTGGACGATCTTTCATCCTAATATGCTCAGGATCTTGAATTACAAGTTTTGTACTTGCTTGAGCCGCGCAGTTAGCGTCCATAGCTCTTTTGAATAACGGTGTTAGATCATCCATCACTAAATTAAATGCATCTTCAGATATTGAGGTTATCTCTGCGAGCTTCATCATTTGATAACTCATCAAAGCATATCTACAATCAATAACATAATTTTAAAGAAAATAAAAAATAAGACATTTAAAAAAAATATGACTGCATACCGTGATTTTCGTGAACTTTTATCATAACCTTCAAAATTTATGTCGAAATTGTTGAATTAGTATTTCATGTTCTTGCACCATTTCTTCAAGAAGTACTTATCTGGTAAACAAAAGATGTCTCTTTGATGAAGAACCAATAAGGCATGCCTACACAAGTAACCCTTAAACTCAAAGGATCGACACTGGCATTAGACATCCTCCATAACTTTGTCGTATGACACGATGTAATCTTTTATCATCTTCTTGCCAATTTCATCGACTTCAATCCTTTCATATGACTTTACATAATATACATCATAGTTCTTAGCTTCCTTAATTAATTTAGAATTTGATATAGCCATTTCAAGGATCTCATTCTGAAACTTTTTGAACATGCGCCTTATATACTTTTCTGCTGCTTGCCTCTCAAAAGGGAAGATGTCTTTAGGAAAGCATTCGTTTGCAATGTCCTATTATCTTCCTTATTTTCTGCCGCATACCTTTTTTTCAAGGCATCTTCGTACTTGTTTATGAACTCCTTGAGTGTAGTCTTCGAATTTATATAAGCACATTAAAGAAGGGATTAATACCTTCGCTCCTTTGTGAAGATGATATCCTTGTACATAATAATGTCAAAAAAAGAAGCATTAAATATATAGATTTTCTTAATTTCTACAAACATTAACATAAACCGAACATAATGTCCTACAAACCTGCAAAGAATGAATCCTTAAGGCAAACTGGGACCCATTTATCCTAACATTCGTAAAGGCCATTTAACTAATCTATAGCCTTGCATTCTTCATATTTTTTCATGAGATGTGCCCACATTTCCTCGAATGACTGTATGGTTAGTGAATCATATATCACCTTATCGAAATCAATCATAAATATCAAATTTGTTGTGCAAATATGGTCAATCTTTTCAAGTATCTTCTTCAATATATGCCAAAGATAAAATCGATATCGTACGTTAGGAAAAACCTCCCTAACTGCAGCCTCGATTTCCTTATCTTAATCAATTATTATGGCTTTTGGTGCTTGACCACCATTTGCATTAAGCCACGAATGAAAAGCCCATTTATATGTCTCAGTCCTCTCATCAGACAATAATGCGCAACCAAGCAATGTCAATTGTCCATGATGGTTGACCCCGATAAATCCATGATGGTTGATCCTAACAAATGGACAAAAAGGCATTTGATATATATTTGTCAAGTAGGTTGAGTCAAAGCTTAGAACATCACCAAAGTTGCATGCCAATCTTAACCTTGGATGTATCCAGAAGACAGACCTAAGCTGTCCATTATCATTAAGTTCTAAGGTATAGAAGAAATTATGATTTCTTACTTGCATTTCGGTGAAATGGATTACCATTGACTGAGCATCTCCTTCCTTCAACTGAGACTGACTTTTGCAACAAATAAAATTACGAGCATCATTCTCTGTGAAATCCAATTGTCTTCTACCTCCTTTTCTTCTTACTATAGCAGAGTATATCTGAGTTGTGGGCACATTCATGGTATGTAAATTACTGATCTCTGCCTTCTCTGGTGTGTTGATCCTCCTATGGGACCATAGATAACCAGTTGATGTTATGTACATCCGATGGTTATGTTCTAGAGAAACCTCAACCAATATCCACTTACCACTTATAGCATTCAGTCTTGCTTTTATGGATGTCATACAATTAACTTTGCCAGTATCCCTATGATTCATACTCTTCTTTATTTTTCTAGATTTTCATTGCCTCCAACACGCCAGGTGCTTAAAGCAAAGTTGTTTATTATAGTTGGCCCTACTACACACTGTTGTAATTCGAAAACCAACTCTTTTTGCGTATTCATTGTAGAAAGTATATACATTATCTACTGAATTGAATCCATTCTAGTTTGAGGAACAACAGTATCATCCCCTGCATTTTGAGTGATGGGTGAAGGTGCACAGCCAGGAGTATGTTCGATTTCTTTCCGATCTATAATTTCAGCATCATTTGTGAAAATATAGGCACACAGTCATAAACATTGATATCCATAGATTTAGATGTCGATTTATCCTGATGAAGCATTATGACACCCAAGTTAAAGAAATACGATATCTCAGTTAAAGAAATACGATACCCCAGTTATGTTCGAACCCTAGATACCAAGAATACATCCCATCTATGGTCTGAATAATGGCTTCCTGGATGTTGTAACATGCCACGAGAGCTATATGGATCATATTAAATATTAAGATACCACAGAAAAACTATTACGATACCCCAAAAAAACTGTTATGACACCTCAGTTCTCATATTACAATACCATAACTGAACCTATTAAGGCAGAAACTTAAGACATCCCAAAAAATAACTTACGACACCCAAATTATAAAACGGAGACACCAGAGCTATAGGATCGTGATATAAAACATGATGTAGGTTGAAACACTATCATGACACCCAAGTTCAGAAGGTATAATACCTTAGTTAAAAGAGTATGACATTTGTGCATAAAAATAATGAAGGACATAAAACTAAATGTATTAAGCCCTCCTATTAGCAATACCCTTCGCTAGTGGACTGAGTTATGACTCCCAAGGTATCGTAACATACCACGGGAGCTATAGGGATCGTGTTACGGACCAAAAAAGCATTACGACACCGCAGTTACAAACCTATAATACCCCAGTTAAAGAAATATGACACCCCAGTTAAAAACTACGACACCGATTCATAAAATGTTAATGTTTATGTTTGAACCCCTAATACCAGAAATACCTGCTATCTATGGTCTAAATAATTGCTCTCAGGGTGTCGTAACATGCCACAAAATCTCTAAGGATCATGTTACGGGCCGAAAAAATATTACGATACTGTAGTCAAAGACCTAGGACATCCTAGTTAATAAACTACGCCACTGAAGCTATAGGTTCATCGTATAACACCTGATGTTGGCCAAAACACTATTATGACACCTTAATTCAGAAGGTATAACACATTAATTAAAAGAATATTACATTCGTGCATAAAAATATGAAACTAAAGATACGCTAGCGGACTGAGTTATAACTCTCAGATTATCATAACATGCCAGGGATGTGGTTTCCTAATACATTAACTTCCTCTAACGATCAAAATGGTTGGTGTAATAAAGGAACTATAAAAAGATACATAAACAAGGGCTTCTTACTTCCTACAAGGGATGACATTTTCTTCTGAAGTTAATGAAGTCTTCAGTAGCTAGGTATTTCAGCCTCCAAGCAAAAATATTTTCTTTGGGCCGAAAATCAAAATACTTTTTCGAGCACTTTTTCTAAGCAATGAAGAAGCTTATATCACCAACAAAAACAGGACGGAATCCTTAGACCGGACTCTCAGAGCGAGAAGGAAGAATCTTGTTCAAACTTTGAACTGATTTCTTACAACCGAAAGCCAGAGTGAGGAAGAAGAAATGGAAAGAGTTTTTCATCAGATATAATCCAAGCAAACTGGTGGGTAGAAGAAGAGAAGTACATTAAAGGAAAAGGGTATTTTTGTATGCATACTATTTTTAAAATAAGGTTGAACGGCTTTTAATAGACGTTATGATCAAAATGTTTCATCATATTTTAGCTCTTCTGTTACGTAGTATTAGAATCTATGTGAATTAATAAGAAGAAATGGTATAGTCCATATAGAACTTTGCATCGAGACGATGTATAAAGACTTTTCCAATGATCCAACCAATAAAGACTTTTCCAATGATCCAACCAGGCCAACGCGCACAGATCCAGCGGCTTTCGTCGCTGTGTGAATGGTCTTTTAAATGTCTTTTAACGAGTGGGACCTAGATGCTAGCAGATGAGTTAGGCCAACGCGCACAGATCCAGCGGCTTTCGTCGCTGTGTGAATGATTTAATGAGTGGGACCTAGATGCTAGCAGATGAGTCAGGCCAACGCGCGCAGATCCAGCGGCTTTCGTCCCGGAATGGTCCTTAGCAAGTGACATGTTATATATATATATATTATATAAAGACCGGAGTGGTCAAGCAACGACTCGACGCCGTGTGAATGGAGGAGACCTAGTACGTGAGCATTAAGTTCAGGAAACGCAGGACCCGCAAGCAAACGTAGCTCTCGCTGTCCTCGCGGAAAGTTCTATCAGCACGTATTGCTAGCTGAGTGACATATTTTTCCATGCTACTTTTAATGTTTTCAGATGCCTCTCGACCTACATCCTGTGGAGATGAATGAGAACTGCTCCGAGCACCGGACTAGCTATCGGTGTTGAAGGGACCGGACGCCCATCGTATCGTCTGGCTCAAAACAGCCCGAAGCAAATCGCTCCATATATGATACGGTCCGAAAATGTCAAACCCTCTTGCCGGCCGTCATGAAGGACCGGAGGGGCACGACGTACACGATGCGATGGGTCGGCCAACATGGCATGCGATGGCTCTAGCTTGGCCCGTTATGCATTTTATAGAAGCATCTTTTCTCAATAGTCATAAACAATTGTTTTTAAAAATATTTTCATCCTTTTTTTTTAAATATCTTTTTTACCATTTCCAATCATTATAAACAATTAGTTCTCAAATATATTCTTATTTATTACTTAAAAAAGATCTATATACTCTTTTCAACAATTATGAACAGTTAGTTTTTAAAGTTTTTCTTTTTGATATTTAAGGGCTTTCCAACCCTTATAAATACTTCTTAATCTCTTTTTCTTACCCCACATTAAGGTAGTGTTTGAAATAGGAGATAAGAGAGGATATCCCTGGATATCCCTTTTTATTCCCAAAAGCCATAACTATAAGGGATAGCTGGGAATAAAGTTAACCAAAGGGATAATCCATAGTTAACCATGATTAACCATGGGATATCCCCTCAATTTATTTCCTAGAAAATGCAGGAATAGCTGGTTATCCCTCCAAATAAGAGTAAAAAAAAAAAGTTATCCTATGTATTTACCTTTTTGCATTTGATATGATCAATGGGATAGCCAAGGGATATCCCTAGGGATAGTCAGGGGACAAACTCAATCCCGTACACTTATCCATGGATAATATTTTTTCTATCAAACACTACCTAAATCTTCAACTTTACTAAACTCTCTTAAGTTTTCATAACCTTCCTACAAGAGCTTTCCTAATTTCTCTACCTTTACAAGCTTTTCTAATTTTCTTTTTCAACAACTTTAGTGCTGTAAATATCTTAAAAGAGATGGTTAGTTGCAAGATAGAAAAAAAACTGGATTACATTATTTTATTTATCACAAACTCTTCTCCGCTTATAATAGCTGGGTTACAAAAATTGCTATTTGGTGGAATTTTATGGTATTTGAAGGAAAAAGGTAGATAAATTAGTAAAAAAAGAGGGAACAAAATAGCTCGTATCTTCTTCCCCACCATAAAATTTTTAATCATTACTTCTCTTCCTCATAGCTGCATGATAACAAACCATATATAGAAAAGTGAAGCTATTTACATGGGTAATTAATAAGAAAACCTACCTTTATTCTAGGTATTGTCCCAATCTAATGCAACCTCAATGAGTTTGTTTCTTTGAGCTTATGTCTTAGGGGTAACACGTTTCTTTGCATTTATCTTAAGGGCACTTTTTTTTATTTTTGGAAGAACTCTCTCTATGTGTGCATGCTTGCATAAATGTTAGGTTAATAATATCAGTTATAAAAATTTTACATCACCTCTTTTTGGAAGTATTTTCCAAATTCTGTAAGATGCTGAATTCAATAATGCAGCCCGATTTCCAGATTTGCATTTTTAAGGTTGTTTTAAATTAGGAAGCCTGTTATTGGAAAATAAATTCTATTATGTGTTTATAGTGATTTCTAGGAGCTTTTGCTGGCAACTTAACAAGTCATTTGTAATATTAATATTCTTATTTTTGGTATGAGAATAGGAGATTGGAAACCTTATGTTTGGGAGTATATAAGAACGTTTTTGTAATATCCCAAAATAATTTTACATTGGAAGGAAAAGAAAAGTTTCAGGAACTTATAACTCAAGTTTATTTACCACTAATTAATTTAAGCTTAAATGTTTAAGGCCACCTAAAAATGGTTTACTCATAGGTTAATTAGGCTAACAGATGGACTTGAAGCATTACAAATAGTATTAAAGTTGATCGGGTTTATAAAAATTGATGGACAAAAGAAAAGAGCTACCCTTGAAACAGTTGTAGAGAGTCCTATTATGGTGTGAAGTCATCGCGCAATACCAATGATTTTTCTTATGTTAGATTCTAGCTAGCTTATATGTGACAGAAATATCATTTGCTAAAGAAAAAAAAATTTGTAATACCCTAAAATAGTCTCATAATAGATAGAAATTTTTTTTTTTTTGAGAAGCTTATAACTTAATTTCATTTCTTACCAATTAATTTGGACTCAAGTTTTAAAAGCAAATGGATTTGCTAATAAGTTAATTAGGGCAAAGTTGGGCTTGGAGTGTTATAGGTTTTTCTTTTCTCAATTTGAAAAAAGTTCAAAGGAAGAGGAGATGGGAAAAGCTTAATACAAGGAGAGATGTATTCATCTCTTACTTTATTTTGAATGAATAATGGTATTTTAAGTGCTATCTAAGCAAATTTGTCTCATAATCATTTAGGCATTCATATTATTGAAGTATGGTGTTCATACTTTCATAATAAATTTTTATATTTCTCTCTTCAAGTTCAAGCAAAATACAAGAAAGTTTGTCTCCACAAAGACAATCGATTAGGAGAAGAAAACATAGAATGTTATCATCGTGGTTGCTACAATGTTTTCGTTTCTTGGCTTTATCTCAGCAAAAATTGGGAGTGTTGTGGTTCTATCATGCAAAGAGTCACGTTTGAGCGTCAATGCATTGAAAGATATGAATTGAGATTTCAGCCAATGGTGTCCATTCATAGATGATCGTTGTTTTCCTCCACGGCTTGTAAATTAAGGCTTTGCTCATCTCCATTTGCATCATTGAGATGTGTATCACGCTTTTTGAAAAGTTAATGATCTTTTATGTATTCTATATTTATGATAAAAAATAATTATCTCACAGTAAATAATTAGATTATAATTCTTTAATTTTTCTTTTTTAAACTTACAAAATGAACTTAAACAAGATGCAGATAGAGAAAGTCATTCAAATGATAGTTTTGATAAATCTGAAGATGATATTGAGGAATCAAATTTCTAATGGAATCGCGAAGCCCTTGGGATGCAAAGAAACCTATGATATGCAATCAAATTGATGATATATTTTTTTGATATTATCTTTATAATGTTTTGTTAAGTAAAATGTATACTAAAGATTGTAGGAAAACTTGTTAAGTTATGTATTTTTTGTACTAAGAACTTGACTTTTGTGGAATGCAAGAAATTTTTTTTTTTTGACAGTATAATATATTTTTCTTATTATATAATTAAATTATGTATTACATAGGTCTAATATCATATTATTGTAAAATATTTCATATATTATTAATGAGAAAAAATATTGATTTCTTCTTTAGCTTGTTTTGACAATCAAGTCTTTCGAAAATATTACAATATCGAAAGAATTACCAATTTATTTCTGGCAGCATTTTTTTTCATAAAAATATTTTTTCAACTATCACCAATTTTTTCTCGAATGGAGCACTTATATTGTAAATGAAATTTTATTGTAATATCATATTTATTTCAATGATTTATATATTTCTCTAATGGTACTAAACCCTCAAAAAATTACCATAAAAAACTCTTTTGACAGTTCATTGAAAATACACTTTTACCAATGGCCTCTATTCTGACGCTCGTTGATGGCATCATGCCATAAAAAATAATTATTTTCAATGGATTTTGACCTTTTTGGATTGATTTTTGCTCTTATAACTAATAATTTTTGATGGAGTGACCATACACTAGAAGAAGAAGAAGAGCTTCACATTGGAGAAACAAAATGCATCTTCAAAAGAAGTGGAGAAGCTTCTCAAAGCCAGGTTCATAAAAGAAGTGGACAACCATGATTTGTTTCGCCAATATAGTAATGATGAAGGCCAATGAAAAATTGAGAATGCATTGGCTTTATCGATCTTAATACGGTTTGCTCTAAAGATTGTTTCCCTTTACCCTAAATAGATCAGCTCATCCACGCCACATCAAATACATATAAGATCGAAGGCTTTCCAAGGAGAAGAAGGAAACTTGGAGGGTCCAATATCACATAGTTCTATATACCTAGAATAAAGAGAAGTTTTACAAGAGATCCTATACATTAACTTATATCAGATACGTCATACCATTAGAAGTAGATCATGTGCTATGCCAATCCTTTAATCAAGGTTCTCATTGGCCTGCCATGTGAGAAGATACATAAAAGATAGTGTAGAGGCACGGAAATTGCCAAAGATATACTAACAACTTATGACAACCAACCACACAGCTCTTTCCAATGACCAACTCATAGCCATTTGCATAGCAAGAAATAGATATCATAGAACCATTCTTCTTGACCATAGGATAGAGGAAACTCATGATTATAGCTATCAACTACTTCACAAAATGGGTTGAAGCTAAGCATTTTACTGAGGTAAAATGAACGCAAAAAGCATAAAAGTTCATATAAAAGTCAAATCATCCCCACTGTGGCATTCGAAGGATTCTGATCGTAGATAATATGACATAGTTTAATAACAAATTATTCAACTAAAACTATGCAGAACCATGAACCAAGTATAGGTTCATCTCAGTATTCTACCCCAAGATAACTGGACAAGCCAAGATCACCAATTGAATGATTATGAATGGCCTAAAGATCTGACTTGATATAGCCAAACATCTTTGGGTGAACAAACCACCCAATATCTTATGGCTATAGAGAATCATGGCCAGGACTCTCGACCCAAGTTACTTGCTCTTTGGCCATGTTAATTGGCCCTTAATTTAGCCTCGGGAATGAGCTTCGCCCCAACCTCAAACTTCTCCCCTGCCTCGGAGAGGTCTTGCCTCAACCTTTTCACTTCATGCTCAAAGATTGCCTTAGCTTTCTCAGCTTCGATGCAGGCGGCCTCCATGTTTTTTTCATATTTTTAATGCGACTCATCACCTCATCGAAGCCACTGGAGACTCGGTCATATTTTTCGACTATGATTTGCATAGTCTGTATGGCCTACACAAGAAGGAACAGGTTGTTAACGAAGAGAAGAATATTGAAAGAAAGAAGGGCTAAAGGACCATTTACCGAGACTCTATGCACAAAAGCCTTCTCGATTAACTTCATATTATCGAGCTCTTCCAAAATCGTTCGATCTTTTAGGAGGGTGATTTCTATATCAACGCATCGAGCCACACTATCTTTTCGGATAGAATCATCGGTGTAGAGACTCAATTTGGATATGTGCTCTATCTTCTCTAAACGAAGCCTCTTGAGGACCTCATTAGAAGGAGGGAAGGTGTCGATGACGCATCGAGCCGTTGCTGGCACCGGACAAGTAGCCATAGGTGTTGCTGGACAAGATGCTTTTAGATTAGCTATCACTGATATATATCAAGAAAAAAAAAACCATTTAAGACCTGTAATATATCTTCATATATCAAGAAAGGGCTGTGTTACAGATGTTATGAGTAGGTGTTACTTAACGGTTTGCATCTTCGCGTTCTTTTTGCGCTTTAAAATAGTTGATGAACTCATTTGATGGGCTCCCCTGAATTTCCGCAGTCACGAAGATAACCGGAGGGGGGCTGAGAACGCAGGCGACGAGGAGGATGGCCGCGGATAGGAGGAAGACGCGGGTGGCCATTCTGCTTTGCCTTGATTCCCCTTCCCACGGGCTTGCTTACTTATAGGCGTGCTGATGCAAGGTGTTCTTGGGAACAGACATCATACGTCACCTGTTCCTTGCATTTAGTGAGAAAGAGGGACCGACCCCAATTCCATCGGTGCCAATTAAGAAGGAAAAGTCTTTATACACAGCTCGAGCACATCAGATGCGTTAATTTATTTATACATAAATTTATATTTAAAAATTAGCTTATAAATTTTGTATTGCCAAATGCTTAAATTTAAATAAAAATAAATTATCATATTCAATGCAAGATATACTGCATCGAAGCAATGTATCAAAACTTTTAGTATGAGCCCACATCCACATGCGGCTGTCGCATTACGAGCAGAGCCAACCACAATCCCACGCGCGCATAGGACTTGTACAAATTCATTTTTTATTTTCACAGCTAAAAGGGCTTGACTAGCTAGGGGTGTAACTCGGCCTCATGAAACTCAAATTTTTTTCAATCCTAATCCTAATTCTATTTGTAAAATATTTATCCTAATCCTAACCCTAATCCTATTTATAAAACCTTAACCCTAACCCTATTTTTAAAAATCGGGTTTGGATTGAGTTTTGGATTGAAATTTGGGTTGATGAAAAAAAAAAAAAGCCAACGCCCCAATTACACGAATTTCCTTATCTTTATTTATAATAGTAATATAATTATTTATAACAAATCAAACACTCTTCATCTGAAAATGCTTCCTAGAAAGAATACCATCGCTATTCATACAAAATTTTCCACTAAAAATCCTACATTCTATTCATCACCCATTTCCCTGCACCCCACCCACACATTGTTAAGCCCTAAAATTCTTAAAATTAAAACAGACTAGGGAAAAAGTTCCTTTTAAGTGAAAAAAATTAATTTTCATAAAAAATAACGCAACAAACGGCTGTTAGTTGCCGGATAAGCATTCACGGAGCATGGAGCAAGAGCAACCCACAAGCACTCAATGGCCAAATCCTGATCTCTCTCCATCCCTCTCCTCAAAAGCTTGATAAATTTTTTAAAGAAATGACAAATATAATAGCAATTAATCAAAACTGAAATAACAGAGAAAAAAGATAAAAGATTCGGGACCAAAACCAAAATTGCCTGTTTCCGCAACTGGAAGAGGATCTAGTGGTTGTCGAGGATCGCCAGAACGTGGAGCCACAGTTGATCGATGGCTGCATCTACATCCCCCGTCTCGATGCATGGATGGATCTGACGGATGATACGGTGTGACCGATAGAAGGAAGAAGAAGAAGAGGATGACGGGGAGGGAGAAGAAGAGGAGGGCAAAGTCGGAGGAGAAGAATCTTCCACAAGGTGCTCGGACTTGGCGAAATCTAGGATGAGGGAGTCTAGCACTTCCCAGTTCACTAGTGTCGACTTCATTCATTTTCTTTTTTTTTTCCTTCCGAAGGCGATCGATCGAGAAAAGAGAGGGGCCAAGAGAGAGAGAGAGAGGACCGACCTAACAACGGCAGAACCCTGACTCCTCTCGCAACCGGCAGATCTCCTTCTTGTAGAGACTATTGCCATCATCATTACTAGCTGAAAGAAGAAGCGAACGATGACCGATCGATCGACTCCGACGACCTTGGCCAGCCCGAGTCCGAGTCGCTCACCAGCACCCTGTCCATGACTAGAATGTCCTCCTCCACCTTCACTGGGGTCTTGTACAATGTCGGTGACATCATGGGCACTGAGGGGAGGTTCTTGATGAGGGACAGAGGCGATGACGACAAGAGGGAGCTGAGGGGGGAGCGGAGGTGGAGCAACCGGTGAAGCTGCTTCCGGGTCGTTGAGTGGGGGTTGGGGGAGTTGGAAGCGGAGGAGGAAGAGACGAAGAGGGGGAGGCAGCAGTGGGTGTAGCGAAGGGAGATGTCAACGTCGGGGAGCTGGCTGACATGGGGCTCGCAGTGTAGGCATTGAAGACTGGGGTGAGGAAGGCGTTGGCGATCAGGGAGGAGAAACCCCTGTTGAAAAAGTTTAAATAAAAAAAGGGAACGCCCACGAGCGAAACGCTCGTGGAAGCATTGCGTAAATGTTGCAAGGGGCAACATTCATCAACGTTTTACGTTATTTGGGGCTAACGACTATCAGGTCTTTAAGGCCATTATGGGGCAAGCCGTTGGAACTTTTATGGGCTAAGGCTATAAATAGGGACTCAAAGATTCAAGATGGATAAGAATGATTTGGAGTAGCCCTATAAGTTTTTTGATCTCATTTTATTTCTAATTTTCATTAATCTTTTCTTGGGCATCTGAAGGTAATCATTGGGTTTGCACCTCCACACGATCGTGCTCGTAGTAGGAGGATCGGGTCAAGCCGGGTCGTTGTACCTTGGGAATAGATCACCAATAACCTACCTGAAAGGGAAAAAATCTGATCCTTAGGGCAGTGTCTAACACGCTTCGGTCCTGGTTTGATTCATATCTTATTTTTTACTTTCTTTATGTATTTAAATTTCTATAATATATTTCTAGCAATTTCTAGGAAGGATTTTTTTTTTTGCAAGATCAAAAATATTTTCCAACAGCTAAGGATCAGATTTTCTTTCCACCAAAAATTGCTAGGACTTTCATTGTAATTAAAAAAAAAGTTTTTTTTTCTTATTTGTCCAAAAAATGACAAGGAAATTTAACCTCAGCAAATATAATATAAGCTAAAGCAATTTAAACATGACACAACTTATGTTGTGTGCAAGGAGAGCTAGATGAAACAACTATTACCCTCATAACCATTATAAAACAAGACCATGCATATGGAGTAGACGGATGAATTTATTATAAAAAAACAAATCTGAGCTCCATGGTATGCAGGTTTTTTAAATGAAAACTTTCACAACCCATTTGGAATCATTTAAAAAATAAAGAAATTCAATTTGAAATGCTTTTAAGCCTAAATAATTCATTAAAAAAAAAAATTGGCATCCTTATTTCTTTTTAAAAAGGATCAACCTAATGTTTTAAGTAACTATCACATATGCTCAAAATTGCTGATAGTTTACTTAATTCTTTCTTTTTTCTTTATTTCTAGTTTCTATTTTATTTTAAAATTTGCTATCCACCTAGGCAACTTTTTTTTTGCTTAATCTTTTATGTAGTCACATGTCTCAATTTTGTTAATTCCGAGAGTTCAGATCAAGCAAATGACTGTGAGAAAATTCGGCCACAAGCCCTTGGAGCCGGGGTCGTCATGGGGTTCCACACTCATCTCCGCCCCTCACACAAGGTGAGGAGGAACCAATTAGGGGGCTCTAAGGATTCGCCTGTTTGGGCGCCGCATCTCTGTGGTAAAGGTTTGAGGACTTGTGTGTTTTCTTTCTTTGGGTTACTTGAGTTAGATCAGCTTGCTAGTATTGCATCATGTTGCTTTATGTGTTGTACATACTTTTCATATTTCACTTGTGCTACATTGCTACTTGACTTAGTGTTGACTTGTTTATCATGTCTAAATTCAGATAAGGATGGTTGAAATTAAAGCTGCTAAAAATACTTTGTTTGGAAAGCTTACAAAATTATAGGTGGTTTCCAGTTAGTTATTTGATTTGCTATCATCTGATAATTTAGGTACCATCTTGGAACATATATTTTAAATGTTGCATTTTTTTAATTACGTAATATTCTCTCCATAATGAAGCATTCATCCTTATTCTGCATCATTATAATTCTGACTTGAGAATGAATTCAAGTGTTGTTATGTATTTGTATGTGCAAGAGACACTAGAAAAGTTACTGTTGCTGCATGGTACCGTGCTCCAATTTCTCAAAGAATTTGCAATGATTTCTCATATTTTAAAGTGTGCAACAAGTATTTTGAACATGTTGTCCGTGCCTCCCTCTTGGGTGTGCATGTGTGCACTTTCCATCATCTTTGGCTGACCTGCATACATGGATGCAGTCATGGTTGGGAAGGGAGAGAATTTGCTTGTGCACGTACATGAGATTGAGTTTGTCTGTGTGCATAGACTGATGTTTTGGGTTTATGTTGGTGCATGGTGATCTGGTTTGGATGCATGTGCTCTTGTTTTCCCATGTTTGTGTATTGATGCATGTTCACGAAAATTGATATTAGGTGTCTGATGCATGTTCATGAAAACAGATGCTAGGTGTTTGCTTCTAATTTGAGAGAACCATCCTTGCTTTTCTATGCTTCTGGTCCTGGTATCTTGAATAGAGCTGCACTTTTCTTAGTTTGGGCTTCTAATTTTGTTTTTCTATTGCTTCCTATATTGCAATCATGTCACAACATGCAGTGTATTGCTTTGTACTATCTATTTGTTACTAAACAAAATTTATGTTGTCAATAATGTTTAGAGAACCATATGCTATTTAATGATTTCTCAAGTGCACAATAGAATTCTAGATATTTTAAATTAAAGTTATTAATTTTTACAAAAGTGTGAAAGGGGAGAATGGGTTAGATCTTCCACAAACTCTTGTGGAGGCTGTTTGGTTTAGGAAATTGGATTTTATTAAAAGCTAATTGTATCAGGCTCTGCTATTCATAGGAATTAGCATGGCAGTATACCATAAAATCCAAAGTTAGGATTTATGAAATGTTAAGAGGCCCATATGGTGTGGGTGTTAATTCTCTCATTTAATGCATACAACAGCCAAGATGAATAATAGAAGAAAAAAAAGGAATAAATTAAGATTAAAAAAAGAGAAAAGTAATGTGGTCAGTATTAATGTGGAGACTGCAATGCATAGTGTAATGTTGCATAAATGGATGAAGGTTTATTTGCCCTATATTCTAAAATGCTGCATGTGATCCTTGGACTAAAATTTTACATAATTAAGCAATGATGCTTTTGGATATTATATCAATGATGATTATTTATCTGCATTTTATGCAATTATCATTTTTAATAGTTTGAATAAGGCTTGTTCTTTATGGCTATGATGATCCATTTTAGAAGCAAGCACATTACTGTTCAAAATGCATATTTGTCCAATTCTCTTATTTGAGGTCTAGTAAAAAAAAATGTTATCTCCTTGGAATTTGCCAAATGTGAGAAGAATTAGGCAGATCAATTACCAAGGAGTTATCTAGGAGTGGAGTCCTAGATTCATCGAGAGGGATGTGGCTTAAGCCCATTATTTGGTCACCAGCAGTGGATACCCAATCTCTGTGATTGGAGATCCTATGAATGAGGTTCAATATGGTAGAAACGAAGCTGATTGAGTAATGTGTTAGAGCACAAAATTTTGAAATTTTTTTTCATTCCATCTCTATAATGAGTGCTCTTATAAAGTGACAAAGTAAATTTGTGTAAGGTTGAGTCATACTCTTAATGGATCTGAGGTAGGTTATCTGCAGGGTATTGTCACAAATACCTTTGGAGGATTCACTTGTATGAGAATCGTCATATTAGGCACTAAAGGTTTGGGCTAACCTTAAAGAATTCTTATGAAAAATCAAGGTACTAAGCGCAAGGCCTTTAATATGCGTTGACCATTTACACCCATTGATCCATACTGTGTGTGATTGGTAGAAGTCTGAGTCAAAGGACCTAGTTCAAGGTCTAATCCACTATGGTTCCTTCAGGTGTATACAATCAATACTAAGCGAGGGTCAAGTCCATAGGACACCTCACCTATTGCGCAGTATAAGATGCCCTAAAATTTTTATTATATTTATTTTATTATATTTTTTTATTTTAAACTTTTATGGGAGATTGTTGAAAAAAGTTTAAATAAAAAAAGTGGAATGCTCACAAGCAAAACGCTCGCGGACGTTCACTGATGCAAAGGAGCATTGCGAGGGGCAATGTTCATCAAAGTCTAGAAACAGTCCAAACAATTTATTTTGTAAGCCATACGTTATTTGGGGCTAACGGCTATCAGGCCTTTAAGGCCATTATGGGCCAAGCCGTTGGAGCTTTTATAGGCTAAGGCTATAAATAGGGACTCAAAGATTCAAGATGGATAAGAATGGTTTGGAGTAGAGTTTTTTGATTTTATTTCTAATTTTCATTAATCTTTTCTTAGGCATCTGAAGGCAATCATTGGGTTTGCATCTCCACGCGATCGTGCTCATAGTAAGAGGATCGGGTCAAGCCGGGTCATTGTACCTTGGGGATAGATATCACAAGCCGGTCGTTGTATCTTGGGGATAGATATCCCCAACAACCTGCACGAAGGGACGAAAATCTGATCCTTAGAACGAAAATTTGATCCTTAGGGTAGTGTCTAACACGCCTCGGTCCTGGTTTGATTCATATCTTTTTTTTTACTTTATTTATGCATTTAAATTTCTATAATATATTTCTAGCAATTTCTAGGAAGGATTTTTTTTTGCAAGATCAAAAATATTTTCCAACATCCTCACATCCGGGTGGCGGATGAATCTAGCCATGATCCGGACCCGCCACCTCTGCTGGAAGAAGGAATGAGCGGCGAACGAGCAGCGGAAATGAATGGAATGAATGGGATTGGGAGCTAGGGTTGAGCGGCAGAATGAATGAAATAAGGCGTCAAAACTTGGAAGTCGGAGGACCGAAGACTTGGAGTTGGAGCTCGGATGTGTCACGGGTTCGGGTTATTTTGGATTCGGGTTGACCGCAATTCAAATCCGAGTCAATTGCAAATCGGTCCGAATTAAATCCGGATCATTTGGGTTTAAGTTGGGCAAATATGAGTTTAAGCACTGTTATAAATTCAGCCCAAGTTGCACCCCTAGGCTTGACTATGGGATGGTTCACAACTGATCGATCAAGCCAGATGTCCCTAGTTGCCTTGTGGATTGACAAGACCTGCACGCGCTGTAGGTCTTCCAGTCCCCATCCCATTTCAAAGACCAGTTACCAGCACGTGGCATGATATATTCATACGGAGCCATCACAAATGACCACGAGAGGATGATGATAAATAAAAACAAAATCTTGAGGCTTTATATTTCGAATGTATTTGCTATGAGATTAAAAAATACAGATAAAACCATACAGCAATAACATTTGTTAATTTAAATTTTAAAATGCCAAATTTTTTCTATTAATCATATTTGATTATATATCTAAATAAGAAGTGAAATATTGCAAATTTAATTATTAATTAAGGTTTAAAATAAAATTAATATAAAAAATAAAAATATTATTAGTATCTGTTAATATCATTAATATAAAAGAGATAGATGAAATTATTTAATACTTTATTAGTGTCAATGTTTTTTTTTATCTTTTAACTAATTTTTATCATTACTCTTATCAATCTACTTTCTTGTAACTTTTTTTAAGGTTAATAATGTAGGAGATTAAAAGAAAGAAAAATTATCTTTTAAAAAATAATTTGATAACAAATACTAAAACAATAAAAAAATAAAAATATGTAGGAGTCCTTTTCATTCTTTTTTAAATCTATATCAAATGACGCCCTTTAGAACCGGTCATATTTTTGGCTTTTCTAAAGCGTTTCAATTACCATGATGAGGACGGCTAATACAAACAAATGCATAGTCTCCGGGTTTTACATCTAGAGTTGGTCATATTTTATTCTTTTAGAGCAACAATGGTTATTATAAGTACTAAAGAAATAATAGTCTCAAAGTTTCACATTTAGTGGCCTTTTTTCGCTGTTCCTGGGATGGTACAACAATAATGACGAAGATGATAAATTAAAAATAATAATAATCTTGAGATTTTGCACTTAGAGTTATGTCACGTCTGATCATTAAACTATTTTTCTTTAAGAAACTTGAATTAAGTTTTTGAATCATAAAATCAACTCATTTTTTTTTCAAAAATATCTAATAAATAAAAAAATACAATTAAGACATTGTGTAATCATATGATATATAACAAACTGAATACACACACACACACACACACACATATGACAACCATATGTTTAAATATGCTTTATAATAAGAGTGTTAAGTAATTAGAAAATAATGTATAAACAAAATAATTATAGTTGAGATGAAAATAAAAAGATAGATATATAATCATATAAGAAAAAATAAAATTATTTTTAAAATAAAAAGATAGAGCCACTTGAGAACAAATTAACAAGAATGATTTATGCCCCATTTCGCATTTCTCTTGAAATGCTCAAAATATCTTAGATTTTTTTGGCGTATATACCCTGATAAATATTTGAAATTACATATATATTTTGTAAATTTACTATTTAGTATATAGTCTTATAAATTATTTCTTGTGTGTGTATATATATATTCTTATAAATATCTAAAATTATGTATATATCTTCATAAATTTAAAATTATATATATATCCTTATAAATTATTTTTTGAGTATGCGCCTTCACAAATTGACTATTTTAATGTATACACTTAAAATTATTTATTTTCATTTATCTAACCTTATTGAGTTTAAAGTATACAAATAAACAACAAAAAGTCATGGAAATATAAGCATAGTTTTAAATATTTATATGTAATTTCGAATTATAAATATATGCATGTAAAATTATAAAGATAGACATACAAAAATTAAATATGCAAGGGTATATATAGAATTTCAAATCTTTATATGAATATACATCTAAAAAAATAATTTATAAGGTTATATATATATATATATATATGATAAATTTGTAAAGGTATGCATATAAGATTGGATATTTATAAATGTGTGCTTACATAAAAGTTGGGAGAGTCAAAAGTATTTTTGAATAAATTTTTTCTTATTATCATTTAAATTTAAATTTTTTAATTTAAGGAACAAAATGATTTTATTTTATGAGTGTTCAAATTTAATCCCCATGTTTGTCCTCAAAATGACATGCCCTTGTATAGGAATGCCTTTATACAAATTCAAGAGCAATGACTTTTTAATAAAGGTGTCTAATGAGTCATGTCGGTCAAGGCTAGTATGGCACGGCCCACCTGGCAAGCTATGCTGGGTTGCCACCTAAGGCCCACAAGTTGTGTCGATACATTGGCTTATCGAAGATGGGTATGACATGCGACCTGTTAATGGGCCCACTGAGCACTAATGGACCAGCTTGTTAGGCACATCAGGCTCAGCAACGGGCCTAACACACCAAGCCTGCTAAGCCAGCCTGCATAATGGCACATGGGCCACCCTGTCAGGTTGGCATGACAAGCATGAACTGCTTGGCTAGCATGCTAGGCATGACCCACTATGTATGCACTTGGCACGCTAGACCAGGACAAAAAAAAAAAAAAAAGGTGAAAAATGCCCTTTCCTAACAGCAAAAAATGGCTACTTAGGGAGGGCATTTCCATTCAATTCTTAAATTGTCCTTCTTAGTAGTAAAAAAGGCTAGTTTTTAAGGGTATTCTAGTCTTTTGATCAAGAAGACTTATTTACCATTGTTAATGGTTATAAACAACTTCTTTTCAAGGTTATTTGGATCATTCGAAAGCCCCCAACATCTACTAATAGGCCTTAACCCTTCTTCCTCACTTGATACCAAACCATAAGCTCTTTAAACCTTTCTAAAGCTCTTCAAAACTCTCATAAGCCCTTCTCATTTTTCTACAAGTTTTCCAAATTCTCCTATATTGTCTTGATTTTTTTTCTACTTTTTAGTTAGCTATCTAAATCTCTCTCTCTACCTCTACTCTTGTTCTCTATCTTCTAGAATCAATAGTGTCTGATGCTGATAGCTCTCACCAACTCTGCGACTAAGGGTTCGAGCTCGACATCGATAGGATGGAGTATGGGGCACACCAATTACTGATTGAACCTAGTGCCTCTGAGCCCATTGTTGCCACTGATGCCACATCAATGGTCATCAAATCTAGAGCTAGACTTAGGACTTAAAGTCTAGCTACACTTCAACATCGAGGATATTACTAATAGGAGGCTTTGTTCAATTTATAAAGTTTGCAGGAAGGACTACAATTGCAACACTTTCGAAGGAATTCCGATCACTTGATTCGACACTAAAAAATATATATAAGAGTGCAACACCTAAGGCCACCCAATCTTAGATTAAAGTTAGCCAGAGAGATGAGTTACACAAATTTTCTTATTGTCAAAAATTAAATAGAAACGAATTATTAATTTTAGGCAGTAAAATATTTTTTATGCTTGCCAAAAGTTCAAAATTTGAAATTTAAATGAAAAATGTTTTAAATCTTATATATATATAAATTCTCAAAATACTACTAAATTTGATTGTTGTAAATAATTTTATGATTATAAAGAAAATATAATTTTATATTTCAAAAATTTTGATTGTAGAATAGCACTTACGTTTGATATTTGGACAAGTATAGTTGAATTATCTTATATGTTTTTGCTAATTTTATTTATTGCAATTGGGTATTATAAAAAAGAATTCTTAGTTTTACATTAATTGAATATTCATATACTACTACCACCATTTGTACCCATATAATGCAAATAGTATATGAGTACCATATGCATGATAATTTTTTTTCAATTACTTTAGATAATACATCTAATAATAATGTTTCTGTTGAATTACTCAAACCACATCTACATCCCATCTTAAATAAGAAATTATTTTATATTAAATGTGCATATCATATTATAAATTTAATTATGTAAGATGAACTAAAAGTTATTGAATCATATATAGGTAAAGTTAGGGATGCTATTAAATATACACAATTATCAGAAGCTAAAAAATAAGAATTTAAATCATTATGTACTATCTATGGATTAACAATTTTTATTAGATGTAAAACATAGATGAATTTAATATATTTACTGCTATAATGATATTTGAAATATAAAGATATTATTACTATGTTTTATAATAGTCACTTTCCCAGTAAACCTTTATTAGAATAACATTGACATAATTTTGATGTTATTATATATTTTTATGCTATTTTTATGAAAATACTAATATTTTATCAGGTACTTATTATCCTACCTCTTCCCTTGTTTTGTAATAACTATATAATATTAGTAATTATTGTTTAGAATTTAGGGGAAGTGATAATTTTGAAAATGCAATTTTATCAAAGGAAATAAAATTTAATAAATATTTAAAAGAAATATATATTTTTTACTTCCCTTTAGTTATGGATTCTAGACTTAAATTAAAGGGCTCATATATAATATTATAAATAATTTTTAAAAATATGAATTAAGAAGTAAATTTCAATAGATTTAAAGAGGAAACTATAAATTTATTAAATTAAATATTTGCATTATATAATCAAAATATAATAAAGGCAAAAAAATCTTTTACTTTAGGACTGACCATAAATGCTATGGGTATTTGTCTTTGTTATTTAACAAAGTAAAGAACCACCACTTCATCATCTTCACCTACTGAATTAAATATTTATTTGACTAATAATATTAGAACTTTCTAACTTAGAGAGAAACATATAATAATTTGATATTTTTGCCTAGTGAAGAGCATAAGAAAATAATTATCCAATACTCTCCATCATGGCTCATGATCTACTATCCCCTATGGTATCCACATTAGCATTGGAGTTTGCTTTTAGTGCAAGAGGATGGAAACTCGACAAGAGAAGGAGCTGATTAAAACTCGACACAATGGAGATACTGAATTACCTTAAGGACTGGTATGATGCCAAAGAAAGGATATAAGATCAAAAGAATAATAATAGAGAATCTCCTCCAAATAGTAAAGAGTAGAGCAGTAGAAAATTAAATATCAAAGCTGGAGTGACTCATTATGGTCTTGAAGGCCAGATGAGATGAATGACCATGAAGGATTTCATCAAAGTCCTCAAAAAAGATGAGTATAACTAATTTATTTTATTTATTTTCTCTAAAATTAGTTTTAAAATAATAAAATATTAATAAATAAAATTTATTTGGTAGGTTGGCTCATTGGGCTTGATAACTTAGGGCCCAAATTATGTCAAACAAAAGATAAAGATTAAAAGATTGAAGACTTTTCTTTGAATGGTTAGAAGACGGATAAAGAATGAGATGATATAACTATGGCAAGCCATTTGCTCACCCACAAGAAAGGTATACATACAACTTTTTTAAAAGCAATATTGGAAACATTTCATGGGCTGGTATGTAGGCTGGCCCACATGGCATGCAGGCCAACTCAGCTCAACTTGCGTGTAGGCATACCTAGAATAGGCTGGACCTATTGGTTGGAAAAGTCTTTGTACACTGTCTCCGGTGCAGCAAATCCTATGTGGGCTGCACCGCTTTTTGTTATTGGTCCACATGGATCCCATGTGGCCTGACACGATGGGACAGAATAGCAGGGAGATAATATTACTTTTTGATAGTACATCCATTAAAAATCGTTCAGCCTTTCACCATTGGTGTGCAGACGAAATTGCGCTTTTCCTTTAACCTACTTCAACCCGCCATCTTATCGGAAGAGATGAATGGATCATCGGAGTGAGATACCAAAGACGTCAACGGCATAGACGGCGTCTTCGGCGTGGGAATCCTCCGGGCGAGCAATCCTCTCATTCTTCGCGTGGACCACCGGGTTCGCGTTGATCAGCCCTAGCGTCATCTCTTCCCTGCCAACTTCCCTTCCCCCTCCCTCTCTCGCTTGCTTCTTCCACCACAGTCAAAGCTCCCCTTAAGACAAAGCATCAGTTCAAAACCCACGACACCCTAGTTCAAAACCTTAAGACAAAGCATCAGTTCAAACCCACGACACCCTAGTTGGAAACCCACGATACCCTAGTTCATAACCCACGATACCCTAGTTCAAAACCTTAAGACAAAGCATCAGTTCAAAACCCACGACACCCTAGTTCATAACCCACGACACCCTAGTTCAAAACCTTAAGACAAAGCATCAGTTCAAAACCCACGACACCCTAGTTCATAACCCACGATACCCTAGTTCAAAAACTTAAGACAAAGTATCAGTTCGAACCCACGACACCCTAGTTGGAAACCCACGATACCCTAGTTCATAACCCACGACACCCTAGTTCAAAACCTTAAGACAAAGCATCAGTTCAAACCCACGACACCCTAGTTCATAACCCACGACACTAGTTCATAACCCATGACACCCTAGTTCAAAACCTTAAGACAAAGCATCAGTTCAAAACCCACGACACCCTAGTTCATAACCCATGACACCCTAGTTCAAAACCCATGACACCCTAGTTCAAAACCTTAAGACAAAGCATCAGTTCAAACCCACGACACCCTAGTTGGAAACCCACGACACCCTAGTTCATAACCCACGACACCCTAGTTCAAAACCTTAAGACAAAGCATCAGTTCAAACCCACGACACCCTAGTTGGAAACCCACGATACCCTAGTTCATAACCCACGACACCCTAGTTCAAAACCTTAAGACAAAGCATCAGTTCAACCCACGACACCCTAGTTGGAAACCCACGACACCCTAGTTCATAACCCACGACACCCTAGTTCAAAACCTTAAGACAAAGCATCAGTTCAAACCCACGACACCCTAGTTGGAAACCCACGACACCCTAGTTCAAAACCTTAAGACAAAGCATCAGTTCAAACCCACGATACCCTAGTTGGAAACCCACGATACCCTAGTTCATAACCCACGACACCCTAGTTCAAAACCTTAAGACAAAGCATCAGTTCAAACCCACGACACCCTAGTTCATAACCCATGACACCCTAGTTCAAAACCTTAAGACAAAGCATCAGTTCAAACCCACGACACCCTAGTTGGAAACCCACGACACCCTAGTTCAAAACCCACGACACCCTAGTTCAAAACCTTAAGACAAAGCATCAGTTCAAACCCATGACACCCAAGTTGGAAACCCATGACACCCTAGTTCAAAACCTTAAGACAAAGCATCAGTTCAAACCCACGACACCCTAGTTGGAAACCCACCCTAGTTCATAACCCACGACACCCTAGTTCAAAACCTTAAGACAAAGCATCAGTTCAAAACCCACGACACCCTAGTTCATAACCCATGACACCCTAGTTCAAAACCTTAAGACAAAGCATCAGTTTAAAACCCTCGACACCCTAGTTCATAACCCACAACACCCTAGTTCATCTAGTTCAAACCTTAAGACAAAGCATCAGTTCAACCCACGACACCCTAGTTGGAAACCCATGACACCCTAGTTCATAACCCACGACACCCTAGTTCAAAACCTTAAGATAAAGCATCAGTTCAAACCCACGACACCCTAGTTGAAAACCCACGACACCCTAGTTCATAACCCACGACACCCTAGTTCAAAACCTTAAGACAAAGCATCAGTTCAAACCCACGACACCCTAGTTCATAACCCACGACACCCTAGTTCAAACCTTAAGACAAAGCATCAGTTCAAAACCCATGACACCCCATAACCCACGACACCCTAGTTCATAACCCACGACACCCTAGTTCAAAACCTTAAGACAAAGCATTAGTTCAAAACTAGGGTGTGGCAGGATGGTTTCGTCCTTGGGAAGAAGCTGGGCGAAGGTGCCTTCGGCGTCGTCTACAAAATTTTCTTGGCTAATCCCAAGGGTGCCCTAAGGTCTGCTCGCTTTCTGGTTCAAGATTTATTTTACTGTTTTGGCCCCATGCTTCGATGTCGTCTATCTCTTTGATTCTTCATCTCTGAGGCTCGCCTGTTGTCGGTTGCCCAAGCAAGGTGATCTGGTCTTGAAGAAGGCGACGGAACATGGGGCTGTGGAAATATGGATGAACGAGCGCGTGCAGAGGGCCTGTGCGAGCAGCTGTGCGGATTTTGTGTATGGCTTTCTCGAGGTGTTTCTCTTTATGACTATCGATGATCAAATGGGATGAGGGTACCTTTTAATATCATCATATTTGTGGACGACCTAACTAATTAAATAAGATTCAGTGGATGATTTGGATGGAATGAGCTGCTTGTTATGATATGTTTGCAATGTGTTGCTTTTCAGAAAAAACCCAAAGGCAAAGGAGGAGGTGAGTATTGGCTCATATGGCGTTACGAGGGAGAGGAAACCCTTTCTGATTTCATGCTAAGCAAAGAGTTTCCCTACAATGTAAGTCACATATTTCTTTTTATCAATTGTAATACCAATTTCTTTCTGGTTCTTCAACCTTTTCTGTATTCGTCTCTGTTGATGTCACCCTTCAAAGTATAGGATGTCGTGGGTTATGAACTAGGGTGTCGTGGGTTTGAACTGATGCTTTGTCTTAAGGTTTTGAACTAGGGTGTCGTGGGTTATGAACTAGGGTGTCGTGGGTTTTGAACTGATGCTTTATCTTAAGGTTTTGAACTAGGGTGTCGTGGGTTATGAACTAGGGTGTCGTGGGTTTCCAACTAGGGTGTCATGGGTTTGAACTGATGCTTTGTCTTAAGGTTTTGAACTAGGGTGTCGTGGGTTATGAACTAGGGTATCATGAGTTTTGAACTGATGCTTTGTCTTAAGGTTTTGAACTAGGGTGTCGTGGGTTATGAACTAGGGTATCGTGGGTTTTGAACTAATGCTTTGTCTTAAGGTTTTGAACTAGGGTGTCGTGGGTTATGAACTAGGGTGTCGTGGGTTTCCAACTAAGGTGTCGTGGGTTTGAACTGATGCTTTATCTTAAGGTTTTAAACTAGGGTGTCGTGGGTTATGAACTAGGGTGTCGTGGGTTTTGAACTGATGCTTTATCTTAAGGTTTTGAACTAGGGTGTCGTGGGTTATGAACTAGGGTGTCGTGGGTTTTGAACTGATGCTTTGTCTTAAGGTTTTGAAGTAGGGTGTCATGGGTTATGAACTAGGGTGTCGTGGGTTATGAACTAGGGTGTCGTGGGTTTGAACTGATGCTTTGTCTTAAGGTTTGAACTAGGGTGTCGTGGGTTATGAACTAGGGTGTCGTGGGTTTCCAACTAGGGTGTCGTGGGTTTGAACTAATGCTTTGTCTTAAGGTTTTGAATTAGGGTGTCGTGGGTTATGAACTAGGGTGTCGTGGGTTTTGAACTGATGCTTTGTCTTAAGGTTTTGAACTAAGGTGTCGTGGGTTATGAACTAGGGTGTCGTGGGTTTCCAACTAGGGTGTCATGGGTTTGAACTGATGCTTTGTCTTAAGGTTTTGAACTAGGGTATCGTGGGTTTTGAACTGATGCTTTATCTTAAGGTGAGCTTTGACTGTGGTGGAAGAAGCAAGTGAGAGAGGGAGGGGGAAGGAAAGTTGGCAGGGAAGAGATGACGGTAGGGCTGATCAACGCGAACCTAGTGGTCCACGCGAAGAAGGAGAGGGTTGCTCGCCCGGAGGATTCCCACACCGAAGACGCCGTCTATGCCCTCGACGTCTTTGGTATCCTCACTCGATGATCCATTCATCTCTTCTGATAAGATGGCGGGTTGAAGTAGGTTGAAGGGAAAGGGCATTTTCGTCTGCACACCAATGGTGAAAGGCTGAACGAATTTTAATGGATGTATCAAAAAGTAATATTATCTTCCTGCTATTCTGTCCCATCGTGTTAGGCCACATGGGATCCATGTGGACCAATAAAAAAAAGCGGTGCAGCCCACGTAGGAGTTGCTGCACCGGAGGCGGTGTACAAAGACTTTTCCCCTATTGGTTATGTCGAGGCAATCTTCCCACATTAGTGGGTCATGTCAGCATAGCCTGTATCCTGTAGCAGGCCATATTGACATAGGACAATGGCCTGCGAGTCGATCGCTATAATGGGTTAGGTCATGTCGAGCCAACCCATTTGACATCTCTACTTTTTAACTCCCTAGGACAATGATCCTTTGAGGGGCTACAAAGCAATGCTCAAACAACGCTTTAAAAGGGGGTCATTAAGAGAATGATACTCTAATAAATGAGAAATAACGCTCTTTTGATCATGAAACAATATTTTAAGTTCTTCAGCAGCATCATTGTGGTTCAGGACTTGATTAAACCAATTTGGAATGAGTTTCTGGTGGGCATTATGATAGTTTAATTACTTAGTCAATTGACTTTGAATAAGCATATGAAATGGGCTCCAAAACACCTAAGCTATTTAGATCATCACTTAGATCAGTGAACTACTATTAACACAACTCAAGTAAGTCATCTTTGAGGGAATCAATACTTCCATGATTAAGAAGCAATGCTCGTAATCTTCAACTTTAAGATAATAATAGAGCAATTCTCCAAGTCTTTAGCCTTAGGGGAGTAATGGAGTAATGCTTCAGCTTTTTGGCCCTAAGGAAGCAATAGAGCAATGCTCCACAATTTTAGCTTGGAGACAATAGAGTAATGCTCTAGGTCTTGAGTCTTGGGGGGAGCTATGGAGCAATGCTTCAAACCTTCAGCTTTGGGGTAGCAATAGAGTACTGCTTCAAGTCTTTAGCCTTGAGACAACAAAGAACAATGCTTTAGACCTTCAACAATGGAGCAATGCTTTAGATCTTTAATAATAGAGCAATGCTCTAAGTGCTCAACAATGGAGAAATACTCCAAGTCTTTAACAATGGATCAATGCTCCAGATCTTCAATAATGGAATAATGCTCTTAAAAAATGGAGCAATGCTCTACATATTCAGCAATGGGACAATGCTCTAGATATTCAGCAATGGGACAATGCTCTTCAACATAGAGCAATGCTCTTGGTAGACTTTTACTTGAGTACTAGGCTTGAGAAATGCTGCGCTATTATAGGCTGCATTGGGTCTTAGAATGATGGTCCATGTGAAAATTGAGCTTGGGGCTCATCATGTGGACTTGAGCTCTAAACTTGAGAGATTCCGAGCTTCTTCAAGTCTTTGAAGCAAGGAAAAGTCTTCCTACACCGCCCTCGGAGCAGGAAGTGCGCACCGGGGTGCATCATTGGCTATGTATCCATGCGGGTGCGCATGTGAGGCACGCCACGGCCCATTGGACCACAGGACGTGCGCCTGCACGGGCGCGCAATCAATAGCGCACTCCGGTGCATGGCTTCGTGCACCGAAGGCAGTGCACAAAGTCGCTCCCTTGAAGCAAAGCTTTATGTGTAGGTTAGGCTTGAAAGTCTATTCTAAAGACCTAGGCCCTAGACCGGAGAGGTGTCAAACTGTACTACATGCTGCTTTGGGCCCTTGTATCACTGCTCCATTCGTGAAGCTGGTCTAGCAACCCATTTTAGGAACTTGGGCTCCATTTTGAGGACTTGGCTGCTAGGCTTGAGGGAGGTTCTGGGTCATTGCAAGCTGCCTTGAGTTTGAGAACTAGGCTCAAAAGCCCATTTTGAGGACCTAGGCACTGAGTCAACCCTACGGAACATCGACTACTATAGGCTATTTCAAGGCTTGAGTCATTAATTGTTGGACTTATTGTAAGCTGGTTTAGGGCTTGTGTTCATGGAATCATGGCTTGTGGTAGTACGGAAAAGTCTTTGTACATCGCTTTTGGTACAACAAGTCCTACGTGAGCTGCATCGCCCTTCTTATTGATCCATATGAATCCTACATGGCTTGATATGATGGGACAGAGATACCATCTTAAATTTTAATGTGACGTGCATTCATATCTATTCAGCTTTTTTTTGAAATTTATGTACAGGCTGCAGTGCAAGTTTTCTGAATGGGTATTGTAATTTTATAACTACGGTGTTATAAATTTACAACTGGGATATCGTAATTTTTTTTTTGTCTTTCTGGATAGATGTCTTAATTTTATAACAACGGTATCGTAAGTTTACAAATGGAGTGTCATCTTAAATTTTGACATGACGTGCAATAATAATCGTTTAGCTTTTTTTGAAATTTATCTATAGACATATTTTCTAAGTAGGTCTCATAATTTTATAACTATGGTGCCATATATTTACAATTGGGATGTCGTATTTTTTTTTTGACTTTCTTAATGGATGTCTTAATTTTATAACTACGGTATTGTAAGTTTACAACTGGGGTGCCATCTTAAATTTTGACGTGATGTGCTTTAATACTCATTCAGTTTTTTTTAAAATTTATCTACAGACACATTTTCTAAGTGGGTATCATAATTTTATAACTATGGTGTCATATATTTACAATTGGGATGTCATAATTTTTTTTGACTTTCTTAATGGGTGTCTTAATTTTATAACTACGGTGTCGTAAGTTTACAACTGTGTGTCATTTTAAATTTTGAAGTGATGTGCATTAATACCCGTTCAGCTTTTTTTTTTTTTGGAATTTGTGTACAGACAGGTGTCGTAATTTTATAACTACAATATCATAAATTTACAACTGGGGTATCGTAATTTTTTTTTGGCTTTCTAAACGGGTGTCGTAATTTTATAACTATGGTGTCGTAATTTTAAAACTGGGGTGTCGTAATTTTTTTCATCGGAATGTCGTAAAGCTGTCTTAACTTTTTTTAATGGGTGTCGTATGCATGTAGACCAATAAGAAGGGGCGGTACAGCCCACGTAAGACTTGCTCCACCGGATACGGTGTACAAAGCCTTTTCCATGGTAGTACATGCTACTATGAGCTACTTTAGGATATAAGTCTATGGAGGCATATTACATGGTGGCATGGGCTATTATGAGCTGCTTCTGGCATTTGGAGCAATGCTCCAGTTGGAGGCTGGGCCTAGAAGTGTGCTAGGCTAGACTTGTGGAGCATGGGCTACTATAGGCTAGTTTCGAGTCCATGGCCACCTGGCTTATGGATACACATGCTACTATGAGCTGGTTCTAAGCTTAAGGCCATGGAGGAACTAAGGATCACCGGTCCATGTCAATGAGCTCAAATTTGAAAGAGTTTATTTAAAAAGAGGAATTTTGGAGGCGACTATCCTGTAGTATGCTGGTAGGAACATAGCCCTCCTCTTAACTTAACTCTAGATTCCAGGGTTTTATGATGCCATGATAATGAGATTCTGGTGCTACTGAGGAATCAGAGGGGCTTCATTTTGATATGAGAGGATCGAACCTAAGGAACTTCAGGTAGAGGCTTCGGCTACCTTATAAGATCAATGACAATGCGAAGGTGTCATATTGTTAACCTTATAAGGTCCAATATAAGATCAATTGCTATGGCTCTAGCTAACTACCTCAATTGCTATGGCTCTAACTATTCAGATAGAAGACGATGATTTGAAGTAGTTAGAGCCATAGCAATTGAGTAGTGATGACAAAAACTTGGGTCATGATAACAATCGATGCTTCTGAGATGATAGCAGTTAGCTAGGGTATTATGCCAAATTGGGTATAGGCACCAAATGCAGCAGTTGCCATGATAAATTGAAGTAGATTTATGCTAGAACACTTAGTAGCATCGATGGCAATGATAGCAATGGTCTAGGAGTGTCATTGATGTTGAATTGTACACGATCTGTAAAAGACTAGCATTGATGGTAATAATAGCAATAGTCTGGAGTGTCATTGATGCTGAAGTGTGCAAGATTTGTAGATGGCTAATTATGCGATCTAAAAGATAAGAAGTGAAATGCTTACAATCTTGTCAAGCATGTTAGATCTTGCTGACTTCCATACTGTCCTTCCTCTTAATGATGCATTTATACGAAAATGCTTACAAGGATCATGATCAATTAATCAAAAGTTTTTCAACTCCTAAGATAAAATAATTAACAACAAATAATAGCATCTATTGAAAATCCAGACTTCACATTATCTAAAAAGAAGTTATCATTCACAGGGTGCAACTAAATAAATGAAAACTTTCAAGTAAAACCTTTACTTGAAATGCATCAGTAAGTAACTTCTATTGAACTTGAAAGTCACAAATTTGAAACACAAAAACAAATGACTGCATTAATAGCAACATAGAATATGTAAAGAAAGCTATGACCTAGCACTAGCAATTGGATTGTGGTGTGATGGCGACTCTCGGATGGTTGTTAATTGGATTTCCTGGCCTCCTACCTTAGATTGGTGTCATCATCCTTGCATTGCTAAAATGCCAAAGCTTTTGATGCATTATTCAACAATTTGTCCCACTCATTATCCCTCGAGAGGAGAATGCCTCAGCGGATTGGTCTACAAATCAAGATTCCCACATTCCTTATTGTTGGGTTTGGACTCATACTTCCCCCCAAATCTATTAAATTGGTTCAGTAGATGCTACGGGCACCATGTTTATGGACTGTAATTTTTTTTGAGCTTGTGAATAATTCCCAAACACACACATATGTATGTATGGAAAAGACTTTGTATACTGCATCCGGTGTAGCAAGTCCTACGTGGGCTGCATCATCCCTTCTTATTGGTCCACATGCTTACGACACCCATTAAAAAATATTAAGATAGCCTTACGATATTTCGAGGAAAAAAGTTACGATACCCCAGTTTTAAGCTTACGATACTGTAGTTATAAAATTAAGACATCCATTCAGAAAGTAAAAAAAAAAAATTACGACACCCCAATTGTAAACTTACGATACCATAGTTATAAAATTACGATACCCCTTTAGAAAACGTGCCGATACACAAATTCCAAAAAAAAAGCTGAACGAGTATTAATGCACGTCACGTTAAAATTTAAGATGACACCACAGTTTTAAACTTACAACACTCTAATTTTAAACTTACGACACCCGTTCAGAAAGCAAAAAAAAAAATTACGACACCGCAGTTTTAAACTTACGACACCCTAGTTTTAAACTTACAACACCCGTTCAGAAATGTGTCTGTACACAAATTCCAAAAAAAACCTGAACAGGTATTAATGCACGTCAAACAGCTTTTTTTTTGGAATATGTGTACATACACCTTTTTTGAACGGGTGTCTTAATTTTATAACTACGATGTCGTAAGTTTAAAATTGGGGTATCATAATTTTTTATGCTTTCTGAATAGGTGTCTTAATTTTATAACTACGGTGTCGTAAGTTTAAAACTGGGGTGTCGTAATTTTTTTTTGCTTTCTGAATGGTTGTCTTAACTTTATAACTACGGTGTCGTAAGTTTAAAATTGGGGTGTTTTAATTTTTTCCTTCGGGCGTAAAGTTGTCTTAACATTTTTAATGGGTATCGATCAATAAGAAGGGGTGGTGTAGCCCACGTAGGACTTGCTGCACTGAATGCAGTGTACAAAGTCTTTTCCATGTATGTATATGTACTTACATACATACATACAATGACAAAACATGAATATCTTTATATTTTTATGTCTATTATATAATGAAATTGCTTAAATAACACATACTAGCGATAGCTGGGCCAAACTGACCAAATCAGACCAGAACGTAACCAAACCACCTAAGTCCTAACTAGAGAAAAAAAAAAACAAACAAAAAGCACTCAATTGAACAAAACGCCATGACAAACCACACAAGCTGACATACTTAGCCTGGACTGACCAAACCACACTCCAACAGCATGACAAACTATGCCTTCTTAAGTTCTAGATGGAGTAAATTGATTGGAGGATGGTGAGTCCAAGGAGAGCTACAGCAGCGAAATGGCTACCATGGATTGCTAAAAGGAAAAGACTTTGTACACCGCCCCCGGTGCAGCAAGTCCTACGTGGGCTGCACCGCTCCTTCCTATTGGTCCACATGGATCCCATGTGGCCTGACATGATGGGACAGAATAGCAGGAAGATAATATTACTTTTTGATCGTACATCCATTAAAAGTCGTTCAGCCTTTTACCATTGGTGTGAAGATGAAAATGCCCTTTCCCTCCAGCCTACTTCAACCCGCCATCTTATTTGAATTTTGCTGATAAAAAATCGTAAGGTTCTGGCCTAGAAGAAGAGTATCCAAAGAAGTGGCAAAGCTCTGCCAGACGACATCTTTGTGCGCATTCAAGAGAATAAGATTCCCATCGTCGCGGAGACTGGCTGAAGCGACGGAGGAGTTGTGAGTGTTGCTGCTCCAGACCTCAGCTCCCTTCGAAGAGTCGAAGAGAACGAGACCTCCGGCCTCATTGAGTTGAAGAAACGAATTATATCCGATAAAAACATGAGCGCCGGCAACCCATACAGGTGCCTGCTCGGAGGACGGGATCGATCTCGAGTTGAAGCGAATGTCGACTTCATACTGGTTAGGTTCGTCAGGGCGGCTAAGGAACTCCAATGCAAAGTTCCCATCGGGGGAGATCCAGGAATCACGCTTTGCAACCAAAAGCTTAGAACCAAGAGGAATTTTCTGAGCTTTGATACGAAAGAAGATAGTGGAACAGAGTAAGAAAATGGGGAACCAAAATAGGGTGTCGTGGGTTTTTGAGCAGGGTTTTGAACTAGGGTGTCATGGGTTTTGAACTGGGGTGTCGTGGGTTTTGAACTGGGGTGTCCTGGGTTTTGAACTAGGGTGTCATGGGTCTTGAACTGGGGGTGTCGTGGGTCTTGAACTGGGGTATCGTGGGTCTTGAACTAGGGGTGTCATGGGTCTTGAATAGGGTATCGTGGGTCTTGAACTAGGGGTGTCGTGGGTCTTGAACTGGGGGTGTCGTGGGTCTTTAACTGGGTTATCATGGGTCTTTAACTGGGGGTGTCATGGGTCTTGAACTAGGGGTGTCGTGGGTCTTGAACTGGGTTATCGTGGGTCTTTAACTGGGTTATCGTGGGTCTTTAACTGGGGGTGTCGTGGGTCTTAAACTATGGTGTCGTGGGTCTTGAACTGGGGTGTCATGGGTCTTAAACTAGGGTATCGTGGGTCTTGAACTGGGGGTGTCATGGGTCTTGAACTAGGGTGTCATGGGTCTTGAACTGGGGGTATCGTGGGTCTTGAACTAGGGGTGTCATGGGTCTTGAACTGGGGTGTCATGGGTCTTGAACTGGGGGTATCGTGGGTCTTGAACTGGGGTGTCGTGGGTCTTAAACTAGGGTGTCGTGGGTCTTGAACTGGGGGTGTCGTGGGTCTTTAACTAGGGGTATCGTGGGTCTTGAACTGGGGGTGTCATGGGTCTTAAACTAGGGTGTCGTGGGTCTTGAACTGGGGTGTGTGGGTCTTGAACTGGGGGTCATGGGTCTTGAACTAGGGTGTCGTGGGTCTTGAACTAGGGTGTCGTGGGTCTTGAACTAGGGTGTCATGGGTCTTGAACTGGAGTGTCGTGGGTCTTGAACTAGGGGTGTCGTGGGTCTTGAACTGGGGGTGTCGTGGGTCTTTAACTGGGTTATCGTGGGTCTTTAACTGGGAGTGTTGTGGGTCTTGAACTAGGGTGTCGTGGGTCTTGAACTGGGGTGTCATGGGTCTTGAACTGGGGTGTCGTGGGTCTTGAACTAGGGGTGTCGTGGGTCTTGAACTGGGGGTGTCATGGGTCTTGAACTAGGGTGTCGTGGGTCTTGAACTGGGGTGTCATGGGTCTTGAACTGGGGGTGTCGTGGGTCTTGAACTAGGGGTGTCATGGGTCTTAAACTGGGGTGTCATGGGTCTTGAACTGGGGGTATCGTGGGTCTTGAACTGGGGGTATCGTGGGTCTTAAACTAGGGTATCGTGGGTCTTGAACTGGGGGTGTCGTGGGTCTTTAACTGGGGGTATCGTGGGTCTTGAACTGGGGGTGTCGTGGGTCTTAAACTAGGGTGTCGTGGGTCTTGAACTGGGAGTGTTGTGGGTCTTGAACTGGGGTGTCATGGATCTTTAACTGGGGGTATCATGGGTCTTGAACTAGGGTGTCGTGGGTCTTGAACTAGGGGTGTCGTGGGTCTTGAACTAGGGTGTCGTGGGTCTTAAACAGGGGTGTCATGGGTCTTGAACTAGGGTGTCGTAGGTCTTGAACTAGGGGTGTCGTGGGTCTTGAACTGGGGGTGTCATGAGTCTTGAACTAGGGTGTCATGGGTCTTGAACTGGGGTGTCGTGGGTCTTGAACTAGGGTGTCATGGGTCTTGAACTGGGGTGTCGTGGGTCTTGAACTGGGGTGTCATGGGTCTTGAACTGGGGTGTCTTGTGGTGTCTTGAACTGGGGGTGTCGTGGGTCTTGAACTGGGGGTGTCGTGGGTCTTGAACGCAGCCCCCACATCTCCTGCTCCCCTACAACGGTGTCGCGCACGCCTGCCTCCTCTTCAGCCTCTCCACATGATCCATCCGCCGCCTCTTCCTCCCCGAATGCCACGGTCAGTCCATCCTCCCCTCGTCGCACGGGTGGTTGCTGATGCTCCGGGACTCCACACACATTCATCTTAAAAAAAAATAAAAAAAAATAAGGACATTCATTCATTCATTCCAACAGCTCTGGAGAATATTAAGACTTCATCAAATCATTCGAAGGCTTGTCCCACTCAAACCGTATGAAGTTGTATTTTCCATTCTTTATGTTTAGCACTTCGATGTCATGGTGTCCTCTCTTGAATCTCTTGAAAATATCAATCGGAGCTTCGAAATAGATGTAATCTTCTCTCATCCAGGAAAGCCCCTCAAGCAGGTCATCAAGCAGTAATCTTCGGCAGCAAACAACGCCATGTCACCTATGCTGTCAATCTCGGACCACTGCAGCAGCTCTCTGCTCAGATCCAGCTTGAAGAGTTTACAATCCTTCATGACATCGTTGTTCAGACGAAGAAAGGCAGAATCACGGGCCAAAAGGAACAGCTCGGTTTCAGATGCCTTCGCCAGAAGAAACTTGGCGGCTGCAGTGGGCGCAGGGACTGAAAAGAGGGCCGTGGAAGTGGCAGCAGCGTAGGCGGTAACAAGTCCATTGATGTCGATCGATTAGAACCGGCCCTCATCGTAGAGTACAGAGTCGAGGGGAGCCGGTGAATTGGTTTTTAGCTCGGTCCAGACCTGGTCTCCCTGTCTACAGTAGTGCACATAACGTTGCGAAGAACTCCAGTTGTGGACCATGATGATTACAACCCAATCTCGCGCAGTGGAGGGTGGGTTCAAGAACAAGAAAGCATTCCAAATGAAATTGAAATGGTTGTTTTTACGACCGCTTTCGATTGTGGGGCTTCCCGGCCGATAGAAGTCAGTCGGCGGGGGGAGCTAGATTTGGACCCTAGTGACGGGGTGGAACAGGGAGAGGGTGGAGTCCCGGAGCATCAGCAACCACCCGTGCGACGAGGCGAGGATGGATTGACCGTGGCATTCGGGGAGGAAGAGGCGGCGGATGGATCGTATGGAGAGGCTGAAGAGGAGGCGGGCGTGCGCGACGCCGTTGTAGGGGAGCAGGAGATGTGGGGGCTGCGTTCAAGACCCACGACACCCTAGTTCAAGACCCATGACACCCCCAGTTCAAGACCCACGACACCCCTAGTTCAAGACCCACGACACCCCAGTTCAAGACCCATGACACCCCCAGTTCAAAACCCACGACACCCCTAGTTCAAGACCTATGACACCCTAGTTCAAGACCCACGACACCCTAGTTCAAGACCCATGACACCCCCAGTTCAAAACCCACGACACCCCTAGTTCAAGACCCACGACACCCTAGTTCAAGACCCATGACACCCCCAGTTCAAGACCCACGACACCCCCAGTTCAAGACCCACGACACTCCTAGTTCATGACCCACGACACCCCCAGTTCAAGACCCACGACACCCCCAGTTCAAGACCCAGACACCTCCAGTTCAAGACCCACGACACCCCAGTTCAAGACCCACGACACTCCAGTTCAAGACCCAAGACCCACGACACCCCAGTTCAAGACCCACGACACCCCAGTTCAATTGAAATGGTGAGTTTCGTTCTCTGAGGAGTAACGTAAACGAAGCTTTAAATAGCATTTTAAGCCAGGAAGAGAAAAGCTTTAAATCACCTCCCCCGGCCTTTGTCTTGAAGTGAATAGAGGGTATGAAGAATGAGCAAGCGATCTCAGAAGTTCTCTGCTTGTCGCGAGACCGCTTAGAGCTCCAAAGATTAGCTGCTCGGAAAGAGGAACTGTACCAAACCACCCTCCAAGGTGGTGGATTCTATCAGATAAGATCTGGTTCACAGGAGTTCATGAATACTCTTGTGAATCACAACATTCCAATTGACGATGTCTTAAGGTTTTGAACTAGGGTGTCGTGGGTTATGAACTAGGGTGTCGTGGGTTTCCAACTAGGGTGTCGTGGGTTTGAACTGATGCTTTGTCTTAAGGTTTTGAACTAGGGTGTCATCGGTTATGAAGTAGGGTGTCGTGGGTTATGAACTAGGGTGTCGTGGGTTTCCAACTAGGGTGTCGTGGGTTTAAACTGATGCTTTGTCTTAAAGTTTTGAACTAGGTGTCGTGGGTTATGAACTAGGGTGTCGTGGGTTTCCAACTAGGGTGTCGTGGGTTTGAACTGATGCTTTGTCTTAAGGTTTTGAACTAGGGTGTCGTGGGTTATGAACTAGGGTGTCGTGGGTTTAAACTGATGCTTTGTCTTAAAGTTTTGAACTAGGGTGTCGTGGGTTATGAACTAGGGTGTTGTGGGTTTAAACTGATGCTTTGTCTTAAGGTTTTGAACTAGGGTATCGTGGGTTATGAAGTAGTGTGTCGTGGGTTTCCAACTAGGGTGTCATGGGTTTGAACTGATTCTTTGTCTTAAGGTTTTGAACTAGGGTGTCGTGGGTTTCCAACTAGGGTGTCGTGGGTTTGAACTGATGCTTTATCTTAAGGTTTTGAACTAGGGTGTCGTGGGTGATGAACTAGGGTGTCGTGGGTTTCCAACTAGGGTGTCGTGGGTTTGAACTGATGCTTTGTCTTAAGGTTTTGAACTAGGGTGTCGTGGGTTATGAACTAGGGTGTCGTGGGTTTCCAACTAGGGTGTCGTGGGTTTGAACTGATGCTTTGTCTTAAGGTTTTGAACTAGGGTGTCGTGGGTTATGAACTAGGGTGTCGTGGATTTCCAACTAGGGTGTCGTGGGTTTGAACTTATGCTTTGTCTTAAGGTTTTGAAATAGGGTGTCATGGGTTATGAACTAGGGTGTCGTGGGTTTAAACTGATGCTTTGTCTTAAGGTTTTGAACTAGGGTGTCGTGGGTTATGAACTAGGGTGTCGTGGGTTTCCAACTAGGGTGTCGTGGGTTTGAACTGATGCTTTGTCTTAAGGTTTTGAACCGATGGGAACTTTGCATTGGAGTTCCTTAGCCGCCCTGACGAACTTAACCAGTATGAAGTCGGCATTCGCTTCAACTCGAGATCGATCCCGTCCTCCGAGTAGGCACCTGTATGGGTTGCCGGCGCTCATATTTTTGTCGGATATAATTCGTTTCTTCAACTCAATGAGGCCGGAGGTCTCGTTCTCTTCGACTCTTCGAAGGGAGCTGAGGTATGGAGCAGCAACACTCACAACTCCTCCGTCACTTCAGCCAGTCTCCGCGACGATGGAAATCTTGTTCTCTTGAATGCGCGCAAGGATGTCGTCTGGCAAAGCTTTGCCACTCCTTCGGATACTCTTCTTCCAGGCCAGAACCTTACGATTTTTTATCAGCAAAATCTAAATAAGATGGCGGGTTGAAGTAGGCTGGAGGGAAAGGGCATTTTCATCTTCACACCAATGGTGAAAGGCTGAACGACTTTTAATGGATGTACGATTAAAAAGTAACATTATCCCTTGCTATTCTGTTCCATCATGTCAGGCCACATGGGATCCATGTGGACCAATAGGAAGAAGCAGTGCAGCCCACGTAGGACTTACTGCACCGGGGGCGGTGTACAAAGTCTTTTTCTTGCTAAAATAATCACGCACCAGTTTCGCGTCCGCATGGGCCATCTCAACTGGCGTAATTAATTAAGGGTTCGCATACTTGAGCAAGGTAACCTTCCTTGAAATTAATGGCGACACCAGTGCTCGGTTTGTTGTTGTAGATGGACATGATGTCCTCGTCGTTGTTGAGTGCATGGTTGATAATCCTATTCTGGTAGAGCAAACCCACGTCTTTTGATATGTCGACCATGTGATTTATGAAGCTGGACGTACTGAGTGATATCCATCCTACAAGCATAGTAGCATTGCTCCCAAGCAATAGGATTTCAAAGGATGGCACATGTGCTACCAAAGACTTGAATGCTTGGGATTTCTAGCACTCCCTTATCCTTGCAGAATGAAATGTGTGGATCAAAGCCATTGGCTTTCCTTTAAATTATTTTTCAATAAAATAGTTTAGAAAATCACATAATTCGGTGCAATTGAACACTAATTGTTTTAGAATAAAAGCTAAAATTATTTGATATCTGTATAGTATCTTCGCCAACTTCTACTTGAGTCCCTTCCTATGATTATATATATATATATATATATATAAGCTAACGCTCAGTAAGTAACCATAGTATAGTTAAAAGAATTAAGTAAGCATTTATAATAAAATTTTAACTTATAAAAACATTTGCATTTGTACTTTAAATGAACAATAACATTTCAAATGATTTTGAGATTATCAATATATATATATATACAATTAGTATACCGAATCTTTTCAATTGTAAAACAGTACAAGTTTGCTTTCATGCTATGCATTTATGTCAAATTAGTAACTATTTTTCTTTAACAAAATATTAATTTATATTTCAAAATCTATGATAAAACTCAACAATTAATAGATCTACAGTTATATATAATCCGTATAATAGGATTCAGTAAATGGTATTACTGTATTTATCTCCCATGAAGTTGGTCCTTCAATATTGCATTTGACCAATGTAGATCCAGAGCTAATAGTAACTTTCATACAAACCTTAATAGGGTGGATACATTTATACGTAGTTTGATTATGAGTTTATAACTTTTGCATATGTACCATGCTTTTTTATATAAATATTTTAGTATTTATATTTAAAATCTATTGTATATAAACTAGTTATAATGTCAACTTCTAAAATTTACTATTCATCTTTTATATCCAAATATCAAACTAATTACATTTAACAACTACTTTATATCAAATCTTCAAATAAAATATCATGCTTTTCTATAAAAACTATAATTTAATAGATATAAAAAATTCATGTATATGAATTTTCATTATGTCAAAAATTAAGTAAACATATTTAATTAAAAATTTTATATAAAACAAGTATACAAAATATTTTATAAAATTTTAAATCATTATGAGTCATAAAACAATACGAGTATGCGTCCACATCGTAGGTTACAGATAATCATTTATTACTAAAAAGTATATTTTAATTTTAATAATTTTATATATGTGTAAAGACTCGATTAATCGCATATAGTATAAGGTGATAGATATTATTATTATTAAAAACTTTATTTAATTATATATATATATATATATATATATATATAATGATCTGGTTGATTACATGCACAAGTGAGCCTTGGAGTCGAAGGACCCACCTGCAAATGTAACTATTGTAGTCCTCCTCACTGGAAGTTATAGGTAGATGGTGGATGATTTACTTTTCAATATTATTATTTTTTATGTTTTTGTACGTCTTTTGTGTATTTGATTTGGAGATGGCAATGAAATAGAATAGGTATAAAAAAGGTACCTCTATATTCATGTTCATTAAAAAAAAGTTTATATTCATATCTATTTCATATCAATTGCGGTATAAAATTTTGTGTTCATACTCGTATTCATGATGATTATGTAATATCATATATGTTTTGTTATCCATATTCGAACCTTAACTATACCCATACCCACCATCTATTCTTTTAATTTTTTCTTTCTTAAATTAAATAAGTTTAGTTAATTCCTAACTATTAGTTGAATTTTTATCTAAATTTCAATTCCATTCTAAAATGGGGTAGGTTCAAAACAACTGTAAGCTATTTTTTTCTTCTTTAATTTTAGACCAGTTAAATGGATTAGACCCCAAAAATTATGGTGTGTGGCCCATGATCCTTATTAAATAAAAATATTTTTTGATTAAAAATTATAAATAAGAATATTTAAGTAATTGTATTAGAGAATTTAATGGATGTAGGATGGAATAGGTCGGTAAATCGTTATGTTCCCTATATTCATATTCATATTTATTTGTTGACTTTCGTGCCATCACTATAATAATTTTAAGTGTAGGCGATGCTAAAAAAATCATTTTTCAATGCTAAAAAGCATCAAAAAATTGCATCTCTAACGCTTTGTAAAGCATCAAAAAATAAAAATTAGAGGCAAAATTTTTTGATGCTATTAAAAAGCATAAAAAATTTCGATGCTTTAAAAGTGTTGGCACAATTTCAAATTGTTGACGCTTTAAAGCATTGGCACAGTCTCAAATTGCTGCCGCTTTAAAACGTCAGCAAGCGAAATGTTTTAGACCTCTTAGTTTGTGACCTCCTCATCATTCCACAACAACAGAAACTAAATTTAGCGACGCCAAAATGCGTCACTAATGCATCGCTAAACTGGCTTTCACGATGCATTAGCGATGCAATTATGGCGTCCCTGCAAGTCTCATCACAGAATGAATGTTGTCGTAATTGCATCGCTAAATAGCGACTCTTAGTGACGCATTCTATTATGTTGCAATATTGCGACGCAAGGTCATTGCATCGCAATATTGCGATGCAAGGACGTTGCATCGTAATATTTAATAATAATATTTTAGAAATATTAGCGACACAATTTCAGTCGCTAATGCGTCGTTAATTAAATTTTTTTTAAAAAATATGAAATATTAAAAATTAAAACGGATAAATTTAATATTGCGATGCATTCGATTGCGTCGCAATATTGCGACGCAATCAAATGCGTCGCAATATTGCGACGCCAAGACGTTGCGTCGTAATGTTTAATAATAATATTTTAAAAATATTAGCGATGCAATTTCAGATGCTAATATGTCGCTAAATAATTTTTTTAAAAATAAAAATATTAAAAATTAAAATGGTTAAATTTAATATTGCGACGCATTCGATTGCATCGCAATATTGTGATGCTAGTTCCTTGCATCGCAATATTTAATAATAATATTTTAAAAATATTAGCGATGCAATTTCAGTCACTAATGCGTCGCTAATTAAATTTTTTTAAAAAAATATAAAATATTAAAATTAAAATGGTTAAATTTTTAAAAATATTGATCGAAACACTGATATTGATCGAAACACTAATATTGATCGAAACATTCATCATTAAATTTCTAAAAATAATTAATATATTAAAATTTTGAAGTTTCCATGTACAACACATAAAAAGTAAAGAAAAAAATACATCAAGAATCTCAACTATCATGATTACGTGGTGGCTGGAAACCCTGCGATATGCGGCTAACCAAATCCCGCATGTGACGCATCTGCTCTCTTATGTCAGAGAGCTCGTGCTAAAGGACTTCTGTGCGTTGGTCGAACTCCTGTTGAATCTCCTGCCGAATGTCCTGCCGAACGTCATGCCGAACCTCCTCCGTAATAGATCTCAGAATGTCCTCTAAATGCTCGGCAGGAATATTGCCAGAATAGCGCGAACTGGAGGCATTATGGGAAAAATATGCAGAAGCTCTAGTGCCTAGACCATAGACCCTGCGGTCTCGTGGCTGGGCACCAACAACCTCCAAAAACACACATCGACTCTCCTCTGATGAGAGTTCGATGGGCGGTCCCCCATCAGTGGAGTCGACCTGCGATGCCTGGGACTGAAGCTCCTCGACTCGTGCCTTTGAATTATAAAATCAACAATAAATAAATCAATAAATTTCTCTAAATAAAATTTTAGAAATTAAATAGATACAATATAGAGCTAATTTCTTACCGCAACCTCCCGTGATCGTGTATCGACCCAGGAACCGTCCCTCCTGGTGTGTGTCGCCCTGAATAGACGAAACTGACTAGGATCTCCGCCCTCCTGTTCAGACTACAACAATAGAAAGAAAAATTGATATAAATATAAGTATTTATAAATAACTAAATTAGTAATTAAATTATTTATGTTTTTTTACCATACGACATCTGTGCTCCTGAATCAAAATGGACCCCGCAGTATGGCGGGAGATACCCGTGCCAGGACTGCCCCTCTCGGATCAGCGGTTCGTGCTGGCTGATGCGGACCTCCTGTGCCAGCCATCAGACTACACGCCTACTGCCACTCGTGCCAAATACCCTTCGGCACATGCGCAGGACGCTCACCCAATGTCCTCCAACGATGAAGCATATCGGAGTATCGACATGCCGTAAGAGCATTTCATGCTACCCTAATGGCATCATGGATGGCAGGGTCCCACGTATACTTTTTCTGCATTGAAATAAACAGTTAGTTTCAGAATTTATTAAGATTAAGAAATTTTATATTAGTGATAAATTGTATTTAATAAGTTCACATGAAACTTTGAAAAATAAAACTCCCTCGTGGCTGCAGATACATGGCGCTAATCGTAGCCACTGGGATCAGCATGCCTCTGAAATATGGAGCTGGTCTGGCTTGATACATGATGCTGCTCAATAAATCTGTTAAAAAAATACATATTTATAAGTAATTGACTTAAAATATAAATGATATATTTATAATTAGTATATACTTACAGCCCATGAGCATCCAGTCCAAGTACAGTGCGGCCGACGGTGGAAGAACTCTCGGAGGTATGTGCCGATCGGCTAGATGATAATACTAATGCAGGATCTCTCACCGATCGGTTGGATGATAATACTAATGCAGGATCACCGCCGATGGCTGGAGAGATCGGAGGTTGTGCGATGTGTGGAGATCCGAACTCTCCATCTCCAAAGCTCATGGGATCTAGTGCGGTAGGGCTACGTCTCTGCTCACTATGTCTATCGCTGGTAGATCTACCTCGGCTTGTCATACTGAAAATACTAAAGATTCATGAATGCAATTACGATTAATGATTAAATATGTAAAAATATAACATTTATAAAATCAATTGAATTTGAAAAAACCTCTATGTTTAGTCGGTTTTATTTGTTTTGTGAAATATTGGTTCAATATTCGATGCCGTATCATAATTTTATATTAATTTATATCATAATATCATATTAATTTATAATGAGTTTATTATAAATATTTTTTTATGGGTGAAAATGAATATAATATTAAATTTAATATTGTAACATGAACTTATAATAACATTCTGACATAAGACATGCATGAAGAAAACTATTTCGAATTTATTTAAAAATTTCATCAAAGCCAAAATAGTTCAATATAATGATGTTATAGAATCATTATATTATATATTATAATATCACATAATATAATTTTTTATATAATATTAAAATAATATTATAGTGTATTCTAATGTTATTGTAATATATTATTTATTTGATATAATAATTACTATAAGGGTTTTCTAAATTTAATTAATATAATATATTTGAATAAATTATTAAGATTAAAATATCAAAACAACTTCTTAATAATATTTTTAATAATAATTAAATAATTTAATCAGTAAAATTAGTTATGCATATATTTTGTAATATTAAAGAATAATATTTTGTAATAATATTTTTTTATAATAAATAATATCAAAAAATAGGTGGGTGGGGGAAAACCCTCGTCCCTGATTTTTTTTTTTTTTTTGGGTGGCCTGGCCACAGGCCATCGTGGCCAAGCCACAGACAGCCGCAGCCGTGGCCGTGGCCGGAGAAGACAGGAGGGGGGTTTCCCTATTAATTTTTTTTCGTGGCCAAGCCACGGCCGGCCACGGCCGCGGCCGTGGCCGGAGAAGACGGGAGGGGGGGGCCAAACCCCCCGTGTTAAATTTTTTTTTCCCGTGGCCTGGCCACCTAGGCCACGACCGGCCACTGTGGCTACTGTGGCTAGGCCACGACCGGCCACGGCCATGGCCGTGGCTGGAGAAGACTGGAGGGGGGGCCAAACCCCCCATGTTAAATTTTTTTTTCCATGGCCTGGCCACTGTGGCCGGGCCACGATCGGCCACGGCCGCGGCCGTTGCCGGAGAAGACGGGAGGGGGAGGGGCCAAACCCCTGTGTTAAATTTTTTTTTTTGGCCTGGCCACTGTGGCCAGGCCACGGCCGCTGACGTGGCCGGAGAAGACGGGAGGGGGGGTCCCCCCACTGTTAAATTTTTTTTTTCCGTGGCCTGGCCACTGTGGCCAAGCCACGACTGGCCATGGCCGGAGAAGACGGGAGGTGGGGTTTCCCTCCTGTTAAATTTTTTTTTGGTGGCCTAGCCACCGTGGCTAGGCCACCGAGTTGCCGGCCACGGCCGTGGCTGAAACAGGAGGGGGGTGGGAAAAAAAGCCCCCTCATACCAAATTTTTTTTTTTAACAGGGGGGAGGGAGGGAGGGAGGGGTACCTGAAATAAGCCTCGCCGGCGAGGTCGTTGAGTGCCGGAGAGTCACCGTAGGTGGGGAAGAGGGAGGAGGAGAAAGGAGAAGACGGGAGGGGGGGGGGGGGTTCGGGCTCGTGAGGGGGAAGAAGAAGAGGGGGAGGGTTTTATGAATTTAAACTAATATTGCGACGCATAATGAATGCGTCGTAATATTAGTTTTAAATTAATAAACTAATATTACGATGCATTCATTATGCATCGCAATATTGCGACGCATAATGGATGCATCGCAATATTAGTTTTAAATTAATAAACTATTATTGCGATGCTTTATATATGCATCGCAATATTAGTTTATTAATTTAAAACTAATATTGCGATGCATTGTATTTGCGTCATAATATTGCGACGCATAATGAATGTGTCACAATATTAGTTTATTAATCAGCGATGATCAATCCGACGGCTGCGATCCATCCGATCAGTGATGATATCTGAGGTTGCGAGCAATCCAAGCCATGATCCCGATCGGCGACGATCGATCCGACCGTTGCGATCCAACCGATCGACGACGATTCGACGATTGCAATCGATCCAAGCCATGATCCCGATTGGCGATGATCGATCTGACGGTTGCGATCCATCTGATCGGCAATGATATCAGACGGTTGTGATCCATCCAATCGGCGACGATATCAGATGGTTGCGATCGATCCAAGCCATGATCCCGATCGGCGATGATCGATCCGACCGTTGCGATCCAACCGATCGACGACGATCCGATGGTTGCGATCGATCCAAGCCATGATCCCAATCGGCAATGATCGATCCGACCGTTGCGATCCAACCGATCGGCGACGATCTGACGGTTGCGATCGATCCAAGTCATGATCCCGATCGGCAACGATATCCAACGGTTGTGAGCGATCCAAGCCATGATCCTGATCGGCGATGATCGATCCAACGGTTGCGATCCATCTGATTAGCGACGATATTCGACGGTTGCGAGCGATCCAAGCCATGATCCCGATTGGCGATGATCGATCTGACTGTTGCAATCAATCGATCGGCGATGATCCGACGGTTGCGATCGATCCAAGCCATGATCCCGATTGGTGATGATCGATCCGACGGTTGCGATCTATCCGATCGGCGATGATATCAGACAGTTGCAATCGATCCAAGCCATGATGCCGATCGGCGATGATCAATCCGATCGTTGCGATCTAACCGATCGGCGATGATCCGACGGTTGTGATCGATCCAAGCCATGATCCCGATCGGCAATGATCGATCTCTGACGGTTGCGATCCAACCGATCAGCGATGATCCGACGGTTGCGATCGATCCAAGCCATGATCCCGATCGATGATGATCGATCCGTCGGTTGCGATCCGTCCGATCGGTGACGATATCCGATGGTTGTGAGCGATCCAAGCCATGATCCTGATCGGCAATGATCGATCCAACGATTGCGATCCATCCGATCGGCGACTATATCCGATAGTTGCGAGCGATCCAAGCCATGATCCCGATTGGCAACGATCGATCCGACCATTGCGATCCAACCGATCGGCGACGATCCGATGGTTACGATCGATCCAAGCCATGATTTCGATCGGCGATGATCGATCCGACCGTTGCGATCCATCCGATCGGTGACGATATCAGACGGTTGCGATCGATCCAAGCCATGATCCCAATTGGCAATGATCGATCCGACCATTGCGATCCAACCGATCGGCGACAATCCAACGGTTGCAATCGATCTAAGCCATGATCCCGATCGGTGATGATCGATCCGACGATTGCAATCCAATCGATCGGTGATGATCCGACGGTTTCGATCGATCCAAGCCATGATCCTGATCGACAATGATCGATCCAACGGTTACGATCCATGCATCCGATCGGCGACGATATCTAATGGTTGCGATCGATCCAAGCCATGATCCCGATCAGCGATGATCGATCCGACCGTTGCGATCCATCCGGTCGGTGATGATATCCGATGGTTGCGAGTGATCCAAGCCATGATCCCGATCGGCGATGATCGATCCGATCGTTGCGATCCAACCGATCGATGACGATCTGACGGTTGCGATCGATCCAAGCCATGATCTCAATCGGTGATGATCGATCTGACCATTGCGATCCATCTGATCGGCGACGATCCGACGGTTACGATTAATTCAAGCCATGATCCCGATCTGCGATGATCGATCGACGGTTGTGATCCATCCGATCGGCAATGATATCCGATGGTTGCGATCAATTGAACCCATGATCCCGATCGGCGATGATCGATCCAAAGGTTGCGATCCAACCGATCGGCGATGATCTGACGGTTGCGATCGATCCAAGCCATGATCCCAATCGGCGATGATCGATCCGACGGTTGCAATCCATCCAATCGGTGATGATATCCGATGGTTGCGATCGATCCAAGCCATGATCCTGATCGGCGATGATCGATCCGACGGTTGTGATCCATCTGATTGGCGATGATATCTGACGGTTGCGATCGATCCAAGCCATGATCCCGATCGGCGATGATCGATCCGACGTTTGCGATCCATCCGATCGGTGACGATTCGACGGTTGCGAGCGATCCAAGCCATTATCCCGATCGGGACACTGCCGTGGCCGGCAAGAAAGGGGGGAACCACTTTATATTTTTTTTATTTTTTTTTCATTGTCTTCTTTATTCTTCTTCCCTTTTTCAGATGGGAAGGCTGGGGTTGAACTTGGGCCTTAATATTTTTGAATGTGATCACTCTTCGTGATACACTTATAATCTTAAGGCTCAGAGTTCGATCCCACTTATCCCACCCAAGAAGGCCCTCATGAGATAAAATCAAAGAGAGAGAGAGAGAAGAGGGGAAGGCAGACGCGATCATGAGAGATCTAAGATGCAGAGAGGAATAGTGATATGAAAAGCTTGGACTCTTTACCAACCAAGAATTTATATATTTATAAGGAAGAGAAAGGGGAAAATATTGAGCAAAAGAAAAACGGAAAGCTATTAATACTGCAAAGAAAAAGTTAAACAAAATGTCGAATAGCTGTTAATGGAATAAATTAATATGTACGCATAGAGTGGCATGGTGCATGAGCGGACAAAATCCCTTCACGCGTTTCATGATGGAGCGTTACAAATTTATCAGTTTTAGCCATAGAAATATTTAAACAAAAGGAGAAGTTTCACTTATGGGGATAATATTTTAAACTTTATTTCTTTCCATTTTATCATAAAGTTAATTTGTTTATTAGTTGATTGTAATGAAATTATAAATGAATGGTGATGAGCGTTTGCAATGCCCACATGTTGCGGAAGTCTAGCGATGAATTATTACGATTTTATCAGTTATTTTTTCTTGAGGCATATTTGATATAAAAATATTTCAATTTAATTTGTGCATTTCTTTATCAGTGGCTTGCATGTTTTCCAAACGGGAAAAAATAAATGAATTAATATAGGTGAAGCTAAGGTGGACGAATAGGAAGACTACATAACCATGCTAAATGTTACATTTGAAAGCCACCACTATATTCGTGGGCTTACAAACAATGATTTTTCTTTCCTTCCTTTTGTTGAGAGAAATAATGAGAGTAATTTTGGATTCCATGAACTAGAAATGCTAAAAATTAATGTTTTAAAAATTTATAACACATAAAAATAAGTGGCCAGACTTGCATCTATGCAATTATAAATTTGAAATGTTCACGTATAATTTGATTGGTTAAGCTCAAAATGTTTATAAGAAAAACTAACTTAGAGTTTATGGATGGGCTTTTAAGTGATCAAATTTTTTTCAATATGGAAATTGTCGTAGGAGAGACATAAAACCTTTTGAAGCCATTTATGAGAAAAATATTTTCAAAAAAATAACATGCTTTATAACATTTTATTTATGTGTGCTACATGAAGGTTTCATATATTTTGGTGGATGAGGTTAGAGGCAAAGCGAAGCTTACATGCATTCTTGATTAATTTGTCATAAATTATAAAACAAATAGTAGCTATAAAACATGGGTCACGTTATGCTAGCCTCGTTTAAAAAAAGATTTGCTAATCATTAAACAATGTAAAAATTTTTCATTATGTATTTTACTAGTGGTAAGAAACAATATACGACAAATATACTTTTCTAAATAGATTTTTATTGGATCTTGAGAAAGGTTTCGATGGTTTCCTTGGAAATTGGAAACAAACTATAATAAGAAAATTATAATAAGAAAACATTATCGAGTTTAAGTTAAAAGAAGATCTATCAATCTCAAGGTGCCAAAAAAGGAAAGAATATAATTTTTTTTATTAGGTGTCTTACAAGTGATATGACTCAAAAACGACAAATGCACTTTTATAAAATGATTATATATCAAGCTAGTTCAAATTAGAAGTAGATTTACTAATCATGAATTACCGAAAAGCATCAAATTATTGTATTTGACAAGCGACAAGAATCGAAACATGACAAACGAAGTTTCTGAAATGGCTTAAATTGGATCTAGGGAAATGATTTTATGAATCTCATGTAAATTAGAAAACAAATAATAAAAACATGGTCAATTATCAAGCTAGTTTGAATCAAAAGTAGGCTCACTGATGATGAAGTGTTGGAATTTGATAACTTGTAGTATTTTAATGTTACATATTTTATTAGCAATAAACGAATGATATTTTAAAACTAATTTACTCCAAATCTAAAGAAATGTCTTTACGAATCTCGAAAATTAGAAGGTACAGTCCATTAAAACACGACCATTGTCCGATGAGTTCGAATAAAAAGAAAATTCAGTAATAATGAAGCCTTATAAAGTAGATATAACATATAATTTTATAATATTACTATAATAACATATCAGAGTATTGTGATATTATATTATATAATAATGATCGTAATTTTGATAACATATTGTAAAATAATTATTAAACGATAGTAAAATAATATTATAATAATTTTATATTATAATCATTATTATATTAGAATATTTTTATAATTTCTTATTTTATATCATAATGCTATAATATGATATTTTAATAACATTATAATATGATATTATTATATTATAGTATTATTAAAATAATTTTTATTAATAATTTTTAATAAGTTAGATAGCTAAAAGTCATTTATTATTTTGATTTTAAAAATAGTTTCTCAATTTGATCATCAAACATATATTAAAATTTTATAATATCTTAAAAATATAATTATCAAATAGTAAGTTATTTTTAAAAATTTTAATTTTAAATTTTCAGAAACTCTGCCAAACGGGATCCTAAATTCCGTCCAATTTAAGCTTGGTGGTGATTTAATCCATCCACCCGGTCTCCATGGCTTATATATAGGCGAGTTTTTTTTTTTTTTTTTTTTTTTTTTTTTTGGTACAAGCGGGCGATCACACTCATCTAGTGCGAGTCAGCCCAGAAAGATCCGAGTACAAAATTTGCTTCAAAGGAATAGGGCAGGGATCGCCAACCCTCCACGTCCACGACCCGGCATGCTGGGCCACAAAGGATGCAACCCAGTCCGCCGCCGCATTGGCCTCCCGGAAGATATAGGCGAGTTGATTGAAGGGGCGGATGATTCTTTGGAACATTCATCACACGTCCTTATAATTTTTATTGAAAAATAACAATCACATCTGTTAAAATTAAGAAGAGGCCCATTACGAGCGAAGCCAAACCACACGCTCCTGCTGGCCTTGCTCAAATACATTTTTTATTTTCACAGCGAAAAGTGCTTGCCCAAGGGATGGTCCGCAACATGCAAAAAAAAATAAAAATAAAAAGGAAAGGGAATGATTTTGTGCATCATCTTTGGTGCATGAATTCGCATACACCGAATACGATTATTGGCCACATGTCCATGCGAACATGCATGTCACGGCCCAATGGACCGTGATGCGCTTCGCACGTGCACTTGTATAAGCATGCGAAAAGTGCTTGCCCAAGAGATGGTCCGCAACATGCAAAAAAAAATAAAAATAAAAAGGAAAGGGAATGATTTTGTGCATCATCTTTGGTGCATGAATTCGCATACACCGAATACGATTATTGGCCACATGTCCATGCGAACATGCATGTCACGGCCCAATGGACCGTGATGCGCTTCGCACGTGCACTTGTATAAGCATGCGATCAATGGGCAAACCCGATGCACGCTTTCTGCACCGACTTTTCCAAGTGACAAATAGTTAAAGGGCCATGCATTTGGTCCTTTGGACAACGAGGTGATGATTAATAAAATAAAACAAAGTCTTGTGTTTTCACACCGGTCATATTTTTATTTTTCTTTGAGTGTGCTGCAATGGCCGCAGCTGCCTCGCCCCAACCGCTAACAAATGATCTGACTGCATTAACTCCTCGATGGCATTTTAAAAATAATAAATGATCTGATTTTTTTTTTCAAATTATCAATTTTCTAAACCTTCAAAGTTTAATTATAAATTTATGTGTTAGCCATAATCTATGTTCTCAATTCAAAATTCAATTAATTTTAAATATTATTTATTATGTGTTAGCCATAATCTATGTTCTCAATTCAAAATTCAATTAATTTTAAATATTATTTAACTTATAAGAATTATAATTATGTAACTACAAATCAGATGATCTAATTTGTAATCTACTGATTTCTCACTCTATTCTAACTATAGAAATTAAGTATAAGCATGTTGAGCCTTTTTTTTAAAGAAAAAAAATATGTTACATCTAGAGGTTTTATGGCCATGTCATATATCACTCTAAATGATCAGCTAAAGCATGGTAACGATGATAACGACAAAGACATAGTCTCAAGGTTTTACTCCTAAAGTTGGTCATTTTTTATTTTTTATTTTTCAATGCAACATGACATTGATAATGATGACAATTACAAATAAAATTAGTCTCAAGGTTTCACACTTAGCGTGGATCATCTTTTGCTTTTCTTAGAATGCTACAACAACAATGACAATGATGATAATTACACCTAAAGTTGGTCATTTTTTATTTTTTATTTTAAGTGCAACAATGACATTGATAACAATGACATATTACAAATAAAATTATAGTCTCAAGGTTTCACACTTAGTGTGGGTCATCTTTTGCTTTTCTTAGAATGCTACAACAACAATGACAATGATGATATATATATACATGCAATCTTAAGGTTTTACACTTGGAGCTATGTCACATCTAAGCATCAATTTGTTTTGCTTTTTAAATCTTGAATTTCTGAGAAGTTGAATCATAAAGTTGGTTCACTTTTTTCTTTAAAAAAAAACCTAATACATACATTTGGCATATTATGTAATCATATGATAAGAAATATTTTATGACACTACTATATAATTAAATATGCCTTATAATAAAGGATGTGAAGTAGATAGAAAACAATATGCGCATAAGATAATTATAGTTAAAATGAGAATTAATACAAAGATAGATATATGGTTATATAAGAAAAAATAAAATAAAAAATAAAGTTATTTTAAAAAAATAATGATAGAGCCACTTGATAATAAATTGAGAAGAATAACTTTGCCCAATTTAACAATGCTCTTAGAATGCTAAAGAACATCTTTATTTTTTGCACATACATATCTGCATACATATCCTTATAAATATTTGAGTTATATGTATATCTTTACAAATTTATTATTTTCATGTATACTCTTATAAATTATTTCTTTTGTATGCATATTCTTATAAATATTTAAAATTGTGTGTATATCATCATTATAAATTTACTATTTATATGCACACCCTTATAAATTAAAGTGCATGACTAGACAAATTGACCATTTTAGTGTATATACTTAGAGCTACTTCTTTTCACATATATATCCTTATTGATTTAAAAGTATACATATAAACAACAAAAACTTATGGAGGCATAGGCATCATTTTAGATATTTATACAAAATTTTAAATTATAAGGATTGTTGGCCTTATATTGATTTTGATGATTATAAAACAATTAAGTATGATACTAATGATCTTGTGGTTGAGTTAAATAAATTTTAAATGAATCATCAAGAAGATGATGTTACTTTAAATCAAGGTAAATTACAAAGGTAAAATGAAAGGTAATGTATTAATTCTATGGATGTGCTTTATAATTTAAATATTTTTAAAAGGTTTAGAGCGATTAAATTATTTTTTCAATGAACTTGAATTTTGCCATCAGTGGACGATTTTCATACATTTTATGTTTGAATGGTTCATTTGATAAAATGACTTTCAAGTTTAATTATATTTACATTATCTTAAACTGGATTCAATCATCTTACAAATTTCTATTTAAACTCAATGTTGCTTTGAACATTTTCTTGAAGTCATTTCTTTCTTGGCACTGGACGATTGAACGGTTTATGGCTCCTTGACTTTCTCTTGTTCAAAATTGGCTTGCTAGTTTGAAAGTTGGGCTGCCAATTTTTAATGGCATTCGGTTGGCTCCCTAGCAGATATAAAACTGGTCTGTTGATTTTCAAAGTCGGGCTACTAATTCTTTGAAGCATTCGGCTAGTAGTTTCTTGATTCTAAATGCCCAAAAGTTAGTCTACCAATTTCGAAAATTGGGTTGCCAAGTTTATGTGACCTTCAGTTTATTGCCTGGCTCTTAAAATTGCTCTGCCGATTTTTGGAGTTAGCATACCAGTTTTGCAAGGCTTTCGGTTGGCTCCCGAGCTCTTAAATTTTGGTCTATCGATTGAGAGATTGGAAGACCGATTCTTTGAGGCTTTCGGTTTGGATTTTCTTGAGACTCCATGGCTTCAAAGTTGGTCTATCAGATTTTTGATTTGGGCTGCCGATTTTTCAAGACCTTCGGCTGGTGTTTTGCTTGGCTTCTTGCATCAAAAAATTGGGCTACCAATTTTGTGAGTTGGACTGCTAGTCCTTCTCTTGGTCTACCAGATTTCAATGTTGGCCTACTAGTTTTGAGAATTAGGCTGTTACTTTTTCCCTGGCCTACCATATTTTGGATTTGGGATGCCAATTCTTTATGGCGCTTAGACGGTTCTTGGTTTCCTCTTCTTCAATGATTTGGTTCACCAATTATATTATAGGGGCTTCTAATTTTCTTCACTGGGGCATCTAAACTCTGGAGTTAGGCAATCAGATTTTTATCTTGGATGGCCGAACTCCTTAGCTAAGCTTACCAAGAAGACTAGCCTGAAAGGCTAGTGTGTAAGGTCTCCTTGTACCCATAAATAAGAAGACTAGCCCGGAAGGCTAGAATGTAAGGCTTACTTGTGCCCGTAAACCAGTTTGCTAGTCAGGTTGACTAGTGGTGTTAGTAAAATTCTTAAGGAATTCTTGGGGAGTGGATGTAGGTGCAGGATTGGCACCGAACCACTATAAATCCCTTGTGTTTGGTTGTGCTATTTGCTGTATTGCTTAAATATTATCTTCACCGCACTACACTTGATTTATTTATGAAAAATATTTAAGTGCACATACTTGCTAGTTAGTCTATTAATTTTTTAAAGAACCCAATTCACCCTTCTCTTGGGTTGCTATATCTGGGCAACAATTGGTATCAGAGCAGGTGCTCTTGATTTTAAGCCTTAAAAAGCTTTGAGCCAAAGATTATGACAATCCACATGAGTTCTATATTGAGTGAGGGACAATCCACTAATAGACTACCACTTTTTAATGGCACAAGTTACACTTATTGGAAAGCACGAATGAAAATTTTTATACAAGCATTTGACTATAATTTATGGAGCATTAAATTCAATGGACCTAACACACCCACTATTAAATCTGATGATATTGTTATTTCAAACCGGAAACAGAATGGGATGTGCTTGATAAGAAAATGGCTCAGCTCAATGCTAAAGCCATGAATGTTTTATATTGCTCTTTAGATGCAAATGAATTTAATCATATTTCTACATGCATATCTAGTAAAAAAATTTGGAAAGATTAGAGTTTACCCATGAGAATCAAGTCAAAGAATCAAAAATAAATATACTTGTACATAAATATGAATTATTTAAAATGGAATCTTATTAAAATATTTTTGATATGTTCACAAGATTCACTGATATTATTAATCGGCTGAAAAGCCTTGAAAAATCCTATATTAACAGTGATCTTGTGAGAAAAATTTTGAGATCCTTACCTAGGTCTTGGAAAGCTAAAGTTACTGCCATCCAAGAAGCCAAAGACCTAAACATCCTGTCTCTTGAAGAATTGATTGGTTCATTGATGACTCATGAGCTTCAACAAAGTCAACATCTTAATGAAGAAGAGTCCAAAAATAAGAGATTTATAGCACTAAAGTGTTCTGTCCAAAAGGATGAGAATGAGGGCTCAAGTGATGGTGATGAAGATAATGATATGGCTCTTATCACAAGGAAATTTAAGAAATTCATGAGAAAGTAATTTGAAGAAAGAAAAAGGACATTAATGAAAGAAGAGCCAAATAAGGAAAAAGAATATGAAGTTATTTGTTATAAATGTAATAAGCCGGGACACTACAAGCCAGATTGTCCATATCTAAAGAAAGATCCTAAGAGATTCAAGAAGAAAGCTATGATGGCTATATGGAGCGATAGTGACACATCAAACTCCAAAGTAGAAGAGGAAGATGAAAAAGCAAATCTTTGCTTCATGGTAGACAACGTCGAGATAAGTTCTAGCATTTTAGATGATTTTACTTTTGATGAATTGCATGGTGCATTTTATGAATTAATTAATGATTTTGCAAAACTTAGCTCTAAAAATAAAGAATTAAAAATCAAGTTAAAAACTTAACTTTGGAAAAGAAAAAGTTTTTAAAAGAAAATGATTCTTTAAAACAAGAAAACAAAGATTTAAAAAATGAAGGTGAAAAGCTTAAACCCATTGTTGAAAAATTTACTTTAAGCTCAATCAAACTCAACATGATTCTTGGAAGTCAAAAAGCAATTTTTGATAAAGCAGGCTTAGGATATAATCCTTTAAAGAAACAAAAGCTTTTGAAAAAATTTTTGTTCCTCAAAATGATTTTGCTAATTTACATGTTTTAAATATGGAATGAAAGATCACAAAGTTTACTATTGTCATTTACATTCTAGCAATATTATTAAAAAGATATGAGTTCCAAGAGGAACCATTTTGACTAACCCTAATGGATCCAAGAAAGTTTGGGTACCTAGAAGTAAGACTTGATATTTTGGATGCAGGTGTATCTTGCAACCCATGGAGTAAAAAGAAAATTATACTTAGATAGCGGGTGTTCGAGACACATAATGGGTGATGAATCTCAATTCATCACTTTGGATGCAATAATTGAGGAGTGGTTATCTTTGGAAATAATGGCCAAGGTAAAATTATTGGCATTGATAAAATTGGTATCACTCCCTCTACTTCTATTGATAATATCTTCCTTGTAAATGAATTGAATCATAACTTGCTTAGTAATAACTTGGTTTACTGATAAAGGTTTTAAAATTATTTGAATCCTGCTGATAATTGCATGAAATTTATTGGTCATGGGATTGAAAATGTTTATATTGTTTATTTGAATGACCATAGTTTCGATTGTCTAGTTGTTATGAATGCTAAAATTAATGAATCTAGTTATGATATCATAGAATTGTTCATGTTAGCATGAATTTGCTTTTTAAATTATTTAAAAAGGATTTGGTTAAATGTTTGCCAAAATTAAATTTCCAAAAAAATAAAGATTTGTGATGCATGCAAGTTTTGGAAAACAAGCTAAATTTTTTTCAAGTCTAAAAATATGATTTCAACTTCTAGACTGTTAGAACTTTTGCATATAGATTTGTGATTATTGATGATTTTCTCGATTTACATGAGTTTTATTCTTAGCTAACAAAGATAAAGCTTTTTCTGCATTTCAAAAATTCTTTAGAAGCATTTGAAATGAAAAAGGTTTTCCGGTTTTATTCATTAGATGTGATCATAGAAAGGAATTTGAAAACCATCATTTTAAAAATTTTTGTAATGATTATAGTAGAAAGAAATGATAGGACCTTAGTTGTAGAAGAATCGATTCATGTTATATTTGATGAAGCTAATGATCTTCCATTAAGGAAGAGAAAGGTCTTGAATGATGCAGATAAAATTGAAGATCAAGTCAAAGAGCTCACCTTGGAAGAGAAAGAAAACTCAATAATACAAGTGATATATGAAGAAGAAATTCATATGATGAACCTCAAGGTAATGCTGAATTTGAAAGAGAATGGAGGTATGTCCATATTCACCCAAAAGAATTAATTTTAAGTGATCCATCTTATGATATTAAGACTAGATCATCATTTAGGAATGCATGCAATAATTTAGCTTTTATTCCTTATATATATAACCTAAATGCCATGCATGATAATGAACACTAGTTAGTAGACCACATGATAATTCAATTATTGAGACTAAATGGGTATTTATAAATTAATTGGATGAGCATGATAATTTTAGTAGAAAAAGGAATTAATTTTGATGAATCTTATGTTAAAAACTATTAGATTATTTCTTGTATTTACATCCTGTATGATTTTTAAATTATATTAAATGGTTATTGAGTGCACTTTCTTTAATGAATATATTGATGAACAAGTGTTTATTGATTAACCACTTGGTTTTAAAAATCTTGTATCTTCAAACCGTGTATTCAATTAAACAAAGCTTTATATGGTCTGAGACAAGTACTATGGACGTGGTATGATAAGTTTATTAAGTTCTTGATTAGCAATAAATTTATTAGTTGAAATGTTGATGCATCATTATTTATTAAAAGAGAAAATAATAATATGTTGATAGTGCAAATTTCTATAGATGACATTATATTTGGTACTACTAATGGTTTCTTGTACCAAGACTTTGCAAAGTTTATACAGAAAAAATTCGGGATGAGCATGATGGGTGAACTCAATTATATTCTTGGACTTTAAATCAAGCAATTAAAGAAGGGAATCTTCATAAGCCAATCCAAGTACATCAAGAAAATCTTGAAGAAATTTGGTATTGAGAAATTCAAATGTATCAGTACTCCTATGAGCTCATCATGTAGATTAGATTCTAATGGTACTGATGAAAATTGTTGATTTGAAACTTTAAAGAAGCATGACCGTGCTACAATTGGTATCAGTTTGATTTGTATATCCTTTGCTTAACATGATTCTATTGTGAGCCTTGGATCATTAAATGCTTATTTTATACGTGGTATCATTTCTTGATCATATCTTATAATAAATTATTTATGTGTGAAATAAAAAAGGACTTGATAGAGGTGATGTAAAATATCTTATAAAATGTGTATTTGATATGTGATAATTGCTATAGAATGTCTATATATTAAGATTAGTATGATATATTTATAAAATGCTTGGATTATGTGATATTGGTATCATTTTTTGCATGAAATTCTTATTGCATATAGATCAAATTTGAAAAATTTAGAGGGAGAACAATGTTAGCAAATATGAACTTAAACATATTTTTTTAGTGTATATGTAAACATTGTATCTCAACATGTTTTTAAATTAGTAAGGAGAAGAATGAATTTATTTGAATAATTAGATATTTTGATGCATCAAGCACTGTGATGTATTGAGTATTAAATATCTTATTATAATAAGTGCTTTAATGTATGGAAGTGGTATAAACTCTTATACAATGCAATGATCTGAATATATTTTCATATTGGTATCAAACTATAGAACATGCTGCCTTGTTTCAATATAGCTTTTTAATTGGTATCAATTGAGTTATAAATGATGATTGTTATTGAATAATTAATCTTATTTATGCTACTCCTTGTTACCTTTAAAGAAAAGACAAACAGAAAAATTGTGCACATTCTTTCATCTCTTTTTGATTGATGACAAAAAGAAAGAGAGAAGAGCATACATTCCAATCATGGAAGAGAGAATAGCATATATTTCATTCATGAGAGATAATAGCATTCATAGGAGAGAATAGCATGCATTGTGGTAATTTAAAATGAAAGAAATGATACATTTAAAAAGGAAGAGAATAACATATCATGAGAGAGAAATGCATACATCATGATATTTCAAAATAATGCATATGTTCAAAACCTAAGAGGGAGTTATGCAATATATATTTTAAAATATCATATTTTAAGTGTTCTTAAAATTTAGAGTTTTGGTACGATGCGCTAAATTTTGGCACGCCTCGTCTTATACTTCAAGTTTCCAAGGATTATCATGATTGAAATTTTTTATTTTTTGTTGTATACTTAATAGTTTTATCATCATCAAAAAGGAAAAGATTGTTGGCTTCATATTGATTTTGATGATTACAAAACAATTAAGTATGATACTAATGATCTTATAGTTGAGTTAAATGAATTTCAGATGAATCATCAGAAGATGGTGTTACTTCAAATCAAGGTAAATTACAAAGGTTAATTCTATGGATGTGCTTTACAATTTAAATTATTTGCAAAAGGTTTGGAGTGATTAATTTATTTTTTCAATGAAATTAAATTTTGCAATCACAGGACGATTTTCATACATTTTATGTTTGCATGGTTCATTTGACAAAATGAATTTCAAGTTTAATTATATTTGCATTGTCTTGAGTTGGATTTAATTGTCTTACAAATTTTAATTTAAACTCTATGTTGCTTTGAACATTTCCTTGAAGTCATTTCTTTCTTGCCATTGGACGATCGAACGGTTTATGGCTCCTTGACTTTCTCTTTTTTGAAAGTGGCTTGCTAGTTTGGAAGTTGGGCTGCCAGTTTTTATTAGCATTTGGTTAGCTCCCTGGCATATATAAAACTAGTCTACCGATTTTCTAAGTTGGGCTACTAATTCTTTGAAATATTCGGCTGGTAGTTTCCTGATCCTAAATGCTCAAAAGTTAGTCTGCCAATTTGAAAAATTGGGCAGCCAAGTCTATGTGACCTTCGGTTGATTGCTTGGCTGTTAAAATTGGAGTTGGCATACTAGTTTTGCAAGGCTTTCGGTTGGCTCTCTGGCTCTTAAATTTTGGTCTACCGGTTGGAAAATTGGAAGACTGATTCTTTGAGGCTTTTGGTTTGGATTTTCCTGAGACTCCATGGCTTCAAAGTTGGTCTACCATATTTTTGATTTGGGCTTCCAGTTTTTTAAGACCTTCGACTGGTGTTTTGCCTGGCTTTTTGCATAAAAAAAATGGGCTGCCAATTTTGTGAGTTGGACTGCTAGTCCTCTTGGTCTACCAGATTTCAATATTGGGCTGCCAATTTTGAGAATTAGGCTGCTACTTTTCCTTGGCCTACCATATTTTGGATTTGGTGATGAGGGATGAAGTGGAATGATGCAATCTAGGAGGAGATAGTAATAACTAAATGAAAAATGAAGTAATTCTAGGCTACATTTTCATGTAAAAGAGCAGAAATTTTCATGAAGGGATTTGCATGTTAAACTAGACTTGGATGAGAATCCTTCAAAATAGTAAAGAGAAAGGATCTTTGTGGCTAAGAAACCACATAGGCTAGGGCTTAGTTACTCTAATATTTCATATCAGAAAATATTGAAAGAGAGGTATCCGACCATTAATATATCAGAGATTGGAAGGTTTACACTCAAGGATGAAGTTCTTGGATGACAAGGAGATTCCTCTAGTTGCAGGATTTCTTGTATATGTTTCTTATCATGGAAGACCTTCTTCTTTCGAACCTAAAAATTTCGAGGATCCTACACAAACCAAATTAGAGTTAAAAACATAAAAATTTGATGGAGTATTAATGAAATGAAGGAAAAAGAAGGGAATGTTAAAATTAAGATGAAGCTTGGTGGATTTGAGGTAGCTTGGCCGGCCTTCTTTATGGAGTCTTCTTGCACCTTAGAAGATGGGATGGGATGATAGAATGGAATGAAGAATGGCTAATGAATCTTGGCGTGGAGATGACTTTCTTGAAGTAGCTAAGGATCTCTCACCCACTCCCTCTTGGTGGACATTTGCTAACACAAATGGAAGAAAATAAACTCAACTTTTATTCATCATAAATTGTCTTTACAAGAGAGCTTGGAGTAGTATTTATAAGCCTTCAAGAGACTTTTGAAAATTCGAATTACATGAAGTTTTTCATGGGAAGTTGCAATCTAAGCTAGCTATAAGGGTAGAGGGTTGAAACAACTTATAACTAAGTTTAAAAAAGGAGAGAAAAGAGTGTGGCTCCTTTAAATTTGAATTCTCCTTGGTGATGTGGCATGTGGTGATGTGGCTTGATGAGGTGTACACCAAGAGATTGACATGGCATCCAACAATGCTTGCTGAAGTGACATCCACCTTGAATTGATTTGTTGGAGTGGTCGAATGCATCCAATCTTTAAGCTCACTTGCTTACCTTGAACCCAATTCCATACCTTTCTTGGACCCAACTACTAAACTCACTAAATACAGACCAATTTGACCCTATTTGGAGTAAAGAGCCCAAATTGAAATAAACCAACTTTAATTACACGACTCAAATTCAAAGAAGTAAATTATTACTCTATTTACAAGACACATGAAAGAATTAAAGCCATACTGAATTAGATCGAAGCCTCTTTAGAACTTTGGTATCCGTACCAATTCTTCCAGAATGGGATGAACTTCACCCTATCGAGTAAGGTCTAGTCTAACTTTGATACCTTTCTAGCAGGTCTGGATTGATTTGTTACAGATCCTCTCGGGTGATCTAGGAATCCTCAGATTCTAGCCTTCCTTGCCATCGAACCAGATAACGTTGATAGCCCTATTTTTGGTGGTAATTGCCTGGTCATCCAAGATACGTTCAATCTTATCTCTTCACTCTGGCTGAATTGTTGGTGGACACTTGGTAGGGTTTCACTCTCAAAGGTAGGGTAAGGTCCGAAAGGCTCACTAGGAATTAATGTCGGCTCTTTGTATTTTTTCAGATCAGAAATATTAAATATTGAACTAATGCCATAATCTGATGGTAACTCTAACACATATGTATTAGATCCAACTTTCTTTAATACTTTGAAAGGTCCAGCTCCCTGGGCATGTAGTTTCTTCATAGTTCCTGGTGAGAACCTTTCAAGTCTAAGTTTAACCATGACAAAGTCTCCTATATTGAATTCTTTCATTCGTTTACGTAAATTGGCCATATGCTTAGACTTTATTGCTCATTTGAATTTTCTTACTAATCTCCTTATGCAAGTCCTTAATATGATATGCATATGACTCGACGGACTCAGACATTCGTGCATGAGTGGGTAATGGAATGAGGTCGATAGGTTTCCTAGGTTTATAACCATGGACAATCTAAAAGGAACTTGTATCAGTAGTCCTATTGACTGAGCTATTGTAAGTAAATTCAGCACAAGATAATAACAGATCCTAGTTTCCTAAACTTTCTCCTACAAGACACCTTAATAAGTTCCCTAGACTTCTGTCTACCAGTTCGGTCTATCCATTAGTCTGAGGATAGTCAGAAGTTATGAAGTTCAGTTTTTTTCCTAATAGGTGCCAAAGGGTTTTCCAAAAGTAACTCATGAAACGGTGGTCTTAGGTAACCCATGCAATTTGACTACTGATAAATGTACAAATAATCATCATAAACCTATTAATTAATAGGTCAAATAATCTTTATTATTTAATATTTAATTATTTTATATAATATTTTAGGAAAAACCTTATCAACTTAAAGAGCTCGATTTTAGGAGTCCAACAATGCAAGAGAAACTTAAATCGGACTTAAAATGAGCTTTGAATTAAATTTACAAAGATTTATCTTTATCTGCATGCATCTCAAAGCAAACTCGGCAAACCAATTACCGAGTTCAATCACAGATTCGTTTTTCTCTTTCGATTCTTCTTCCCTTCCGATTCCATCACTTCACCAACCAATCATGAAATAAATGGGATTGAAGACTCTCAAATTGGAAGGAGAATCATTCGCTATCTCTCAGAAATCTCTTCGTGTTTCGTCCGAGTACCAAATCAGGAAAGAATCTCAAATTTGGAAGGAAATCAGTGCGTTCTCTCCGTGTTCATGAAACATGCAAACAAACCAAGCATCTGATATGGACGTTCATGATCTCTTCATGATTTCTCTGTGTCTTCTTTGCATTCATGGATAATGCAAACAAATTAAAAAATCATCCGCAATCTCTTTGCAATCCCTTTGCATCCATCCGGGCTTTGAATCTGATCTGAAACAGTTAGGAAGCTGTGTTCTTTCTGCATCCAGGCGTCTAATATGGAAACAGGGAGGCGTATCTCTCCATGATTTCTTTGCGCTCTCTTCGCATCCTCTCTGTGTATGAGCATTTATAAATAGTTTTGGCAAGGCAGAGGTGAGAGGCAACCCGAACAGAGGAAGAAGGAGAGGCATTTGTGAGGCGATCGTGCGCTCGGGAGTCCAGGAAGACGTTCCCTCGGTTTGGAGTTCTTGGAGGCGCTGGTCTGGTTCAGGAAGCAAGGATCCTAGGATCTGGAAGCAGATCCAAAGCTCCTATTGCCTTCTTGATGCTGTTGCCTTCTTGATGTTAGGGAAGAAGAGTTTTTAGTTTTAATTTTTATGTATTCCTTTGGATGCTTTAAAATAAAATATTTATTCATGTTTAATTCTTAGTGAATTTTCTTCAAGTGAAAATAATTCTTGACTGGTCTATTCTTAAAAGTAAAAGGCCGTAGGTACGGACCGTGCTCTCATTAAGATAGATCATATCTTAATTATTCTCATTGTCTATTTATTTAAATTTCTAATTGCATAAATTTATTTCAAGATAACCACTAAAGTCCTGTGGATTCGATTACTCTATTAGTGAAATTAAGGTGTTTTAATCATTGCGTTACGACACGCATCAGATTTTGGCACCGTTGCCAAGGACTTAAGTGCGGTTATTTTAAAAAAATATTAAAAAATATTAAAATTTAATTTTTTTTTAAAAAAATTATCATAATTTTTTATTAATTTTATTTTTATTTTAGTTACCTTAATTGTTAGATTTTCTTATTTTCTTTTTAACATAAAAAAATTATTTTTCTTCTGATCATAAATTCACTTTTAACCTAATCAACTTTTTTTAATTAACATAACTTAAAGAACTTGGAAGAAAACCCTAAGACACTTTCCATAAAATATAATTAATTTTTTAAAAAAATAAATAATAAAATAAAAAAATAATAAAAATTAAAAATTTATTTTATTTATTTTTTATGTTTAGATTGACTTAGGTAAAATTATTTTCTGCAAAACTCAAAATATTTCCATTGACATCTCATAAATTATTAGGGAATTAGAAACTTAACCACAAAAATCTAAAAAAAAAAGTAAGTAGATTAATTTCTTCAAGAGCTTGACATCTGCTTATTGCATAGCATTTTCATAATTAACTTTAAGAGCACAAACTCCTAATCAAGATAAGGTGGGGAGTTGATCACCCTTCCTTTGTCCATAAACCATATCCTTTATTTTGCATTAACCCAAGCCTTTAATTTTAAAATTAACTAGATGTTAGCCCCTAAGGAACTCAAGCTCAATAGAACAAGGCATCCAAAAGAGTTGGACCGGGTCGAGATTGACTGCTTAACTGGTATCTAAAAAAGGAAAGGAAAGTGGTTACTTAATTGGTTCCGTTCACTTACTTAGTAAGTGACGGGGGGCTCCCACTGACCTTATTCTTAACTGGCTAGTTGATCAGCTAATTTTTAACTTAGAGGGCTCCAAGGCAGTCTTGAAAGTTAGGAGCTATTTAGATCTAGGTTAAACCTAGAGTAGAGAGTTTAATCTTTGTTAACTTGATTGCTAATAATTATTAATTTTTAATTAAATTATTCTTCATTGCTATTAGTTTTAGGAATCTTTTAGGATCTTTTATTTAGAATCTTCTCTTCTATTACATTAGTAAAAAAAAAAAACTGAATTACTGTTTGATTTAGAGAGAACTGGTAGGGTGTATGCTTGGTTGCCGATCGTTACAACCCAACCTCATGCCCTTAGATCCTGAGATAGAAAGAATCTTTAGAGGAAACAGACTTAGAATTATGGGCCCTAATAACAAAAATGATCCACCACGATAGTTAAAAGAATATTTCACTCCTTCAAAGTATACCTACTCTCCTTGCACTCAAGTGCCTCCAGTGGAGGCCACTCAATATGAGATCAAGTCAAGTGTGATTCAAATGTTACCTTCATTTTATGAACTTATAAATAAGGATCCATACAAACACTTAGATGAATTCTTGGTGATTTGTTCGACCATAAAAATTCAAAATTTTTTTGATAATGCTCTTAGACTTAAGTTGTTCCCAGTTTCTCTTAAGGACAAAGCCAAATATTGGTTAAATTTATTAGATACTTGGGATCATCTTTAGAGAGAGTTTCTTAAGAAATACTTTTCTATAGGAAAACGAATCAAAAAAGCATTACTAGATTTGGGTGCGAGTGTAAACCTTCTCCCATGTTTAGTGTATGAGTTATTCAGATTCAGAGAGTTGAAACCCATGATGATAACATTACAATTGGCAGATAGATCAGTCAAAGTACCTCGTGGAATATTGAAAGATGTAGAATTTTATTTTCCTGTCGACTTTCTTGTGTTAGATATGGAATCTAGCAGTAATCCTAACCAAATTCCCATCATTCTTGAAAGACCTTTTCTAGCTACCGCTAATGCATGTATAAATTGTAGAATAGATGTTATGGATGTATCTTTTGAAAATAAGAAGATAAGATTAAATATTTTCAATGCTTTCCAAGGACCACCTATGTATGATTTAAATGAAGTAAGCATGATCGAAGAAGTTGTAGATAAGAAATTTCAAAGTTTACTTGATTCGGATCCTTTACGAACATGTCTTACACATTTTTGAATAGATGACTTTGATATTGATGAGTACACCAAAGAGATAAACCTATTGTTAGAACCACCTAAGTTTGACACCATCCCTCCTTTGAACTATAAAATATGAACCACTTCCGACTAAACCAAGCCTTTTAATACCATCCTTGGAAGTACCACCTCAACTAGAATTGAAACCTCTTCCTGCTAACTTAAAATATGCGTTCCTTGGACCCAATGATACCCTTCCGGTAATCATTGCATCTACCCTAACCTCTGAGTAGGAAGATAAATTGGTAGATGTACTTAAAGAACATATAGAGGCAATTGGATAGACAATAGCTGATCTTAAGGGAATTGGCCCTTCCGTTTGCATGCACCACATTCATAGTAAAATTGAAGCCAAACCACATGCACCATATTCATAGTGAAATTGAAGCCAAACCACATAGAGACATGCAACAGAGGCTAAATATGAACATAAGGGATGTTGTTAAGAAAGAAGTAGTAAAATGACTTGATGCTGGTATCATTTATCCAATTTCGGATAGTCAATGGGTCAGTCCAATCCAAGTAGTACCTAAAAGGTCACGTATTACTGTGATTAAAAATGAAAAGGATGAAACAATTCCTACTCACACATCATCTAGTTGGAGAGTGTGTATAGATTATCGAAAGTTGAATGCCATGATTAGGAAAGACCACTTTTCTTTGCCTTTTATCGACCAAATTCTGGAACGACTAGCGGGACAAAGTTTTTTTTGTTTCTTAGATGGATATTCAGGATACAATCAGGTCCAGTATTTTCTACATATCAAGAAAAGACCATCTTCACCTGTCCCTTTGGAACATTTGCCTTTAGACGCATGCTATTTGGTCTTTGTAATGCACCAGCCAGTTTTCAATGATGTATGTTGGCCATATGTTCTGATATGATTGGTCAATTTTTGAAAGTATTTATGGATGATTTTTTAGTTTTTGGTGCTTCATTTGATAGCTGCCTCGAGAACTTGACTATGGTACTGAAACGATGTATAGAAATGAATTTAGTCCTAAGTTGGGAGAAGTGTCATTTTATGGTTCGTGAGGGAATTGTGCTTGGACACATTGTTTCAGAGCGAGGAATTGAGGTTGATAAAGCCAAGGTTGAATTGATCTCAAATCTACCACCCCCAACCTTAGTTAAACAAGTATGATCTTTTCTTGGCCATGCTGGTTTTTACAAACGCTTCATCAAGGATTTCAGTAAAATTTCTTGACCCTTGTGTAATTTACTGGCCAAAGATAGTTCTTTTAAATTTGATGAAGATTGTCTAACAGCCTATAACATCTTGCGAACATGCTTTGACCACTGCACTAATTATCAAGCTCCCAGATTGGATCATACCTTTCAAAATCATGTGTGATGCTTCTGATTATGCTGTAGGGGCAGTTCTAGGATAGAAACTCAATCGAAAACCCCATATAATTTATTATGCTAACAAAACTCTTTTAGATGCACAGATGAACTATACTACCACTGAAAAAGAATTACTAGTAGTTGTATTTGCCCTAGAAAAATTTAGATCATATCTGTTAGGGTCTAAGGTTTTAGTTTATTCTGATCATGTAGCATTGAGGCATCTGTTAATAAAAAAGGATACAAAACCCAGACTGATTAGATGGATCCTTCTGCTACAAGAATTTGACCTAGAAATCTTAGATAAGAAGGGTTCCAAAATATGGTAGCAGATCATATCTGTAGGATCTTAGTGGAATACAATAAAGAAATAATCAGAGATAAGTTTTCTGATGAGCAACTATTCTCAATTTTTCATAGCAGTCTTCCCTGGTTTGCCCACATTGTGAATTATTTGGTAACAGAAAAAATACCTTTCCACTGGATAAAACAAGAAAAAGATAGATTTTTCTCACAAATCAAATATTACTTTTGGGAAGACCCTAAATTATTTAAGCACTGTTCGGATCAGGTGATTAGGCGATGTGTCTCCGAGAGCAAATTCAAAAGCATACTTAACTTTTGTCATTCTCTTGCCTGTGGGAAATATTTTAGTGGAAAGAAAACTACAGCAAAGATACTGTAAAGTAGGTTTTATTGGCCAACTCTTTTTAAAGATGCACACAAATTTTGCCATAATTGTCTCCAACGTCAACAAACAAAAAATATTTCTCAAAAAGATATAATGCCCCTAAACTCTATCTTGGTTGTAGAAATTTTTGATGTATGGGGTATTGATTTTAATGCCCCATTTCCTTTCTCTTTTGGATTTGAATACATTCTAGTGGTAGTTGGTTATGTGTCAAAATGGATTGAAGCCATGGCAACTTGAACCAATGATCATAAAGTTGTAATCAAGTTTATTCAACGTAAATCCTTAGTCGTTTTGGATACCCAAAGGCTATAATTAGTGATGGGGTACACATTTCACGAATAGACACTTTGAAGGGTTAATAAAAAAATATGGAATTACTCATAAGGTAGCTAAACCTTACCATTCCCAAACCAGTGGCCAAGTTGAAATATCAAATAGAGAATTAAACATATCCTTAAGAAAATGGTAAGACTCGATAGGAAAGATTGGTCAGAATGTTTGGATGATGCATTATGGGCTTATCATAAAACTCCCATAGTAATGTCTCCTTACCGGCTCGTATTTGAAAAGGCCTGCCATTTACCCTTAGAATTGGAACACCGTGCATTTTGGGTCATCAAGCAATTTAATTATGATATAAAAAAGGTAGGCGTTATTAGAAAACTTCAATTGAATGAGTTAGAAGAGCTACGGAATGACGCATACGAGAGCTCAAAAATTTATAAAGAACGAACCAAAGCATATCATGATAAATTTATTAATAGAAAAACTTTTGAACCAAATCAAAAAGTATGGCTTTACAATTAAAGATTACATCTTTTCCCTGAAAACATTCGTTCATGATGGAATGGACCTTTTATAGTAACTCAAGTATTTCCCTATAGGACGATAGAACTCAAAGATCCTAAGCAAGGGAATATTTTTAAGGTAAACCATCAACGTTTGAAACCATATATAGAAGAAATTAATGATGGAGAAGTTGAAACAATTGATCTTGTGAACTCAACACTATCATAATGAGTAGCATTGTCTGACTGAAGACTTTAAACTTAACACTCTTGGGAGGCAACCCAGTTTATCAGTTCTTTTTAACTTTATGTTTTCCTAGTATGACCAGAGAAGAGCAACAAAAGTAGATTGAAAGAAGTATGGCAACAATGAAACCTTCAACCTTCAAATACTCACCAGGTAGTATCTTTCCTTGAAATTAATTTTTCTTTCATTAGGGACAATGAAAATTAAGTTGGGGGGAGAATAAGTAAATCCTTGAGTAAAACTATAATCAGTATGTATGTACCAAATTCTGTCTCGATTTGAAGTTAATCAAGCATTCTAATTAATGAATGATTAACGATTAGATATTTTGAAGATATTGAGGACCAAATTATTAAGGAAACCTAATAAAAGGTAGGGTTTAGCTCAAAAAAAATTTGGAATAATTTTAGACCCTTCTGACCACTGATCTTAATAGTACAATCTACTTAATAAGGGTATGGATGAAAATGTCATACAAAAAAAAGAATCTCTCTTAAAGTTAATAAATTAGGTTCTTAGCATCTTTCACTAAGTAACCAGGCCCCGTCACCTAAGCAAGTGATGTTGTTCACATAAAAAGGTGAGAATATAAAAGAACTTAAGTAAAATCAGTCCTACCTCAAGCCTTTTTGACTTGAGTCAGTAAGTCCGAGGGGTGTTTTACACCTAATGCCCTAAAACCAACTAGTTTGGGAGCCATTGGCCTAAAGCTCGCTACAAGGATCAACTAGAAAGCAAGGGGTTAGGACATTGCATTGACTTTACATATAAATAAATAAATAAATAAGGGGACTAAATTATAAAAAGATACTACACCCAACCCAAATTAAGTTATAGAACTTAAACAGAGAAGTGAAAAGTTGGTAAAGGAAGATTTCTATAAATTCTTAGACTAGATTAGTGCATATTTCTAGATTCCTTATTTACTCGAGGATGAATAAGATTCAAGTTGGGGGGAGTAATAAACGCACAAATAATCACCCTAAACCTATTAATTAATAAATCAAATTATCTTTATTATTTAATATTTAATTATTTATATAATATTTTAGGTAAAACCTTATCAACTTAAAAAGCTCGATTTTAGAAGTCCAACGATGCAAACGACAATCAAATCGGACTTAAAATATACTCGGAATTAAATTTACAAGGATTTATCTTTATCTGCATACATCTCAAAGCAAACTCGGCAAACCAATTGCCGAGTTTAATCGTAGTCTTCACATATTCGTTTTTCTCTTCCGATTCTTCTTCCCTTCCGATTCCATCACTCTGCCAACCAATCATAAAATAAATGGGATTGAAGACTCTCAAATTGGAAGAAGAATCGTCCGCTATCTCTTCGAAATCTCTTTGCATTTCGTTCGGGTGCGAAATCAAGAAAAAATATCAAATTTGGAAGGAAATCAGCGCGTTCTCTCCATGTTCATGAACACGCAAACAAACCAAGCATCTGATATGGACGTTCATGATCTCTCCATGATTTCTTTGTGTCTTGTCTGCATTCATGATCACATAAACAAATTGAAAAATCATCCGCAATCTTTTTGCAATCCCTCTGCATCCGTTCGAGCTTCGAATTAGATCTGAAACAGTTAGCAAGCCACATTCTTTCTGCATCCAAGCGTTTGGTATGGAAATAGGGAGGTGTGATCTCTCCATGATTTCTTCATGCTCTCTTCGCGTCCTCTCCGCATATGAGCATCTATAAATAGTTCTGATTGGGCAGAGGTGAGAGGCATCCCGAATAGACGAAGGAGAGGCGTTCGTAAGACGATCATGCGGTTGAGAGTCTAGGAAGATGTTCCCTCGGTTCGGAGTTCTGAGAGGCACTGGTCCGGTTCAGGAAGCAAGGATCCTAGGGAGTTAGGTCTAGAAGCAGATCCAAAGTTGCTATTGCCTTCTTGATGTTGTTGCCTTCTTGATGTCAGGGAAGAAGAGTTTTTATTTTTTATTTTTATGTATTCCTTTAGATGCTTTAAAATAAAATATTTATTCATGTTTAATTCTTAGTAAATTTTCTTCAAGTGGAAATAATTCTTGATTGGTATATTCTTAAAAGGGACAAGCCGTGATCTACGGGTACGGGCCGTGCTCTCATTAAGATAGATCATATATTAATTATTCTCATTGTCTATTTATTTAAATTTCTAATTGTATAAATTTATTTCAAGATAACCACTAAAGTCCCTGTGGATTCGATCCCTTACTCTTGCTACTCTATTAGTGAAATTAAGGTATTTTAATCGTTGCGCTATGACATACATTAACTACTTGATTGAAAAAGCTTGGCTACCCATTCATAAAGACTCTCCTTGGTCTTAAATGCAGTCTTTCACTCATCCCCATGTCTAATTCTAACCTGATGATAGCCACTCTTAAGGTCAATCTTTAAAAATATTGTTGCACCAGCCATCATATCTAACATATCGTCTAAACAGGGTATAGGAAACCTATACTTAGTTGTAATCTTATTAATGGCACGACTGTCTACACACATCCTCCAAGTGCCATCTTTCTTAGGTGTCAATAATGTGGGTATGACACATGGACTCAAACTTTTCCTAATGAATCCCTTTTGGAGGAGTTCTCCAACTTATTTTTGTAACTCAGCATGCTTACTAGGGTTCATCCTATAATGTGATAGATTTGGTAATGTAGCGCTAGGGACAAGATCTATGGCATGTTGGATATCTCTAAGTTGTGGAAGGTGATCAGATAGATCTTCAGGGAAGACATCTTGAAACTCCTTTAATTTTTTTTTTACTTCCTAGGGTTGTTCCTTCTGGGGTTGGTTCTGGATTTTCTTGGTTGATAGGATCCAAATTGGTGAACCTTCATTAATTTTCTTTTCTAAGTCTTTATCATTCATCAAATACAACCCTTGTTTCTTTTCCTTCAAGTTACTAGACCATCTCTTAATGTTGTCTTTGGGTGGAAAAGGGTTTATAACTATCTTCTTTCCATTAAAATTAAAGGAACAAGAATTAGATCGATCGAATAAAGTAGCATCACAATCATATAGCCAAGTTCTGCCAAGAATAATGCTACTAACCCCCATTGGAAGTATGTCACACCAAACTTTCTTTAGGTACGACTGAAATTGCACCTGAACTTGACATCTAAACTTGACCGATATCGAAGTGAAATCTATCCAAGAAATCTTATAAGGGTTGAAATAGGAAGCAGTGTGTAATCCTAAACTCTTAACAGTATTAGTTGTAATAGCATTGCCACAACTCCCATTATCTATAATGATTTTGCATGCTTTCTTCCCTATTTTGATAAAAGTTTGTAGGATGTTAGTCCTATGCCAGTCTTTATGCTCTTTGGTCGGGGTCAAGATATATCTAACAACTCCTAAAAACTTAGACGAGTCTAAAACTTCTTCATCTCCATCATACTCATTAGCTAGATTCACTTCTGCTTCATAAATCTCTTCCTTCAAATTCTCAATTGATTCATCAACTTCCTCCTCTACTTCTCCTATATGCAATGCTCTAGTAGGACATTGACTCGCATAATGACCTACCTTATGACATTTTAAACAGTGTATGTTTTGAGTATTACTCCTTTGGATTTCTGGAATCTTTTCTTTATCAATCTTTTGGACTAAAGGAGTATCGGATATGGATCGGCTAAAGTGAGTCTGGCTTGAATTAGGCCTTTGGCTTGGGACACTCATCTTATTGGGTTCAGGCTGACGGACAAATGGTACTCTTTGGAATCTTTCGAAGTCCCTAGCTACCTGGTATGCTTGTTCTAAGTCATGGACTTCTCTAAGGAACAATTCTCTCTAAATCTCTTCCCTTAAACCGGCTCTAAATCTGGATAGGGTTACAACTTCTGATTCAACAATACTGCATCGCATAACATATTCATCAAACTTAGTAATGTATTCTGACACAGGCCTAATCACTTGACTTAGCCATTGCCATTGGTTTAGTAACCTTTGCTTATAGGAAATAGGTAGGTACTTCTCCCTAAGCTTGATTTTCATGGCTCTTCAAGTACCTATTGGCATGTCTCCTCTTTGCCTACATAGTTGCTCAACATTTTTTTAGTACAACCTAGCTTGTCGGATTAGCCTAAGCTTGGCAAATTTAAACTTTCTGTCCTCTGACATTTTATACCATTCAAAATATCGGTCCATATCTCCTTCCCAATCTATGTACACCTTAGGTTCTAGGTCCCCATCAAAAGTGGGTGCATCAAGTCGGATACTCCTAAGGGCTCTTTCATCTTGATCAATGCAGTCATGATGAGGTCTTCTTTGGTGGGGTTCAACAATAGGTTCAGGACATTGGACTCTAGGATTCAGGGATGTCATTTTGGATGATTGAGGCTCATGAGGAGTCATATGGGATTCTTCTAAGAAATCAATTATTTCTTGCATCTGATCAAACCTAGTGTTTAATTGATTATATTGCTCAGTCATAGTCCTCATTAAAGCTTCCAGATTTGGGTCCATGGCTACACTGGGTTAACATGGATTATGCTAGTATGGGGTCCCTGATCTAATTGTCATATAATGCAAATGGACTCATTCTAGGGTGTGCTAGACCTAGCAGTCCAAATCAGATGTTTAATCAAGATAACAATCTAGACTGTAGTAACTTTGCACCTGGCCAGATAAGTGTAAGGTTGGTAGAGGTCCCTCGTTGCTTGTCTAAGACACCAATTAAAATTGGCCAGGTAAGCAGACCAGCCCACCTTCCTTCGGGCTCTTGTCCCTGAACCACTTGCCCTAGACACCAAATGCACAAGCACACACAAAAAAGATGTCTACACTGACTTGACACTGATTCGAACCCAACCTTGTGGGTGTCCCTAGCTCACCAGAGTAAATTAGATTACTACTTTCTTTTAGTCAGAGGCTTGGGTTCGTACATGAAGGATTATGATTTTTGGGCTAAGAAAAGGTGATGAAATCCTTCCCTTATCTTGTGATGGGAGTGTCCTTAAGTTAGCTTATGCAAATGATGGCATGCAACAAAATAATGTCACTACACTAATTAAGAATGTAACTTCAAACAAGTTATAACTAACTTAACTAAACAAAAATTCAAATTTTAAATTTCAAATTTAAATTTCACATTTCAAATTTCATAATTTAAATTTTAAATTTTAAATTTTAAATTCTAGGTTTTCTTAGGAAGAAACTTTAAATTTAAAATGTGGTCAAAATTTAGGTATCTAATGTGCTAGAAAGAAAATTTTCATGCAAATGTTAAAAGAAACCTCAAATCTGAAACCTATTGAAAAAGTTTTCAAATCTGGTTTGAATTGGCATGACTTAATTTTGGAGTCTAATATGAGCTAAGATTCACAAAAGTTGGAAAGAACTCCATGAATCCATCCTTAAATAAATAAAATTTTAGCTCTATGTTCTATAAGCAGAATTACAGAAAATAACAAAAAATGCAGAAAATAGAAAAATATGCCCTAACCTACCATGCTTTGATACCAATTTGATGAGGGATAAAGTGGAATGATATAATCTAGGAGGAGCTAGTAATAACTAAATAAAAAATGAAGTGAAGCTAGGCTACATTTTTATGTAAAAGAGAAGAAATTTTTATGAAGGGATTTGTATGTTAAACTAGACTTGGATGACTTGGATGAGAATCCTTCAAAATAGCAAAGAGAAAGGATTTTTGTGGCTAAGAAACCACACAGACTAGGGCTTAGTTACTCTAATATTTTGGATAAAAAAATATTGAAAGAGGGGTACCTGGCTATTAATATATCAGAGATTGAAAGGTTTACACTCAAGGATGAAGTTCTTGGATGATAAGGAGATTCCTCTAGTTGTAGAACTTCTTGTATCTGTTTCTTGTCATGAAAGACCTTTTTCTTTGGAACCTGAAATTTTTGGGGATCCTACACAAACCAAATTAGAGTTAAAAACATAAAAATTTGATGGAGTATTAATGAAATGAAGGAAAGGAAGGGAAGGTTAAAATTAAGATGAAGCTTGGCAGATTTGAGGTAGCTTGGCCGGCCTTCTTTATGGAGTCTTCTTGCACCTTGGAAGATGGGATGGGATTGTAGAATGGAATGAAGAATGGTTAATGGATCTTGGCATGGAGATGACTTTTTTGAAGTAGCTAAGGGCCTCTTATCCACTCCCTCTCGAACGACATTTGCTAGCACAAATGGAAGAAAATAAACTCAACTTTTATTTATCATAAATTATCTTTAGAAGATAGCTTGGAGTAGTATTTATAACCCTCCAAGGGATTTTTGAAAATTTGAATTACATAGAGGTTTTCATGGGAAGTTGCAACCTAAGCTAACTGTAAGAGTGGAGGGTTGAAACAACTTATAACTAAGCTTAAGAAGAGAAGAAAAAAGTGGGCAGCTCCTTTGAATTTGAATTCACCTTGGTGACGTGGCATGTGGTGATGTGGTTTGATGAGATGTATACCAAGAGGTTGACATGGCATCCAACAATACTTGCCGAAGTGGCGTCCACCTTGGACTGATTTGTTGGAGTGGTTGAATGCATCCAATCTTCAAGCTCACTTGCTTACCTTGAACCCAATTCCATACCTCTTTGGACCAACTACTAAACTCACTAAATACAAACCAATTTGACCCTACTTGGACTCAAAAACACAAATTGAAATAAACCAACTTTAATTACATGACTCAAATTCAAAGAAGTAAAATTATTACTCAATTTATAGGACACATGAAAGAATTAAAGCCATACTGAATTAGATCGAAGCCTCTTTTGAACTTTGGTGTCCGCACCATTTGTGATGCCAGTTCTTTGTGGCGCTCGGATGGTTCCTTGGCTGCCTCTTGTTCAAAGATTTGGTTCACCGATTATATTCTTGGGGCTTCTAATTTTCTTTACTTAGGCATCTAAACTCTGAAGTTAGGCAACCAGATTTTTATTTTTGATGGCCAAACTCCTTAGCTAAGCTTGTCAAGTGTTGTTCTCTCTCTCATTCTATTTCACAACGTTCATATAACAGCTATATTTTTCTGTATTGGTTATAAATAGTGCTATTGAATAGTGATTCTGGAGTAGAAAAGAAAAAGAAAAAGAGTGAAAAAATAGAGAGAAAAATCCATGAAAAAAAGTAAAAAATCAGTGTAAGAAAAGAGAGAAAAATATCTTGAAAGAAAGATTTATTCTTGTAAGAAAGTTGGAGTGTTGCATTGATTATTTCAAAGCCACTTGAGATGCATTTACTTCTGATTCTTGGCATGGCGTGAAAAGCTTCAACCACTCTTGAAGAGCATTCAAGCTTCATCAAAGGATTCATTATTGCTCTGGTGTGCTCAAAGGAAGAGCCATATTGAGAAGTGTTCTTCAATATCTGTAAAGTATATTCCTGAATATTTGCTCATTTCTAGAAGCTTATTGTATTAAACTTGATGTTATTGTGCTTGATCTTGTAAGGCTCGCTTGTGCCCAAAAACAAGTGCTAGCCAAGAAGGTTAGGGTTGTGAAAGGTCCTTTTGTACCCGTAAACAAGAAGATTAGCCCAGAAGGCTAGTGTGTAAGGTCCTCTTGTACCTGAAAACAAAAAGACTAACCCGAAAGGCTAGTGTGTAAGGCTTGCTTGTGCTCGTAAACAAGTTTGCTAGTCAGGTTGGCTAGTGGTGTTAGTGAAATTCCCAAGAGGTTCTTAGGGAGTGGATGTAGGTGCAAGGTTGGCATCGAACCCCTATAAATTTCCTTGTGTTAGGCTGTGCTATTTGTTGTGTTTCTTGCATATTATCTTTACCTAACTATACTTGATTTATTTATGAAAAATATTTAAGTGCACATACTTGCTAGTTAGTCTATTAATTTTTTAAAGAACCCAATTCACCCCCCCTTTTAGGTTGCTATATCTGGGCAACAAGGATGTACATACAAATAGTAAATTCATCATATATATATATATATATATAATTTCAAATATTTATAAGAATATATATACCAAAAATTTATGAAATTATATACCTAAATGATATATTTGCAAAGGTATACATACATGATAGGATATTTATAAGAGCACACATGAATACAAATTTAAGAGAGTTTAAAGTGCTTTTGAATAATTTATGGTGTTTAATAAAAATTTTGAAATAATATTTTGAACCTTAAAAAGCTGAAAAAAATTATTAGGGAACAAAAGATTTTAGGTCAAACCTTTACTTGAGATGCATTGGGAAGTTACTTTTATTGGACTTGAAAGTCTTTTTTTTTTGAACAAAATAGCGGGGTAGAGTTCCCCCCCCCCCCCCGCCCCTGAATTTATTAAATAATAGATCTATTTACATATAGAAAAGGTAACTGGGGGAGGAAGTAGAATATAAAAGTCAAAATGAGCTTTCATCCATTTCTTGGGGCAAACATGCTTCATAAAGTGAAACTGAAAGAATTTTGAAGATAATCGTAGTTGTCAAAGAGGATTTGTTAAAAAAAAAATTGAGATCTTGCTCCATACATGTTACATAAACGATATCATAAACTGGTCTCAATGTTTTCTCATATTAACTAAAATTTTCCTCTTCTACCATTTAGACCACAAAGCATTGATATTGGAGGATCACTTGCTTAACTAGAGACAACAAGCAAGGGTCCTCGAAATCCCTTATGAAAAGGGGCAACTAATGAATAAATAGTCTACTGACTCCTGATATGCCCTATACAACATGTAGCCAGAAATCATGGGCCACCCTTCTTTCATTAGGACATCAAGTGTATATTGTTTGCATAGAAAAGTAAGTCAAAAGAATATCACCTTCTCTGAAATGAAAGTTTTCTAAACTTAGTTGTAGAAAGGGTATTCAATTCTTCTAAAGTTAATGAAATGGTAGAAGCAATTGACTATATCTACCGCTCAAATTGGCACATCTGCTGAATTTGATAAGCAAATAGTTGATAGGAGGCTATGAAGCTACTGATATTGCATATATTCAGAATGTAAGAATGCGCTAAATAGTCTAATTATCTACTACCACAAACTATTACTCCATGCTAAGGCCATTGATGAGAACTTCCTAGTAACTCGATCATACAGCTCTGTAAAAAAAATAGGTAAGAGGGATGGAATTTATCTAACTATCCTCCTAAAATCTAATGCTGTGCCCATTATCAAGGCCAAAGTGGTGTAGGGGCAAGAGTGAGAAAAAGGTTGCAGTGTTTCATTTGGATCTCTCACTACAAGAAAATACTGAATTAGCGACGCAAGTTTAGCGACGCAATTATGCGTCGCTAAATTGCGACCACTTTGCGACGCCTCTGTGACAACAAAATATTGCGACGCAATTAGCGACGTATTAGGGACTCAATTAACCAGAAAATCCAAAAAAATTAATATTTTAATATTACGACGCAAATAATGCATCGTAATATTTTTAAATTAATTTTTTATAAAATTTAAATATCGGAAAAAATATTGCGACGTAACTCAGTGCGTCGCAATTTTTTGTAACAGAATTAAATATGTTAAATAGCGACGCATTAGCGACGCAATAAAATAGAAAATTAAAAAATTATTTTTAATTTAGTGACGCACCAATTGAGTCGCAAATAATTTAAATGAAATTAATTTTTATAAAATTTAAATATCGGAAAAAAATATTGCGACGCAACACATTGCGTCGCAATGTTTTTAAAAGAATTAAATATATTAAATAGCGACGCATTAGCGACGCAACAAACCAGAAAATTAGAAAAATTATTTTTAATTTAGTGACGCACCAATTACGTCGCAAATAATTTAAATGAAATTAAATTTTTTAAAGTATAAATATTTAAAAAAATATCGCGACGCATTTAGTGCATCATAATGTTTTGAAAAAAATTAAATATTTTAAATAGCGACATTAGCGATGAAATAAACCAGAAAATAAATTAAAATTATTTTTTAATTTAGCGACGCAATAATGCATCGCAATTATTTTAAATAAAATTAAATTTTATAAAGTATAAATATGAGAAAAAATAATTGTGACGTAATACAGTGCGTTGCAATGTTTTTAAAAAATTAATTATGTTAAATAGCGACGCATTAGCGACGTAGTGAACCAAAAAATTAATTAAGAAAATTATGTTTTAATATAGCGATGCACTTGTTGTGTCGTAATTATTATAATTAAAATTAATTTTTTATATAATATAATTATCATATTAAAAAATTACCACGCTACCCTTTGCGTCGTAATATATTTAAAAAAATTAATTATGTTAAATAGCGATCAGTCCAAAATCGATCGTGACCGATCGGAATAAGGGCTTGGATCGATCGCAACCCTTGGATCGTTGCCGATCGGACCGATCGCCACGGTCCAAGATCGGTCGTGGCCGATCGGGATCACGGCTTGGATCAATCACAATCGTCGGATCGTCGCCGATCTTGGACCGATCGCAACGGTCCGGGATTGGTCGTGGTCGTTCGGGATCAGGGCTTGGATCGATCACAACGTCAGATCTTTGCCGATCGGACTGATCGCCACGGTCCGAGATCGGTCGTGGCTGATCGGGATCACGGCTTAGATCGATCGCAACCGTCGGATCGTCGCCGATCTTGGACCGATCGCAACGGTCCGGGATCGATCGTGGCCGATCGGGATCAGGGCTTGGATCGATCACAACCGTCGGATCTTTGCCGATCGGACCAATCGCCACGGTCCGAGATCAGTCGTGGCCGATCGGGATCAGGGCTTGGATCGATTGCAACCGTCGGATCACCAGCGATCTTGGACCGATCGCAACGGTCCGGGATCAGTCGTGGCCGATCGGGATCAGGGCTTGGATCGATCACAACCGTCGGATCTTTGCCGATCGGACCGATCGCCATGGTCCGAGATCAGTCGTGGCCGATCGGGATCAGGGCTTGGATCGATTGCAACCGTCGGATTGCCAGCGATCTTGGACCGATCGCAATGGTCCGGGATCGGTCGTGGCCGATCGGGATCAGGGCTTGGATCGATCACAACCGTCGGATCTTTGCCGATCGGACCGATTGCCACGGTCCGATATCGGTCGTGGCCGATCGGGATCAAGGTTTGGATCGATCGCAACCGTCGGATCGTCGCCGATCGGACCGATCGCTACGATCCGAAATCGGTCGTGGCCGATCGGGATCATGGCTTGGATCGATCGCAACCGTCGGATCGTCACCGATCGGACCGATCGCCATGGTCCAAGATTGGTCATGGCCGATCGGGATCATGGCTTGGATCGATTGGAACCGTCGGATCACCAGCGATGTTGGACCGATCGCATCGGTCTGGAATCGGACCGATTGCCACGGTCCGAGATCGATCGTGGCCGATCGGGATCAGGGCTTCGATCGATCGAAAATGTTTTAAAAAAGTTTTAAAAAATATTTTAAAATTATTGCGACGCCGTAGAGATGCATTTTAGAAGAAAAATTAAACAAATATTGCGACGCAATGTATGCGTCATAATATTTTAGTAAATATAATTTTTATCATTATTAATAAAAAAAATATAATATTGCGATGCATAATTTGTGTCGTAATTATTTTTAAATAAATATAGCTAATTAAAAATATTAAAAAATTATTGCGATGTAATAAGGCATCGCAATTATTATCATAAATTATTAATATTAATGTTAATAAATAATTAAGAATTTTTGCAACTCCATAGCGATGCATTTTAGGAAAAAAAATAACAAATATTGCGACGACATTTATGCGTCGCAATTATTTTTAGTAAAAACAAATTTTTTTAGTATTAAAAATAAAAGCAATATAATATTGCGACGCATAAGTTGCGTCGCAATGTTTTTAAAATAAATTTATGTAATTAAAAATTTTATAAAATATATTGCGACGTAATTTTTCGTAGCAATTATTAACATTAATTATAAATATTATCATTTATAAATATTAAAAAATTATTGCGATGCCTTAGCGACACATTTTTTAAAAAAAATAAACAAATATTGTGACGAAATATATGTGTCGCAATTATATTATTAAAATACATATAGCTGATTAAAAATATTAAAAAAATTTATTACGGTGCATTTTTGTGTCGCAATTATTTTCATAAATTTTAAATATTATCATTTAAAAATATTTAAAAATTATTGTGACGCACTGATTGCATCGTAATTATTGTAATAAGTTATTATTTTAATCAATTTAAAATATTAAAAATTTATTGCGATGCCTTAGCGACGCAATTCTTAGATAATAAAAATAAATTTTTCGCTGGATGTTGGCGCCAAGTTAGCGACGCATTAGCGACGCAATTATTGGCGTCGCTATTTTTTCATAAATTAATAATAAAACCATATTAACGATGGATTAGCGATGCACTAATGCATCGCTAAGACATAATAAATTAAAAAAAAATATTGCGACCATATAGCGACGCAAATAATTGCATCGCTAAGTATTTATATATAAGCCAGCCTTCTCTTCTTCTTCTTCCCCGTCTTGACCTAGCCGCCGCCGTGCTCTAAAAATTTCCGGCTCCCACCTCGCTGCTCCGGCGCCTCCCCTGTGGTCCTCCGGCTCCCCGGCGTTCTCATCCGACTCCGGCTTCTTCTCTCGACCAAGATAAGCCCCTACACTCTAAAAAAAAAAAAAAAATTATGATTTCCCTCGGGCAACGGCCGCTGCCATGGCCGTCTTCTCCGGCCACGGTCGCTGCCGTGGCCGGCAGTGGCCTGGCCACGGTGGCCAGGCCACTGTCACAAAAAAAAAAAAATTCTTAACAGGGGGCGGGGGGGGGGGGGGGGGGGGCGCCCCCCCCCCCCCCCCCCCACTTTTATTTCTTGTCCGGCCACGGCCGTGGCCGGCGTGGCCGGCCACGGCCGGCCGGCAGTGGCCTGGCCACGGTGGCCAGGCCACTGTCACAAAAAAATTTTTTTCTTAACAGGGGGGGGAAACCCACCCGCCCCCCCCCCCTTTTTATTTCTTGTCCGGCCACGGCCGTGGCCGCAGCCGGACAAGGCGGCCACGGCCGCTGCCGTGGCCGTCTTCTCCGGCCATGGTCGTTGCCGTGGCCAGCAGTGGCCTGGCCACGGTGGCCAGGCCACTGTCACAAAAAAACTTTTTTCTTAACAGGGGGGGGGGGAACCCCCCCGCCCCCCCTTTTATTTTTTGTCCGGCCACGGCCGTGGCCGCGGCCGGACAAGGCGGCCACGGCCGCTGCCGTGGCCGGCAGTGGCCTGACCATGGTGGCCAGGCCACTGTCACAAAAAAAAAAAAATTTCTTAACAGGGGGGGAACCCCCCCCGCCCCCCCCCCCCTTTTATTTCTTGTCCGGCCACGGCCGTGGCCGCGGCCGGACAAGGCGGCCACGGCCGCTGCCGTGGCCGTCTTCTCCGGCCACGGCCGCTGCCGTGGCCGGCAGTGGCTTGGCCACGGTGGCCAGGCCACTGTCACAAAAAAAAAATTTTTTTTTCTTAACAGGGGGGGGACCCCCCCCCGCCCCCCCCTTTTATTTCTTGTCCGGCCACGACCGTGGCCGCGACCGGACAAGGCGGCCACGGCCGCTGCCATGGACGCCTTCTCCGGCCACGACCGCTGTCGTGGCCGGCAGTGGCCTGGCCACGATGGCCAGGCCACTGTCACAAAAAAAAAAAAAAAATTTCTTAACAAGGGTGGGGGTGGAACCCCCCCGCCCCCCCCCCCCCCCCCCCCTTTTGTCTTGTCCGGCCATGGCCGCGGCCGCGGCCGGATAAGGCGGCCACGGCCGCTGCCGTGGCTGGCCAGACCACTGTCACTCAAAAAAAAAAAAAAATTGGCCACTGTCACTAAAAAAAAATTAATTAGGGGGGGCCACAGAGCTGTTTGGATAGACTGATTGTTATGTCTTGATTATTCAATAATATTTGTAATGCTAGATAGGAAGTCTTGTTGTATTATTATTTAATTTGTATAATGTTTATGCAATAATTAATTTAAGCAGAATGTTTATGCAATAGTATTTGTGCATTTGTAATTATTTACATTTGTTATGTCTTGATTATTTATATTCTGCTGCAAACTAAATGATGCATTAAATTATATAATGCTAAATAAAAGTCTTGTTGTAATATTATTTAATTTCCAGCAACAAATTAGTAGTTTAATGATTTACATTTTAGTATTCGCAAACATTTGTATTTGACACAATAATCTTAAAAAGTTAGTGATTACATGTATAATTCACAAGAAGTTAAGAATAACAAGCATAAGTTTGATTGTCTTCGGACTTCCATAATCACAGCACTTTATACCTTTAGACCCGTTTGAGAATTTGTAAGCCTTAGTCTTGCAAATTCTCAAATTGTCCTGGTGGACAGTTTGGGAATATTTCTTGCGACATGTTAGTCTGCTAGTAATCATCGTGGGGTGAGATTTCGGTTTGTATTTGCTCATATGTTCTCCTAGTGTGGCTTATATACCACACATTTAGGAGAACATATGGGGAAATGCTGTCAAAATTTTAATGTAACCGATCGATGATAATTAATAGCAGAATAACATATCACAAAAAATATTTTTGAATGGGATAGGGTCTTACCTTATAGACATGGAGTGAAGGTAGAATTATTTAAGACACTTGAATTCTTGTGAAGTCTCATGATTAAATGCACCGCCTTGCGGCCCGATCCAAACTCAAGCCCTCCCATTAGCCATGAACCTGTGCATCGGTCCTTGCTAGCACGCCAAGGATCGTAGCCGTGGCTCGCCCTTGCATGGTAGGGTCCTTAGTTGCCTAAAAAAAATTACTTATAAATGATTTAAATGGTTGTTATTAACCTTAGTTGTGACCAAGAAATAATTTAGTTATATATTTATTAATACTAATATAGTTTTATTTTGTGGTTTCATTTAATGATTTACCAGACTTTGTATAAATCGGTCAAAATGAGCGGGGCTCGCTCGTGGATGTATGCAAGGATAAAAGATGGCTTGCTGAATCCAGATTTTCTGAATGGATTGGAAGAATTTATCGCATTTGCATGTAGCCAACCTGGCTGGATGGATGGCCCTAGGATTAGGTGCCCATGCAACTTCCACAGGTGTCAGAATAAAGCCTACAGAGATGTGGAAACTGTTAAGGTGCATTTGTGTAAGAAGGGGTTTGTTCCTGATTACTATGTTTGGTACTGTCATGGTGAACCAGAGGATATTCCAGCAGCTCTTATAGGCCAATAAGAGTCAAATCCCATAGATGAACCATTTGTGAATTTAAACACATATGAACAAATGGTGATGAATGCATCGGGTAATGACTTCAATCAAAATACATTTATGGAAGAACCAAATCCAGAAGCACAGCAATTTTATGATATGTTGCGTGCTGCAAATCAAGAGTTGTATCCTGGGTGTGAGGGTCATTCTCAGTTCTCTACAGTTGCTCGAATGTTGAATATTAAGGCAGAACATCGATTTCCTCTCAGTTTTTTTGACTCAATGGAGCATTTACTGGTTCACTTGCCATACGAAGCGAGCATAGCTAGTCCCGTGCAGTATCGCTGGATGTATCCTTTCGAGAGGTAAATATATACATCATTAAGATATGTTGACATTTCAAATATTATTTCATTGCTTGAAAAATTCGTTAATTTTTTGTTGCAACTTTACATATAGGTATCTTAAGAAGTTAAAAAATAATGTGCGTAATAAGGCAAGGGTTGAAGGTTCTATATGCAATGCACACTTGGTCGAAGAAGTTTCAGCTTTTGCCTCACATTACTTTGAGGGTCACGTCCACACGAGGAGCCAAAATCATGGTCGTAACGATGATGTATGTGTGGACGAAGCAGAAGCTAATGACGGTAGAATATCAATTTTTAAAGCTATCGGCCGTTCATTTGGTGGGCAGAAGTCAAGAAATCTTAGCGATATGGAGTATAATGCAGCACATTATTACATCCTAATGAACTGTTGAGAAGTCGATCCATATATTGAGTAAGTGTATACTTCAATGCTAAATTAGAAATTTAAATTTAAATAACAATATACCATAATATTTAATTTCTAACATTAGTTTTCATCCTTTTCATCCCATAAGGATGTTTTGTGATAGACAACGACAGATGAATCCCGACATCAGTCAAGTTGCAATTGGGCAGAAATTAGAAACGGAGTTTGCTTACTGGTTTTATGAATTTGTGAGTAGTATCACTCAATCAATTTCGATAATGGCTATTATTTTTTGAATTAGATGTCAATAGCTTATTAATTTATAGGTCAACGGTCCATGGTCCACAACCGATAATATTTTCATTAAATGTCTATCGCAATGGCCATTGAAGAACGTAAAAACCACTACTGGCTATTTTGTAAATGGGTACAAATTTCAGATTGAACGATTAGCAGCTTCAAGAGGCACGCAGAACTGGGGCGTGTGTGTGAAAGGAGAAAGTGTTGGAGCAAATATGCAGGATTATTATGGAAAGTTAGTAGAGGTGGTTGAAGTTGAATATCCCGGTTGGCCTATGAAACGAACCGTATTGTTTCGTTGTGATTGGTTCGATCCGATAGTTCCTGTGGGCAAAAGGGTTCATAACGACTACAATTTGGTTGAAGTGAACCATCGACGAAGATTACAGAAATATGACCCATTCATCCTTGCATCCCAAGCTCAGCAAGTCTTTTACTACGGATATCCAAGTTTGCGCAACGACAAGCGAGATTGGTGGGCCATTTCTAAAATCGTTCCACGTTCAACAATCGTATTAGAGCAGAGTTCATCAAGTCAATCAGCCGAGTGCCCTGCATTTCAAGAGGATGAGATGGAAATGCATGCAATTGAGGAGACACAAGGGCTCCTGAAACATCACTTAGAGATCCAAATGGTGATGTCCAAGAAATTGCGGATGCAAATGTTCGGTTTCCTTCCGATGATAGTGAAACTAATTCGCAATCCGATACGCATCGGATCGATGTTGAACCAACATTTCACGAAACAAATGACACCGATTAAACATAGAGGTTTTTAAAATTTAACTTTTTTTATAAGTGTTAAATTCTTACATAGTCAATCATTAATCGTAATTTAATTGTGTGAATCTTTAGTATTTTCAGTATGACGGGCAGAGGTAGATCTACCAACGACAGACGGAGTGAGCAGAGACGTAGCCCTACTACATCAGATCACATGAGCGTCGGAGATGGAGAGTTTGGATCTCCAGCAGAGGCGCAGCCTTCGATCTCTCCAGCAGTATTACCATCCAGCCGATCGGCACAGACCTCCGAGAGTTCTTCCACCATCAGCCGCACTGTACTTCGACTTGATGCTCAGGGGATGTAAGTATATACTAATTAAAAATATATGTTTATGTTTTTAAGTCAATTACTTATAAACATGCATTTTTTTAACAGATTCATTGAGCAGCATCATGTATCCAGCCACATCAGCACCGTATTTCAGAGGCGTGCAGATCCCAGTGGCTACGATTGGCGCCATGTATCTCCAGCCACGAGGAAGTTTTATTTTTTGAGTTTCAGGTAAACTTATTAAATACAATTTATCAGTGATATAAAATTTCTTAAACTTAATAAATTCATAAACTAACTGTTTATTTTAATGCAGAAAAAGTTTACGTGGGATCCTGCCAGCCATGATGCCATTAGGGCAGCATGGGAGGCTCTGACGCGACGCCGATACTCCGACATGCTTCATCGTTGGAGGTCATCGGGTCAGCGTCCTGCGCACGTGCCAGAGGGTATTTGGCACGAGTGGCAGCAGGCCTGGGAGTCCGATGGCTGGCGTAGGAGGTCCGCATCAGCCAGCACAAACTGCCGATCTGAGAAGGGCGGTCCTGGCACGGGTCTCTCCCGCCAAACTTTGGGCTCCATTTCGATTCAGGAGCACAGACGGCGTATGGTAAGAAAACATAAATATTTTAATTACTATTTTAGTTATTTACAAATATTTGTATTAATATCATTTTTTTTATTGTTATAGTCTGAGCAGGAGGGCAGAGATCCTGGTGAGTTTCGTCTATTCAGGGTGACACACACCAGGAGGGACGGTTCCTGGGTCAACACGCGATCACGGGAGGTTGCGGTAAGAAATTAGATATATGTAGTATATGTTTAATTTCTAAAATTTTATTTCAAGAAATTTATTAACTCATTTATTGTTGATTTCATAATTTCAAGACACGAGTCGAGGAGCTTCGCTCCCAGGCATCGCAGGTCGACTCTACTAATGAGGAGACGCCGTCGAACTCTCAGCAGAGGAAAGTCGGCATGTGTTTTTGGAGGCTGTTGGTGCCCAACCACGAGACCGCAGGGTCTATGGTCTGGGCACTAGAGCTTCTACATTTTTTCCCCATTATGCCTCCAGCTCGCGAGTTCCTGGTGATCTTCCTCCCGAGCGTTTACAGGACCTTCGCAGATCTATTGCAGAGGAGATTCGCCAGGAGGTCGAGCAGGATTTTGAGGATCGTATGCAAGGCCGGGATCAGAAGGTTGCAGACATGCGAGATGAGATGCATTATTTGCGGGATATGGTTAGACGCTTGTCGCAGAGTCTTCAGCCTCCACAGCCTCCACGTGATCGCCCAGATTCTTGATGTATTTTTCTTTTCTTTTTTTATGTTGTAAAAACTTTAAAATTTTAATATATAAATTATTTTTGGAAATTTATTATTGTTTGGATTGAGTGAAAATGTTTGTATCAATATTTAGATTTAGCGAAATTGTATTAACCGTTTTAATTTTTAATCTTTTATATTTTTTTAAAAATAAAATTTGCGACGCATTAGCGACTGAAATTGCATCGCTAATATTTTTAAAATATTATTATTAAATATTGCGACGCAAAGACCTGGCATCGCAATAATTTAAAAATAAATTTAATAGCGACGCATTAGCGACTAAAATTGAGTCGCTATTTTATCTTAAAAATTTTTAATAAATATTGCGACGCAATGACCCTGCGTCACAATATTTTAAAATAATTTTTATTTGCGACGCATTAGCGACTCAAATTACGTCGCTATTATACCAAAAATATTATTATTAAATATTGTGACGCATCTGGATGCATCGCAATATTGCGACGCAATTTAGTGCGTCGCAATATTTAATAATAAATTTTTTAAAAAAAATTAATTTTAAATTTAGCGATGCATTTGTATGCGTCACAGTTGCGTCGCAGAGAGTTGCAATATTGCGATGCAATTGCGACAAATGGGTATTGCGACGGATATTCCAGCGACGTCGTCATTGTGTCGCTATTGCGTCGCAATATCATGTTTAGCGACGCAATTGCGATGCATTTGGGCGTCGCAATAATTTATTTCTCTTCAGATCTAAACCCTAAAAGTCCTATATTTTTTTTCTAGTTGGTCGAGTCCAGTCTATTACTGAATCAATCAAGTTTGGTTTAGTCCAGTATCCAGATCATGCATTTTTATTTTATTTGAGTCATGTAATAATTCAAGAGAAGTGTATTACTCTTGTTGAGACTCTGTTGAAGATATATAGAAGATAGTCAGAAGATCCCCAGATTAGGCAGTATTGGACAACCATATCCTATCCGATCTTCTCCAACCTTATTCATATCCTACCTTTGGAGCTCTGCATGGATTGGATCAGACTACACTGGAATTGATGCCATGGAATCAACCTTATCCTTCATGTCGCCACCTACAATTTTGGCAACCTTGGGCGCCCCATGTGGAAGAAATTAGGTTCCCATTTGATGCCTTATTTTTATGTAGTCCTTGCTATGCTTTAATGGGAATGAAGACCAGCATCTTAACCATTCTGGAAAGGATCTTGCACCCAATATGGACCTTGTTGACAAAGAAAAGAAAAAAATATGGCACCCCAAAGCTTCCTTCTTTGCTTGTGGTCCCTCGCCTCCACAATTGGAACCATATCTTGTTGCTGCCATTTTGGTCGAACCGGATAAAGGAAAGAAGAGTCTTTGCTCTATAATGATAAATATTCTATCATATTTTGTAATCTCTATCATTTAGTTACTCTAATTGTTAAACTTACTTTGTAATGGCATGAGAGGTCTATAAGACCCTTCTCTTGGAAAAAGAAAAAATGATGAATGAATGAATAAAATATTTTAAGAACTTTCTTACAAGTTCTATTTTCGTTGCCTTGAGCAATTGATCCTCCATGAGGGAGTTAGGCGTGAGGCCAAAGTATTCTTACTATCAAATCCTAGTCTAGTCCATCTCCTCTACCAAGCTCCACCAAACAAACCCTAATCCTCATACCAACATCTTCGTAACCAACCACCAACCCCCTCCTCCTAAATTCTAGGAACTCATACTTGAAATCATAGCCGCCGCCCCTCTCTAGATTCATTTTCAAAGCTATCACTCCTCTCCCCTCTCACTTCCATACCCCAGGAGGATCCCCAGGCTACTACTCCAGGCATCCAACAACCTTTCTGTAAGAGCCAATGCAGCCCCTGACTGAATTGATCCTGGCGATCTCTTCCTAACTTTTTGCCTTCACAAAAATTTGAGTCTACGAACAGCCGAGGATGCCTTCTTTGCACCAAAATCGAAATCAAGGAACCTCACATGAAAGATAATTTTCTCATCCAGAAATCTTGTCTGCTAGTGAGAGATCTTCTACTAACACTAGGAGCTCATCATCATTGGGTAAATCAACCTTTTCCTTACTCTATGATTCTGATTATGTGAAAGTTCATGAGCATGTATTCTCTAAACTTTCTTAATTTCAAACTTTACTGGTATGCTTCTTCATTTTTCTAAAAGTTCTATTCCTGAAACGTTACTTTCTACATCACATAATCTGCTCTCTTACTCTTTCTCTTATTTTTGGGTGAATTAGCCATCTTCTAAAATACTTTTAAAAAAATAATTTTTATCAGTTCATTGACTGCATAATCACCCCTGCCCTTGTGCTGCATCAATCTTGGTATCAAAGCCTGGTTGGACATGTTTTGCATCGCACACTAGATTTTTGTTTTGCTGTAATTTCTGCATACGACCTGCAACTTCCTCTATTATGAAACCTATCAGAACATGATTATTTTAGCTTAAAATTTTTTTAATAATCTAAAGTGCCTGTTCTATGTGCATATAAAATTTTATGATTAAATTTCTTACTGTTATTTTTTGAAATTTTCTGCAGCTTGCTGGTGCTGAGATCAAACCCACTGAAATTCTGCACACACAACAATAAAAAAAATATTGTATTGTTGCATTCCTGAACCCTAAAGTGTCACACCTCTTGAGCGGATATATGAAAATATATCTATGACCCATGTGAGTAATGAGCCAAGGCCGGACATGACTCTTTTTGGTTGAGGATCTAACACACTAATTCGTGTCTTGAGTATTCATCATCTTTAAGTTATTTAAGGGCACCGAGCATCTAAGATAAGGTGAAAATTTTATCACCCTTCCTTAACCCAAAAAACCACTAACCTGAATTATGAACCTAAGCCTTAATTTTAAAATCAAGTAGCACTTAATTGAGCATTAGGGACATCCATGAGTTTAGTTCAACTTAACTTGGGAAAACTAGTTGCACCCAAGTCAACATTTGTGTCTAGAAGCTGGTGTCTAAGGCTGGGGGTCAAGAGTCAAACAATCAAGTGGTGTTGTCATTTCTTATTGGGTCCCTGCGAAAGCAGGGAGGGCCTTCTATACTCCCACCTCCTACCTGGCTAGTGGACAACATACTTGTTATCGTGGTTGTGACTTAGTCGACTCACTTTACTTGGACTGCTAGGTCTAGTAAACTATAGTACGAGTTAGTCTTGAGTCATTTGTGTACTTGCTTGAGTTGTGTATGACTACCAGGTCAGGAGCTCCATACCAACCAAGTTAGAGTCAGTCACCATCAGACCCACCCAAGGATAATAATTTTGGAGCCATGCTTCAGACCATTACTGAATAGTTAATCCTGTTGAATGACCGAGCGAGATCCCTAGAGAAGAGTCATGAGACCAGGACTAAGCCTGAGTTAGACCCTTATCTACCTACCTCACATCTTGAGCCTATAGGAGCCCCAAATTGTGATCCAAAGTACTACCATAGGAGACCCAATCCTAATATTATGGACCTAGATGAGAGAATTCTTAGTAATATTATATTAGAAGCACCCACTTTTTATGAAAGTTTAGACCCCAAGGTGTTTGTCGATTGAAAAGGTAAATTGGATCAATATTTTGAGTGGTACGAGATGATCGAGGAGAGAAAATATAAATTTGTCAAACTTAGATTAGTTTAATAGGCTAGGTTATACTGAAAGAATATTGAGATGTTGATTAGACGAAGAGATGATGTTCCCATAACCACCTGAAGAGCCATAAAGGTTAGACTAAGAGAGAAGTATGCACCCATGTCCTACCAACATAAACTCTTAGACTAATGGAAAAGGTTAAGCCAAGGAAATAAAATTGTTTCTGAGTACATTGAGAAATTTGATGAATTTGTCTTGAGATGTCACATTGTTGAGTCGAAAGAGGCCACCCTGTCTAGGTTTAGAGCTGATCTAAGGAAAGATATTCAGAGAAAACTATATTTGAGAGAAGTCAATGATCTAGAGCAAGCTTACCAAGTTGCTAGAAATTTTGAGAGGTTCCAAAGATAACCCATGTTCCATAGACCAGAACCTTCCAGGACTAATACCCCAACCCAAAGACCAGGACCCAGTCAAGCCCCAAACAATAGACCCAACCTAGGCACCCCGGTGAACAAATCAGATGTCAAGGATAAGGAATCCAAAACCTATAGGACCCCTATTCCCAACTTAGCATGTTTTAGGTGTTATAAGATAGGCCACTTCACTAGCCAATATCCCACTAGGTCCTTACATATAGGTGAGTTTGAGGAAGAAAATCATGAGCCTAGTGAGGAATGCGAGGAAAAAAATTATGAGGCTGGATTGAATTTAGTTGAGAAGTATGAGGAAGAAGAGGAATCCATAGAGCTTGACTTATTAGGAGTTGTGAGGTGCATCCTGTCTCAAACCAAAGTTCAAGAGGATTGGCGTAGGACTAACATCCTATAGACTTTTCTTAAGATAGGGGCTAGGTTTGCAAACTCATCATAGATAGTGAAAGTTGTGTTAATGCCATTTCATCCAGTGCAGTAAAGACTCTAGAATTAACATCTGTTCTATATCATAACCCCTATAAGGTGTCATGGATAGATTCTACCTCCATACCTATCAAGATGAGATGCCTAGTCCAAATTCAGTTATAGTCTTATCAGGAAAAGATATGGTGTGATGTCTTATCCATGGGAGTAAGCAGTCTCATTATGGGTAGGCCTTGGTTATTCGACCATGAATTATCCTTTTTGGCCGATCAAATTCATGTTCCTTTAATTATCATGGGAAGAAAATTATGGTTTACCCTACCCCACCCAAGGATGACATCAAGAGGGGGTTCGAGTCAATTAAAAGAGAAGAAGCTTGGATTAAACCTAATTAATGCTAAGGAATTAGAATAAGAAATCAATGAAGGTTCACCCATTTAAATGTTGACAACTAGGGAAATCAAAGATCCAACCCTTGTAGATCACCCTCAGGAAGTTAGAAAAATTTTAGAAGAGTTCAAAGATGTCTTTTCCAAAGACCTTTCTGACCACCTTCCACCCCTTAAGGATATTCAGCATGCCATTGACCTAGTCCTGGGAGCCACTTTCCTAACCTGTCCTACTATAGGATGAACCCTGCTAAACATCTAAAGTTGCAGAAACATGTTGGAGAGTTACTTAAGAAAGGGTTTATTAGGGAAAGTTTGAGTCCTTGTGCTGTTCTAGCCCTATTAACCCCTAAGAAATATGGTACATGGAGGATGTGCGTAGACAGTCGAGCTATCAATAAGATAACCATCAAATATAGATTCCCCATATCCTGCCTAGATGAGATGTTAGACATGATGGCCAGTGCAACATTTTCTTGAAGATTGACCTTAAAAGTGGTTATCACCAGGTTAATTAGACCCGGGAATGAGTGGAAGACCACATTTAAAACTAAGGATGGCCTATATGAGTGGGTAGTGATGCTTTTTAGCTTGTCCAATGCACCGAGTATATTTATGAGGATTATGACCCAAGTTCTTAGGATGTTCATAGGAAAATTTATTGTAGTCTATTTTGATGACATCCTAATTTATAGTAATGCCAAGAAAGATCATCTAGACCACCTTAGGCAAGTATGTCACACCCTTAGAAATGATAAACTTTATGCTAATCTCAAAAGGTGGGATTTCTTGACCCATAAAGTTGTCTTCTTAGGATTTGTTGTGACCCCTAAAGTAGTGTCAACTGATCCAGAGAAGATCAAGTCCATAGTTGAGTGGCGAGTGCCTTCTAGTGTCCATAAAGTTCGTAGTTTCTATGGCCTAGCTACCTTCTTTAGGATATTCATTAGGGGGTTCAATACGATAGTTGCACCCATTACCAATTGTATTAGGAAAGAAGATTTTGAATGGACCAAAGCCACCAATAGAGCCTTCCTAGAACTTAAGGACAAAATGACCCAGGCACCCATTTTGAAATTACCCAATTTTTTCAAAGTGTTTGAGGTTGCCTATGATGCCTCAGGTGTAGGGATAGGAGGAGTCCTAAGCCAAGAGAACCATCCAGTAGCATTCTTCAGTGAGAAGTTGATTGATGCTATGCTTAGGTATTCTACCAATGATAAGGAATTTTATGCGATAGTGTAAGCTTTGAGGTATTGAAGACACCACTTGGTACTGCAGGAATTTGTATTGTTTTCTGACCATAAGGCCCTTAGGTTCCTAAATTCTCAAAAGAAGCTTTACCCTAAGCATGCAAAATGGGTAGAATACATCCAGGCCTACACTTTTGTATTAAAACATAGAGCCAGAACCGAGAATAAGGTGGCAGATGCCCTTAGTCATCAATCCCTGCTCTTGAATTATGTTAGGACTGAGGTTATAGGGTTTGAGTAATTGAAGAAAGAGTATGAGTCATACCTCGATTTTAAGGACATTCACCAGACTTTGACCTAGGGACCATCTAGTAAGTATAGTGAGTATACCCTCTTAAATGATTATTTGTTTCAGTACCATAGGCTCTGCATCCCTAGAACATCGTTAAGGGAATTCCTAGTTTGGGAGACTCATGCGGGAGGACTAGCTAGTCATTTTGATAAAAATAAGACGATCTTAGCTGTAAAAGACCAGTTCTTTTGGCCTAGTTTAAAAAGGAACGTAGCACAAAATATGGTCAGATGTAGAACTTGCACTGTTGCCAAATAGCAAAAATAGAATACTGGCCTTTACACCCCTTTGCCCGTACCCGAGCGCCCATGACAAGATTTTAGTATGGATTTTGTATTAGGATTACCTAAGACCCAAAGAAAACATAATTCAATTTGTGTAATGGTTGATAGGTTCGCCAAGATGGCCCATTTCTTTCCTTGTTTCCAGACCTTCGATGCGTCTAGGGTAACCCAATTGTTCTTTGACGAGATCGTTAGACTCCATGGCTTACCTAAGACCATATTTTAGATAGGGATGTCCGGTTCATCAGCTATTTTTGGAAGACCCTCTGGCTTAAGTTATGAACTAAGTTAAACTTTTCCATAGCTTACCATGCCCAAATCGATGGCTAGACAGAAATAGTGAACTATAGTTTAGGAAATCTTCTGAGATGCCTTGTAGTACCAGAAACTAAGATTTGTTGCTACCTAGAGCTAAGTTTATCTACAATGCTTCGGTCAATAGGTCCACTGGAAAGAGCCTATTCAAAATTATCCATGGGTACAAGCCCAACAAGCCACTTGACCTAATTTCATTACCTGTTAACACACGAGTCTTCGAGTTTGCAGCATCATTTGCATAGTATATTAAGGACTTACATTTGAGATTAGCTCAAAGATTAACTTAAGTAATGAAACATATAAACAGTTGGATAATTTTCAAAAATGAGTCCAAGAGTTTGTAGAAGGAGAATATGTCATAGTTAGGTTAAGGCCTGAGTGGTTTCCTTCAAGAGCCGTTAGAATGTTACATGCTCGTGGAGCTGGTCCTTTTAGGGTGATGAAGAAAGTGGGAACCAATACCTATGTGCTGGAGTTACTTTCTGAGTTAGGCATTAGCTCTACTTTCAATGTTTCAGACTTAATAGTTAGGCATTAGCTCTACTTTCAATGTTTCAGACATAATAGAGTATAGGGAGCCAGCGATGATACCTAGACTTTCAGACCTAACCCTTTTTTTGAGAGCGAGCCCATCCCTATGTGTCCACCTACTATTTAGTCTGAGTGAAAGGATAGGATTGAGTAGATTCTGGATGACCAAGCTATCTCAACCTGAAACAGGGGTTACCAGCGATACTTGGTTCATTGGCAAGGTTGGCCCGAATATGAGGACTCATGGATTTCTAGAAAAGATTTGCAAAGCTTGAACCCAGACCTGCTAGAGGAGTACCAGAGTCGAACTGAACCTTACTCGATGGGGTCAAGTTCCTTCCATCCTAGGAGAATTATTGCAGAAGAAAGAGTGAGAAAAAGGTTGTAGGGTTTTATTTGGATCTATGAACCCTAGAAGTTCTATATTTTTTTTCTAGTTGGTTGAGTCCAGTCTGTTACTAAGTCAGTAAAATTTGGTTTAGTCCAATGTCCAGGTTATGCATTTTTATTTTATTTGAGTTGCGTAATAATTCAAGAGAAGTGTATTACTCTTGTTGAGACCTTACTAAAGATATGTAGAAGACATTAAGAAGAAGCTCCAGATTAGGTAGTATTGGATAACCATATCCTATCCGATCTTTTCCAACCTTATTCATATCCTACCCTTGGAGCTCTGCATGGATTGGATCAGCCTACTCCAAAATTGATGCCATGGAATCAACCTTATCCCTCCATGTCGCCACCTACAATTTTGGCAACCTTGGGCATCCCATGAGGAAGAAATTAGATGCTCATTTGATGCCTTATTTTTATTTGATCCCTGTTATGATTTACTGTAAATGAAGACCAGTATCTCAACCATTCTAGAAAGGATCTTGCATCCCATATGGACCTTGTTGACAAAAGGAAAGAAAGAAGGATGGCACCCCAAAGCTTCCTTCTTTGCTTGTGGTCTCTCGCCTTTACAATTGAAACCATATCTTGCTGCTGCCATTTTAGTCGAACCAATGAAGGAAAGAAGAGTCTTTGCTATACAATGATAAATATTCTACCATATTTTATTATCCCTATCATTTAGTTACTCTAATTGTTGAACTTACCTTGTAATGGCATGAGAGGTCTATAAGACCCTTCTCTTAAAAAAAGAAAAAATTGATGAATGAATGAAATATTGTGAGAACTTTCTTTCAAATTCTATTTTGTTGCCTTGAGTAATTGATCCTCCATGAGGGAGTTAGGCATGAGGCCGAAGTATTTTTACTACCAAATCCTAGTCTAGTCCATCTCCTCTACCAAGCTCCATCAAACAAACCCTAATCCTCATACCACCATCTTCATAACCGACCACCAACCCCTCATCATAAATTTTAGGCACCCATATTTGAAACTTTAGCCGCCGCCCCTCTCTTGATTCATCTCCAAAGCTATCTCCCCTCTTCCCTCTCACTTCCATACTCCAGGAGGATCCCCAGGCTGCTGCTCTAGGCATCCAATAACCTTTTTGCAAGAGCCCATGCATCCCCCAGTCGAATCAAATCCGACGTTCTCTTCCTAACTTTTTATCTTCACAAAAATTTGAGTCTATGGGAAGCCGAGGATGCCTTTTTTGTCCCAGAATCGAGATCAAGGAACCTCACGTAGAAGATAGTTTTCTCATCTAGGATCCTGCCCGCTAGTGAGAGATCTTCTACTAACACTAGAAGCGCATCATCGTTGGGTAAATCAACATTTTTCTTACTCTGTGATTTTGATTTTGTGAAAGTTCATCAGTGTGTCTTCTCTATAGTTTCTCAATTTCCAGACTTTTCTAGTATGCTTTTTTATTTTTCTAAAAGTTCTATTCCTTAACCATTACTTTCTACATCACATAATATGCTCTCTTACTCTTTCTCTTATTTTTCAATGAATTAGTCATCTTCTAAAATACTTAAAAAAATTAATTTTTATTAGTTCATTGACTGCATAATCATCCCTGCCCTTGTGCTGCATCACCAAGTACCTACAGTTTTAGAAAGTGTTTGGATCTTTACATATATCCTTCTAAATTGGAGTATGCTTTCTGCAGTCTTCTCCTTTCTCACATCACAAAGCAGCATTTGGAGTAGTAGGATTTAGAGATGGGTCTAATTCAAAAGCTAATCCCATCTATATGCTTATTAAGAAACTTTCAGATTCATTTGGTCAAAAGAGTTAAGTTTATGCTGCTGAGATTTCTTATTCTAAGCCCACCTTCATTTTGGTCACTGCACACTGAATCCCAACTCACTAGACAATGAAACCACTAATTAAATCTTTATATTTCCTTAGAAATGCTCTTCTTAGCTTATGAATTCCGGTACTCATCTACTTTAATTATCTAAACGCTGATATAAAGTAGGATGGGAGCATAATGAAGATCAAGTTAATAAGACATAATCAACCCCCTATGAACAGCATCTCATCTTTCCAAGAGGCCAAGTCTTCTTTCCATCTTCTCAATCAAAGGCTGCCAACATAGTGTGGGAATCCTTCTATCATCTATTTGCTACTGGTACGAGGGTCCATGTGAGGAGAAAAATGAAGAAAAAGAAAGAGAAAGCAAGGATAACTGACCTAGAGTTAGAAAGAAGGAATAGAATGCTCGGGAGTCCGGGGACGAAGAAGGAGCATAGAGAAAGTACCAAAGGCATGAAAGGTTCGAAGGGACAAGCGGAATGATCTTTATATGCAATTTTTTGAAACGTCCCACCCAATGCAAGTGCCACACAGACACCCATGAGTGGAGATGATGTTCGGCTATCAAAGGACCCTTTACTGCCCGAGATACAATGCCTCAGTGACACCCAGGAGGACATGATCCATGGCTAATGATGGGATGTTGGTGATGGTGATTTAATAATGGCACTCCGCCTTTTTTGTCACCCGAGAGGTATTTTCTCAATCTCCCCATGGACGATGTTACTTTTTGTACCCATCCTTAAATGAGGAGGGGACTTCGAAGAGACCATACCTCCTAAGGGGCACGTGCTCACCCCCGATGATTAATGATGCACTAGGCTTAATAATGGTGAGAGACTTTATGCTCCTTTCACTTAGATGGTATGGAACACGTGACCACTAAAGCTCAGGAGCGGGGGTGGGGCATCTGATGTGGCTGATAAAGCCACATGTAAGTTAACGGCCAAAACTACCTGATAGTGAAAGTCGAAAGGAGGCAGCATCGTCTCCAGACTTGGCCCTGGCCTCCAAGGCGGCCTCATCTTCGGACTCATCCCCGGCCTCCAAGGTGACCTCATCTCAGGATTTGGCCTCGGCCTCTAAGGCGGCCTCATTTTCAGACTAGGCCCCAACCTCTAAAGCAGCTGAGTCCCCCCCGGCCTTCAAGGTGGCCTCATCTTGGACTCGGCTCCGACTTTCAAGGTGGCCTCATCTCCAGACTCAACCCCGGCCTCCAAGGCAGCCTCGTCTTCGAACTCAAGCCAGCCTCAACTTTCACAAGATAGGCCCTACGTGCCTGCGGCCCATGTGTCATCATCGTCATTAAGTCCCAATCACTCAGATCAGATAGGATAAACCTACTAATTCTGACATTCTGCCCAAAAGTCATCATCATGAGGCCCCAATTACTCAGATCAGATGGGACAAACCCCACTAATTCTGACATTCCATCCAAAAAGTCATCATCATCATGAGGCCTCAATCACTCATATCAGATGGAACAAACCCCACTAATTCTAACATTTCACCTAGAAAGTCATCATCCATCATGAGGCTCCACGTGACTCACTCCATTGCTAGATGACAAGAAATATCCATGAAATAGATAAGAGAGACCCCTGACCAGGTATGAACACTTAAGCAGTCATAGAGCTGAAGAACTCTCTTTCTCTCTTTCGAGCTTCCTTAAGCTCATGGCTATAATCCTGATCACTAACTTGAGCATCGGAGGGTCTCCACCAGAATATCCAATCCTCGAAACTTCTTATAGATCTCATTGCGGAGAAGCCTCATTGGCAATTCACAACCCTCTCACGAACGTTTGCATAAGATGATCAAGCATCAACAAAGACATAACTTTAAGATGGCAGGTTTGGAAGGGACATGAAGGCTTCAGGCCAACGTAGTGGCTGGCTATTGTTTGCCATGCCCATTAGCACATCCACCCGATAAGGGCCACGGCCCGGGCTCTTGGTATAGTGCCTGGGAGAAAGGAGAGGAGAGCGAGGGTTTAAGAGGCATGGGATTTGTCTTTGTGACTCCTCGAAGGTGGCCTTTGAATTCGGTGGGCTACTCAACCATAGTTGAAAGAAAGAAGAAAGAAAGAAAAATTCTGTTAAAAAGACTCTGTAGTCCATGGACGAAGGAAAATTTATTTTTGAGTTGACATGGCCTCCTGGAAAATTCGGGATGGGCCTTTAGCAAGCATCGACCACTCCTGTCTTTTTTCCTTTTTTTTTCTCTTGTGAGCTTTGTTAGAACTTGGAACTATGGACCTGAATTAGGTCAGGCGATGGGCTGATTTGATCTAATTCAAGGTTTGGATCACACTTAGGCCTAGGTTTTAGACTATCACCCTTGAAAAACTCTTTCTATACCGCATGTGGTGTAGAAACGTGTGTATTTTGTATGATGATGATGATTTTCCATGCATGCATGTGGCTGCGCATGCAGTGCGGAAAGGATAAGAATGCTTTTGGCACACACGATCAATCACTGCGTGTGGTGCACAAAGACTTTTCCTTGGTCCTAAGTTATAATTTAGTTATGGGCCACTTTTTGAACCTGGCTGTTCTTTATATTTGCATCATGAATTAAGGACCATTATTTTGAGCCTAAGCTGGCTTACGTCTAGTCCATGGACTTTAGGGACTCCATCTGGACATGCACTAAAATATAGTCTTTGGGGCCAAAAATGTCTTGCTACACCAACTATCAGTGCAGCAAGAATGCACTGGCCTTGCAGATTGGCCATCCGCATATGTTGGTGCATATGCGATGGCTCAATGAGCTTTGTTGCGCACCACACGTGCGCTGGCATGCGTAGAAAGCCAATCCGGTTGGCCGATGCACGCTTGCTACATCGGAGGATTGTGCAGCAAGTATTTTTCCTTCGGGGTTATGTCAGCCTAGGCCAGAGTTCTGATTTGGCCACTATCCATATATAGCCATGAACTATGGCAATAAGCGAATTGAGGCCCGATTTGGAGAACTTGGGGCATGGTTTTGCTTCAACTAAAATATTACTGATTTAGCTTATGATTTGACCTCACATGTGGAGGAATGTGGTCCACTATTTAGAACTATAGTTGATGCATTATAATTTATTTATTTAATTACATTATAATTTATTATTTAATACATATTCTATGATTTATTTATGCATTATTGTTTATTTCATGAAATTTATGCCATATTTTCAAATTCTATTTGATTCCAAATTATTTCGTATTTTGACAATTTAAATGCTCTATGTATCTTTTGCTTGCTTATATTTTAATAATTTATGAACTTTCAATGTATAGAATATGGGCATAAAGTGAAATGATTATTTGTTAAATCTAAGACATGTTGTTTGAATGTCATGTTTAATATTTTGTAACCCAAAGAAGTACATATGGATTAAATATCTCATATAGAGTGGTCACATGCATATATTCAACTAAATATATATGCATATATATATTTTTCCTAGGCAATATTGAATACTCATTTTGGAAGAATTTTATGGATTGATGTAGGTGCTTGCTGCTAAAGTGGCTCATCCATTGAAACTCATAAAATTTTTCTACAATAGTGTTACGAGATCTTAGGTTACACCACATAATCATTTGCCCAAAGGAAGTTATTGTGTGTTAAAATTTTAGAGGATGGACATGAAGTAATGTGTTGGAGGGTACACTAGCTTAGATGATTTATCTAACCCAAAGAGATAGTTTTCTCGAAGGTTAGGGTATTCTCATGATTCACTTTATGTAGAAAGATCTCACTAGCATATTACATTCACTGCCTAAAGTAGAGTTTATGATGATTCATCAAGACTCTCTAAATACATATAGTCATAAGATAAGACTATTTTATTGTTCATTGCCTATATATTAATATATATTGCATTTTTTGTCTTAAATAGTCTTTTTGAAATAACCATACTATAATAAAGATTCTAACTAATTTTTTAACTATAAAAGATGAAAAGAGACTCTAAAACTTACTCAGAGGATTGATGATATTGACCTAATTCTATGTGAGAGTGAGTCTCATAGGCCCACTGATGCGAGTACTATTATACAAAAGGAATTTTGTGTCAAGTGGAAAAGATTGAATCACTTAAGTGTGTGCATGTAATTTTGGATATCTTATAAATGTATTGATTAAAATCAGTAATGTTAAAGTTTTCTTGGGAATTGCAAGACAAAGATATTAAGTATCGAACAAACCTAAAATAGAAAATCTAACAAGTTTGCAATTCATCACACCCTCAATTTCTTGTATGTTGAGTTTAATCAAATAAAAGCTACCTATCATGGTTTAGATAAAGCTAAGAGTTAAAAATAACATTGAAATTGAGGATGAACTTATAGAGACCTAATTTTTCAACTTATTTTAGGAAAGACATGGTCTTATAATCCTTTTAGGGAGAATTTATTTTTAATTTCTAATTTGGATAAGCAAAGATATTCTTTTCATATTAGAGATAGAAAGATTGTTTTGTTTTGAATAGATAAACTCATTAGGCAAATTCTTTTATTTGATGGTTTGCATAAACTACCATTAATTCCCAATAATGAATATATATACTCCATTATAGAAAATGTTATATCTAAAAGACCCCTAATTAAAGAAAAGTATTCAACACTATGGTATGATCACACTTCTAGGAAAAAAGTTGGAAGATTTATAAATGATGATTGTTTGCTCTCTCTCTTCATTTTGAATATGAAGACCCATATTGATTCCATTAGGGGTTAGCCAATCAAATCTATAAATAGGGGTGCAATTCATAGTATTAATCTTCTTAGAATTATTTGCGCACTGATTTTAGTGGACCTCTGTCCTTTTTATTGATGACTTATTTCTTCATTATTATCTCTATAAAGTCAAAGAGAAAAATGAAGCTTTTAAAAATTTAAGATCTTCAAAAGCGAGGTTAAAAAACAATTAGACAAGGTTATCAAAGTTAAGATGTTTAATTATGGTGGTGAGTATTATGGTATACATAATATAATGAGGAAGCAAATGGGATTGTTTGCTAATTATATGAGGCCCAGAATATCTTTTAGAAATTTTAATGGTGTGGGTGAAAGGCATAACTACATTCTTAAGGATATGATGAGCAGCATGATAATTAGGGAAACCTTCTCGAGTTACTTTTGGGGTGAGGTTGTTAAGACTACTTTGAGTATATTCGATAGAGTGTCTAGCAAGTCTATTCCCAAAGCATCATTTAAGTTGTGGATAAGAAGGAAACTTAGGTTAAACTACTTTTGTACTTGAGTTTGTCTTACTAAGGTTGGGATTTATGATCCTTTCGATAGACAATAAACCCTTAAGTTACCTATTATTGTTTTATTGGATGTTTAGAACATTCTAATTAGGAATATAGAGTTTACTGTCATGGAGATTGTGAAGTCTATGCAGTTAAACTTTTTTTACAACTTGATGATGCTCATTTTGAAGCTATTAGCTTGTTGATAAGAAAGTCAAATAGATATATTATCACTTGTTTTCTTTTAGTACATATATATGGATGTTATGTCTAAAGGACCGGATTGATGGATTAGGTGACACTATTAGTAATATGCAGTGAAAGAAATAAATTTTAAAATTTTTAAAATTGGGTAAATAAATTTTAAATCACATTTAAAATCTATTTACTTACTAATGACATGATCGAAGATCAGATCTAATGCGATGAAAAATTTAAATATAAATTTTTACCTCATCAAATTGAAATCTACAACTAGAATCCACCCTGCTGGATCACTGGATCCTAAACTAGAGCCGTTCACACATTCGGCCTCTATAGATATCTATGCAAGGATAAAGACTCCTCAAAATGGATGAATTACCGGGTGCTAGCACCTTGCAAATCCTTTTGGTAAAGATGGTGCAGCAAACTCTTTGTTAAATCAACCTTTTATGCCTGATCTCCTTAACAGGAACTTCTTTAAGCCTGATCTGAAAGTGGATTGGGTGGATGAATGGGCTATAGGGTGTGGAATTGCTCAAATCAGCCAAGGCCCCTCCCTATTTGTAGATTAGAGGGAGGGGCAACCAAGCGACAAATGAAAGGGTGGGAACAACTGAGGGGTCGTGCATCCCTTCAAATGCTTCCCATTAAACAATAATTAATATTATTAATTAACCCATTAATTATGTGGGAGGAGTGAGGAGTACAAAATTGGATTTTCGAGGTCACTTGCGTGGTCCAAGCATGTGCTCCCATCCACCAACCAGTGAAGATGGTTCAAGGTTCAAATCACCACAAGCACAAGTAAAATAAATAATAATTTATTAGTAGAAAAAAATCCAAGAAAAAATAATTTCACCCGTAGAAAAATACCAAAAAATCAACCCAAGAGAGAAGAGAGTCCCAATCCACAAGGACTCTTTACTCAGGTCAAATTTGAATACAATTCAAACTAGATTTGAGTCCAAGCTGAATCTTATCATATAAGACTCATTCTCAAGTTCCAATTGAGTCTTGAACAACTAAAATCAACCCTAAATGTATCTGATCAAATCTGATTTTACACTCAAAGGAGATAGAAAATAATTCGATCTCATCGAATTGGGACAGCAATGATGCTGTTAGGCCTAGTTGCTAACAATTAGCAACCCATTTTAAAGAAACTTGATCCAAAACATTAATAAAATTAATGTAAGGATCAAAGTAAAGAGTTTAGCCCCTATTGCATGTGACCACATAGGTTCCAACATGTCTGGTAGTAAGAATAATCCTTAATCAGCATTAGGATTATACCAAAACTTCTTTTTAGTAAGTCAAAACTATTTTGACTCAACTCAAACTTAGAATTGATGATCCTAATCGATTCCAGTGAGTTTCTCACAATCCACCAGTGACACCTAGTAGTATGTAGTGGCAAGTCAACAAGTTAAAAAAAACCCAGGATATAGTTACCGTGTAGTATAGTCCTTCTATTAAGAGTCTCGATAGGGCACTAGGTTAAGGATAACTCATCAAACCCTAAGCATCGGTCATATGCAATTTTTATTTGATTAGAGTTCAACTTATGATTCTAATAGAAACTCCTTTCCATTATCACCTACCGTGGCCATGGACTCATGAACTCAGTCTTCTAAATAGCATTAGATAACTCCCTATCTGCTAGGGCTGATAGATTCCTCATGAATACTCCTTACTCCTATATTAGGACCACTACAATCATCATACATAGCAAAGTCCTTGATGCCTAAGAGGATCAAGGCAATATGCAATCAAACTACAATAACCTTATTGTGAGTAATCGAAGCACCATAGGTCAAGGATCACTTATACTACTATATTACCAAGAATTCACTAACAAGTGAGTAGTCATCCTATTGACTTCTCGTATGGTCATACTCGTTAGTAATGTCAAACATCTAATTTGATTAGATTGATCATCGTCCTCATGACTGATCAATTAATTGGAAGCATTTTAGGAATTAATCTATTATGGCATGTGTCTCAAAATTTTAACTCTTAAAAATATATGTCATTATCAATCAAGTCCAAGGATGATACATGACACATCAACATGTACGAAGAATACCCAATTTTATTAATATGAATATGATCATATATAATGAAAGTTCTGGAATAAAATACAATGTGTACGTATGACAACAATTGGCTTTGCAAGGCACTCATCTAACAATGTCTTCACATATAAGAGAAAGTAGATTATGAATATGAAGATATTAAGCTTTCTATACTAGATCCTGCTCCAGTTGAAATGCCTCATTCATAATAGACCATTGTAGAGGCACTTGTAAGAATATCTACTGGGAGAAGGAGATCTGTTGTTTCATATGATTAAATAAGGCTTTTTCATCTATTTCTTTCAAGGATTTGAGCAAGACTATTATGGTATTTTATTTAAGAAATCTTGAGGTATTTTATTTAAGACATATTATGCGATACCATATGGGATTTCTCTGGCTTCAGTTAAAACCTAAAGTTTTATGAAAAATCATTCGATAGTTCGACAATGAGAATAGCACTTATAGGATCACATATGTTAAGCTATTTTCTTGTTACATTACCACATATGATTCATATTAGTATAGATTATTATCACCTTTAATCATGGATTGATCTTATTTTAATAAGGGGCATAATGACTGCCATGATTTGGTATTGGCAGCGCTTTTTTTTTAGGTGCTGTATTAGAGGATCAAATGTTTTCAAAACTTGTGGTTACATTAAAGTTTAGTTGTTTAACCTAAGTGTCATTTTCAAATAAATAATTAAAAACTTAAATAACTATAATTAATGTTGCCAAAGTGAGAGAATGTTGGAAATTTTACATAAGTAGGCTATTACTAATTTTTCATGATTTTAATTTTGCAGGCTGAAAAAATTTGATCCAATGACACATTCTAGACGAGTCCACTATTAATAAATATGATCTATATGGTTTGGACTTGAGCACACTTTTATTAGATGATGTGTTTGGTGGTTTGTGCAGGACTGGAGCTCAACAATAATCCGTGATAGGAGGACCTATTAAAATCTTGTCTCTTCTTCTCTCTTCATATATTTGCAATTAGTTTTCTCATCAAGAACACTGACTAGAGGAATAAGAAGGGGAAGATCTAAGCCAAAGCATTTTTGGTGAGTGCAATTCTTGCATAAATCATAATGCAAATAGGTACAAAAATGAAATTTTATGTTATTGCTATTTCGGTGTTCTAAAATCCCACATATATGATCCGGTAAATTCCTACTGGGGAGCTTGCTATCGATGAATAGGAGGATGGCTACAAAGAGGAGGAATACCTTGAGAGCCATTCTTAGGTCCCGTTTGGTTGAGCTTTTGGAGGTTCCAAAAGTGCATTTAGAGGCCTAAAGACATATTGAAAATTTTTATCGTGTTTAGTAAAATTATCAAAATTACTTCCTACCTCAACCAAAAGTTAATGTTAAAAGTTTTAGTTGAAAGAGCTCTAGTTTGAACCTTTTTTTCAAGAGCTCTACTTATCAAATATTGGAAAACTACTTTTCCTAAACTTAAAAGTCACCATTTCAAACCAAAAGAACAATAACATTTAATATTATAATATAGTTAAATATTATATTATTATAATACATTATTAAATTAAGTTTTCAATCTCGAATAAGTGCATATCTTATCCGAATCTTTGTTCATAATGGTCCGATAGTATAATAATATTATAAAATGCTATAATATATTATGCAAATATAGTATTATTATACTATATAACATTATAATTTTATAATACTACTATAATAACATATCAAAGTATTGTGATATTATATTATTATATAATAATGATCATAATTTTGATAACATATTGTAATATAATTATTAAATGATAATAAATAATATATTATAATAATTTTATATTATAATCATTATTATATTAGAATATTTTTATAATTTCTTATTTTATATCATAATGCTATAATATGATATTTTAATAACATTATAATATGATATTATTATATAATATTATTAGAATAATTTATAATAATAATTTTTAATAAGTTAGATAGGTAAAAGTGTTATGTAATGTCATTTATTATTTTGATTTTGAAAATATTTTCTCAATTTGATCATCAAACATATATTAAAATTTTATAATATCTTAAAATATAATTATCAAATAGTAAGTTATTTTTAAAAATTTTAATTTTAAATTTTTAGAAACTCTGCCAAACGGGATCCTAAATTCCGTCCAATTGAAGCTTGGTGGTGATTTAATCCATCCACTCGGTCTCCACAGCTTATTTATAGGCGAGTTGATTGAAGAGGCGGATGATACTTTGGAACATTCATCACACGTAACCTGTTCCTTATAATTTTTATTGAGAAATAACAATCACATCTGTTAAAATTAACAAGAGGCGCATTACGAGCGAAGCCAAACCACACGCTCCTGCTGGCCTTGCTCAAATAGATTTTTTATTTTCACAGAGAAAAGTGCTTGCCCAAGGGATGGTCCGCAACATGCAAAAAAAAAAAAAATAAAAAAAAAAGGCAACGGAATGATTTTGTGCATCATCTTCAGTCCACGAACTCAAGTATACCGAACATGATTTTTGGCCATATGCTCATGCAAATGTGCATATCATGACCCAATGAACCATAATGTGTTTCACACATGTGCTTGCATGAAGGTGCGATCAATGGGCACACACCCTTTCTGCACCGACTTTTCCAAGGGGCAAATTGTTACAAGTGCCATGCATTTGGTCCTTTGGACAACGACCATGACGGTGATGATTAATAAAAGAAAAAACAAAGTCTTGTGTTTTCACACCGAATCGGTCATAATTTTTATTTTTTCTGAGTGTGCTGCAATGATCGCAGCTGCCACGCCCCAACCGCTAACAAATGATATGACTGCATTAACTCCTTGATGGCATTTTAAAAATAATGCATGATCTGATTTTTTTTTCAAATTATCAATTTTCTAAACCTTCAAAGTTTAACTATAAATTTATGTGTTAGTCATAATCTATGTTCTCAATTCAAAATTCAATTAATTTTAAATATTATTTAACTTATAAGAATTATAATTATGTAACTACAAATCAGATGATCTAATTTGTAATCTACTGAATTCTCATTCTATTCTAACTGTAGAAATTAAGTATAAGCATGTTGAGCCTTTTTTTTATTAGAAAAAAAATATGTTACATCTAGAGGTTTTATGACCATGTCATATACCACTCTAAATGATCAGTTAAAGCATGATAACGGTGACAATGACAAAGACATAGTCTCAAGGTTTTACACCTAAAGTTTGTCATTTTTTATTTTTTATTTTTTAATGCAACAATGACATTGATAACGATGACAATTACAAATAAAATTATAGTCTCAAGGTTTCACACTTAGTGCGGGTCATCTTTTGCTTTTCTTAGAATGCTACAACAACAATGACAATGATGATAATTACACCTAAAGTTGGTCATTTTTTATTTTTTATTTTTTAGTGCAACAATGACATTAATAACAATGTCATATTACAAATAAAATTATAGTCTCAAGGTTTCATACTTAGTGTGGGTCATCTTATACTTTTCTTAGAATGCTACAACGACAACGACAATGATATATATATATATATATATATATATATATATATAGGCAATCTTAAGGTTTTACACTTCGAGCTATGTCACATCTTAGCATCAATTGTTTTGCTTTTTAAATCTTGAATTTCTGAGCAGTTGAATGATAAAGTTGGTTCACCTTTTTTCTTAAAAATATATATATCTAATACATACATTTGGCATATTAATAATATGATAAGAAATATTTTATGACACTACTATATAATTAAATATGCTTTATAATAAAGGATGTGAAGTAGATAGAAAACAATATGCGCATAAGATAATTATAGTTAAAATGAGAATTAATACAAAGATAGATATATGGTAATATAAGAAAAATAAAATAAAAAATAAAGTTATTTATAAAAAAATAATGATAGAGCCACTTGATAAAAAATTGAGAAGAATGACTTTGCCCAATTTAACATTGCTCTTAGAATGCTAAAGAACATCTTTATTTTTTGCACATACATATTTGCATACATATCCTTATAAATATTTGAGTTATATGTATATCTTTACAAATTTATTATTTTCATGTATACTCTTATAAATTATTTCTTTTGTATGCATTTTCTTATAAATGTTTAAAATCATGTATATCATCATTATAAATTTACTATTTATATGCACACCCTTATAAATTATTTTTGTTCGAGTGCATGACTCGACAAATTTACCATTTTAGTGTATATACTTACAGCTACTTCTTTTCACATATCTATCCTTATTGATTTAAAAGTATACATATAAACAACAAAAACTTATGGAGGTATAGGCATCATTTTAGATATTTATACAAAATTTCAAATTATAAGGATGTACATACAAATAGTAAATTTTTCATATATATATATATATATATATATATATGTATATATATAATTTTAAATATTTAAAAATATATATACCTGATAAATTTGCAAAGTTATACATACATGATAGGATATTTATAAGAGCACACATGCATAAAAATTTAAGAGAGTCAAAAGTGCTTTTGAATAATTTTGAGGTGTTTAATAAAAATTTTGAAATCATATTTTGAACCTTCAAAAGTTGAAAAAAATTATTAGGGAACAAAAGGTTTTAGGTCAAACCTTTACTTGAGATGCATTGGGAAGTTACTTTTATTGGACTTGAAAGACTTTTTTTTTTTTTGAACAAAATAGCGGGGAAGAGTTCCCCCACCTAAATTTATTAAATAATAGATCTATTTACATAGAAAAGGTAACTGGAGAAGGAAGTAGCTAGATTATAAATGTCAAAATGAGCTTTCATCCATTTCTTGGAGCAAAGCGTGCTTCATAAAGTGAAACTGAAAGAATTTTGAAGATAATCGTAGTTGCCAAAGTGGATTTGTTAAAAAAAAAAAGTTTTGAGTTCTTCTTGTTCCATACATGCTACATAAACGATAGCATAAACTGGTCTCAATGTTTTCTCATATTAACTAAAATTTTCCTCTTCTGCCATTTAGACCGCAAAGCATTGATGCTGGAGGATCACTTGCTTAACTAGAGACAACAGGCAAGGGTCTTCGAAATCCCTTATGAGAAGGGGCAACTGATGAATAAATAGTCTACTGGCTCCTGATCTGCCCTACACAACATGTAGCCAGAACTCATGGGCCACCGTCTTTTCATTAGGACATCAACTATATATTGTTTGTGTAGAAAAGTGAGCCGAAAGAATATCACCTTCTCTGAAATGAAGATTTTCTAAACTTAATTAGTTGTATAAAGGGTATTCAATTATTCTAAAGTTAATGAAATGGTAGAAGCAATTGACTATATCTACCGCTCAAATTGGCACATCTGCTGAATTCGATAGGCAAATAACTGATGAGAGTCTATGAAGCTACTGATATTGCATATATTCAGAATGTAGGAGTCCGCTAAATATTTTAATTCTCTATTACGGCAAACTATTACTCCATGCTAAGGCCATTGATGAGAACTTCCTAGTAACTCGATCATACAGCTCTGCAAAAAAAATAGGTAAGAGGGATGGGATTTATCTAACTATATCCTCCTAAAATCTAATGCTGTGTCCATTATCAAGGCAAAAGTACGTACAGTTTTAGAAAGTGTCTGGATCTTTACATATATCCTTTTAAATTGGAGTATGCTTTCCACGGTCTTCTTCTTTCTCACATCACAAAGCAGAATTTGGAGTAGTAGGATTTAGAGATGGGTCTAATTCAGGAGGTATTCCCATCTATATGCCTATTAAGAAACTTTTAGATTCATTTGGTCAAAAGAGTTATGTTTATGCTACTAAGATTTCTTATTCTAAGCCCACATTCTTTTTGGTCACTGCACACTGAATCCCAATCACTAGACAATGAAGCCACTAAATGAATCTTTATATTTCCATAGAAATGCTCTTCTTAGCTTATCAATTCTGGTACTCATCTACTTTAATTATCTAAACGCTGATATGGAGTAGAATGAGAGCATAATGAAGATCAAGTTAATAAGACATAATCAACCACCTATGAACAGCATCCCATCTTTCCGAGAGGCCAGTCTTCTTTCCATCTTCTCAATCAAAGGCTGCCAACATAGAATGGGAATCCTTCTATCATGTAATAAAAGCCCTTGATAGGTAAATAGAAGATGGCCCCTCTTGAATTGAAGAGGGTAGCAAAAGATGCGGTAACATCCTCTTCCACATTTAAACATATCACTGAGCTCTTGTGAAAATTGATCTTAAAATCGGACACAATTTGAAAACCAAGGATAAGAGTACCTTAATAATAGTAAGGCTTTCCGACTCTATAACATAAAAATGTAAAGGATCACCAGCAAAATACAAACTTTTAATATGACAGAAACATGATGAAGCACCAATGCCTTTGACTACTCTGACAGATTAGGTCTGTTTCAGAAGCTTTGTGAGTACATCCGCAATCAGAATAAATAAGCTAGATGATAGAGAGTTACTTTAACACAAGCCTTGTCTACACTTGATTCATCTGTCTGGGCATCCATAGCTTTTATTCCAACAGTCCATTACGTAGAAAAATAAGCTCTAGCAACCAACACTTTGTCAGGAAGCCTTAGCAGACTCTGTCTAAGGCTTTTTCAAATTTTAGTTTGTATAGAACCACTAGAGTGCGAGATCTCTCATGGTAAGAAAGAATTTCCAGTGCTGCATGGAAGTTCTCCGTGATTGATAAATTTGAAACGCAAAAACTAATGGCTGCTTTGATAGCAATATAGAAGATGTAAAGAAAGCTATGACTCGCCACTAGCAGTTGGATTGTGGTTTGAAGGTGACTCTCTGATGGTTGTAACTTGATTTCTTAGGCCCCTACGTACCTTGGTTGGCATCATCCTTGATTGCATTGTTAAAATGCTGGAGATTTTGACGTGTTATTCAGCAATTTGTCTCACTTGTTATCTCTCGAGAAGAGAATGTCTCGCTGGGTTAGTTTAGTCCAAGATTAATTCTTCTATTCCTCAATTTTGGGTTTGGACCCATAGTTTCCTCCGAATCTAATAACGTTTCGTTCAGGTGGATGCTACATGTTCGTGAGACTGCAATTTTTTTTATGAACTTCTTAGTTGTTTCTAAATACACTAATGCATATAGGTATATACGTATGTGTAAACATGTATACACATACACACATACAATGACTAGATATGAATATTATTGCCGCCGGGATCCGTCCTCTGACTCGGGCGCGGTCGATCTTCAGGGGCGGACCTGCACACAAGTCCTCGCGCGAGAGGCGTTGGGGGTGGCCCTCCGCGGAAGACCCTCCGACGCTCAAGTCAGTGGGGAAGAAATCGGTGATCAATCAGAAAATAGGGAGGTGGACCCCTCCGGGGAGTCTCTCCGGGGGCGGCCAATCGGAAGCTCTAAGGGAGCGAGAGCACCGACGAGCAATAGGAGAGTGGGAGTGAGGGTGTGAGCGCGCGCGTACCTGAGGAAATCTGTGAGTGTGATATTTATAGGTTGTCATCTGGATCTTGAGCGCCTTCCGGAAGGTTCAGAGGTTGTTAGGATACGGGGATGGATCGAATCAGGCCATTGTGGGGCTGTTAGGATCCGTATCTTGTCTGTTAAGGGATCGACGGCTAGGAGAGCTCCTTGATGGCTTGAGATCTGGTAGGTGTGTAGGTCTCAGGTAGCCTTGATAGGCTCTAGACCACTTCTCGACATGATTCCTTGCCCAGGATGTTGTTACAGAAAGATTAGGCTCTCCCGCGTTAGGTTCCGCGGAGGTGAGTATTAGATCGTGGGTCGTTCAGCGAAGCCGGGCCATGGAGGCTCGGGAGAGCCGAGCTATGGGAGCTCGGGAGAGCCGAGCTATGGAAGCTCGGGGAAGCCGAGCTAGGGAAGCTCGGGGAGGCCGAGCTATGGGAGCTCGGGAGAGCCGAGCTAGGGAAGCCCGGGGAAGCCGAGCTAGGGAAGCCCGGGGGAGCCGAGCTATGGGAGCTCGGGAGAGATGAGCTATGGGAGCTCAGGAGAATCGAGCTACGGGAAGCTCGGGAAGCCGAGCTAGGGAAGCTCGGGGGAGCCGAGCTACTGGAAGCTCGGGGGAGACGAAGGGAGGAGGTCGGTCTTAGCCTCCTTGCACGGATGTTAATGCAATGACGGTTTTACCCCCTAACACATGCCCTCCACTCCCTAGTTCGAAGCGTAGGTTCGGGCATAGGGAGTATAAGTCCAGGTGGCACGCTTTGTATGGGGCGATTTGGTTTAGACAGCCCGCGCAATGATGCTCTAATTAATGCGGTAGGGTCCTCATGCCTTCGTGGGTAAGGCTTCTCCAAGAGTGACGGTTGGGAATGCGCCACGTCGCGAATCCTGATTAATACGGTGTTTGTCAAGGCGGTTCCGGACGCCTGGGGCAAGGCGCCTCGTCCTTTCAAGATGGCTTCCTTGGGCGGAAATGACCAGCCTGGTAGCTCGAATGCGGGTGTTGAGGAGGCATTTTCTGCCTTAATGAGGTCAGCCTTGTATCCGGGTGCAGATCCCTCGGCGGACAAGTTTGCGGATTTGGAGTTGGTTGACGCTGCGTTCGGACAGCGAGGCGCGGCTGAAAGTGTCCATCTCCTTCCCGATATCGACAATACAACCATGATGAGAATGACACGGGCCTATGCCTCGCGGGTGAGTTTCCATTCCTGGGTAGTGGATACATTCTGGCTGACTTAACTCTCATTCATTCATTTTTTACCCTGTAGAGTGTTTTGCTCTCTCGGGCGATATGCTGGCGTCTGAGTTTGGCGATGGGGGCCAGCATTCAGGTCAGGAGAGACAACGCCGAGCTCCGATCGCGACTGAAGGTGTCTGAGAAGTTCGAGGAACTTATGGCTATTAGTAATAGAGGTTTGGAGGGGATGAAGGTGGCACACCAGGTCGCCCTGGCCGAAGTGTCCAAGCAAAAGCGTAAAGTGGAGGAGCTGCAGGGACTCCTGGCGAAGAATGAAGACGCGTGCCTGGAGCTGGATAGAGTTGAGTCAAAACATTCCACGGAGGTGGCGGCGATGCGATAGGAACATAGTGAGAGTTTGGGTCGGCTGGGAAGGGAAGCTGCCGACGAGAGAAAGCACCTGACTAGAATGCTCGACGAAGTGGAGGAGAGACTGAAGCGGCGTGATAGCGAAATCGCCGACTTGAGGGACGGCGCTAAATGGCACCAAGGGATGATAGCTCGGGTGAGCAACGAGCTATCCCAAGCCTGAGGTGAGGTCGAAGCCAAACAGTCAAGGATTAATGCTCTCCAGGAGAGGGTCGAGCTGGTCGGAGTTGATAGGACAAGGGCCAGGGGTGAGGCCGAGGAGCTGGCCAAAAGGTTGGCCAGACGAGAGGAGGAGGTACAGTCTTATTTCCCCCCCCCCCCCCCCCCTTTTTAGTTTCTTTAGCTGGTCTCTTGTGATCCCGATTGATTTTGGTTTTGCAAATAGCAAAGTTAGGGTTAGAGAATCGGGCTCTCCAAGGCGAGCTTGTGTCTAGCCGCAATAAGAACTCAGAACTCGAGGTGCGGTCCTGCGAGTTCGAGGAGCAAAATGCTATTCTGCGGGTTCAAGTTGCGAAGGCTGAGAAGCAAGCTGCTGAGGCTAAAGTGCAGCTCGCCATACTCAAGGGGGAACGGGATGCGATCGGCGTTGACGCCTTCCAACTTGGAATGGAAGAGTGCAAAGACAAGATATCTAGTGAGCACCCGGAATGAGATCTCTCTTTTCTGGTACTGAAGCTCCTGATGCCGGTGAGTCCGAAGGAGAAGAGGAGGATGAATACGTCGACGTCTCCGATACCGATCCTGGTGCCGCCCCGGGTCCCAGCGAAGCCGCAGCTTCTGAAGGACGATCGCAAACTGCCACTGAAGGGGCAAAGTCATTAGAGAAAGGCGAATCTAGCCACACCTCTGCGGATGTAGCCGAGTGTTCTTCTAGAATTGATGTGGTTCACGGCCCTTAAGAGCCACCTTTGTGCTTTGCTTTCTGAAAATTTGACTGATGTCTCTCAAATGAATGAATTTTTTGTTTCTATTTGAGTGTTTTTCTTTGGATGGCCTTTTGCTCCAAATTTCGCCTCAATCGCGGACTTGAGAAATGAAGCCAGTCGGTTAAGACCGACGGACAAGGTAGGTCGGCTAGGGCCGACGAGCAAGGTAGGTTGGCTAGGGCCGACGGGCAAAGTAGGTCGGCTAGGGCCGACGAGCGAAGTAGGTCGGCTAGGGCCGACGGGCAAAGTGGGTCGGCTAGGGCCGACGGGCAAAGTAGGTCGGCTAGGGCCGATAGGCAAAGTAGGTCGGCTAGGGCCGACATATGAGGGTGGTTGTCGAAGTATTTTTTGCTTCCTTTGGTCACTTCATCTTTCGTTGAGTGAATGAATAGTTTGCGTAGCCTTCGCGCTCATTCTTTCTTTGAGATGCTCGATTTTGTCGCACAGGTTTTCCGAGCGACCAACTTTGTCAAGGAGCGATCGGCGGACAATCGGTTTTCGCGCTTTTTTGCTGTTCTGCCAGCGCTCTGCCATTCTGCAGGAAAATTGGTTTTTATTTCTCCGAAATTAATGATACGACACTGTAGGGTGCGAAAAGCTGTTCTGGCACTTTTCGGAAGGTGTTTCTTTCCCATGTGGGCCGTTTTGACATTCGGCACACGCAGTCGTTTACCACTGGAGGACATTATTTTTGTAGGACGATCCCCTGATCCTGCTAGTTTCCGTAATGCCAGTGGACGATTCTCTGCATTTAATGACCGCGATTCGGGATTAAGAGAAAATCTTCACATGCATCATAGTCCAGGCGGTGGGCTCGGCGCGCACTAGGGTGCCGCTTTCAACCTGGGAAGCCATGTGGAGGTATGGCCCAGGTGTTTTAATCTCGAGGCTTACAGCCTTGGTAACTGTTCCTAGGCCATTTTTGGCCTATAAAGAGGGGTAGCGGGGTTGTGTTAAGTCATCTCCAAAGTTTCTTTCCCATTAGAGTTTCCACCATGGTCGTTTTTCTGCTATTGCGAGTGGGAGGACCGAGCTTTTCTCTTGTAAGCTTTTTGCCTCCGGATAGTTGGGGCGATGAAGGAACTGTTGAAGAGTGGTTTGCCCTTAGGGGATGAGTCCCAGAGATCATATGGAGAGCGCACAGGGAGGGCGCAGAGATCACACGGAGAGCGCACACACGCTCTTCCAGTGTGACCTTTGTGGTTCCCCTTCGGGGACGTATGGTAGGAGGTGCACGCGGGCTCCCCATGGTTTGAGTGAATTTCGCCTCCTCCCCGATTTGGATTCCTGGGCTCGCTCGCCTGGGGAATCTTTCACCACGTGGGGAGGGGGTGAAGGCGTGCCGCCCACCGACACCTTGTCCTTGAGCCAAGGCGAGGTAGGGGCGGTACTCACTCGGTTTGGGAGAGCGTTCCGATGCTAGGGTCCGCTGGCTTCCTACCTGCTCGCCGGAGGGTCCCTCGATTGGGTGGTCTGGGATGGCCTTCCATCTGCCCTTTCAGCCACCCTGATATCTCGGTTGGGTCACCGAGATATCATTATTGACTGAAGCTGGCCGCAACTATTGGTCCAAGTCTCCCGGCCATTATCGGCTCGAGCTGACCGGATGCGGCTTATATGGTTCGGCAGTCCGGACGCCGAAGCATCACAGTTGCCCAGATCTGCTTTGGAGCAGTTTCCCGAGCTTTGTACTTGTCTTTATTTTATGCATTTCAATTCTCTTGTAACGCCTTTCAGGCATTTGTAATTGGTTTTGATAGCAATGAAATAAAGAGAGTTCCGTTCTGTTTCTCGATCTTTATATCTTTTGTGCCGAGCTTGTTGTTGTCGGTCGTGGGGTACAAAGGCGTCCCGCTCGTTTTTAGGCGAGGATCCCGCACTATCCGAACTAGTCGAGGTTCGTAAGCGGCGGTCTGGAGATTGTTCGGCGGAACGCGCTCCTTATCTTGGTCCGAAGCTTGGAGTTTTGTGCCTCGTCCCTATTGGAGACCGAATGCTTATGGCTCGGCCTTACCGTGGTTTGGAGGAATTGCCACTTGGACCTGCCAAGGCTCGAAGAATCTGTTGTTCGGTCTAGCCGATGTTTGAAGAATTTACCGCTCGGGCCGACCGAGGTTCGGAAATGTTTTACTTGGCCCTGCCAAGGTTCGGAGAATTTTTACTTGGCCCTGCCAAGGTTCGGAGAATTTTTACTTGGCCCTACCAAGAATTTGTTGCTCGGCTCAGCCGAGGTTCGGAGAATTTTTACTTGGCCCTGCCAAGGTTTGGAGAACTTTTAGCTCGGCCCAGCCGAGGTTCGGAGAATATTTTACTTGGCACTGCCAAGGTTCGGAGAATTTGTTGCTCGGCCTAGCCGAGGTTCGGAGAATATTTTACTTGGCCCTGCCAAGGTTCGGAGAATTTGTTGCTCGGCCCAGCCGAGGTTTGGAGAATATTTTACTTGGCCCTGCCAAGGTTCGGAGAATTTGTTGCTCGGCCCAGCCGAGGTTCGGAGAATATTTTACTTGGCCCTGCCAAGGTTCGGAGAATTTGTTGCTCGGCCCAGCCGAGGTTCGGAGAATATTTACTTGGCCCTGCCAAGGTTCGGAGAATTTGTTGCTCGACCCAGCCGAGGTTCGGAGAATATTTTACTTGGCCCTGCCAAGGTTCAGAGAATTTGTTGCTCGGCCCAGCCGAGGTTCGTAGAATATTTTACTTGGCCCTACCAAGGTTCAGAGAATTTGTTGCTCGGCCCAGCCGAGGTTCAGAGAATATTTTACTTGGCCCTGCCAAGGTTCGGAGAATTTGTTGCTCGGCCCAGCCGAGGTTCAGAGAATATTTTACTTGGCCCTGCCAAGGTTCGGAGAATTTGTTGCTCGGCCCAGCCGAGGTTCGGAGAATATTTTACTTGGCCCTGCCAAGGTTCGGAGAATTTGTTGCTCAGCCCAGCCGAGGTTTGGAGAATATTTTACTTGGCCCTACCAAGGTTCGGAGAATTTGTTGCTCAGCCCAGCCGAGGTTCGGAGAATATTTTACTTGGCCCTGCCAAGGTTCGGAGAATTTTTTGCTCGGCCCAGCCGAGGTTCGGAGAATATTTTACTTGGCCCTGCCAAGGTTCAGAGAATTTGTTGCTCGGCCCAGCCGAGGTTCGGAGAATATTTTACTTGGCCCTGCCAAGGTTCGGAGAATTTGTTGCTCGGCCCAGCCGAGGTTCGGAGAATATTTTACTTGGCCCTGCCAAGGTTCGGAGAATTTGTTGCTCGGCCCAGCGAGGTTCGGAGAATATTTTACTTGGCCCTGCCAAGGTTCGGAGAATTTGTTGCTCGGCCCAGCCGAGGTTCGGAGAATATTTTACTTGGCCCTTCCAAGGTTCGGAGAATTTGTTGCTTGGCCCAGCCGAGGTTCGGAGAATATTTTACTTGGCCCTTCCAAGGTTCGGAGAATTTGTTGCTTGGCCCAGCCGAGGTTCGGAGAATATTTTACTTGGCCCTGCCAAGGTTCGGAGAATTTGTTGCTCGGCCCAGCCGAGGTTCGGAGAATATTTTACTTGGCCCTGCCAAGGTTCGGAGAATTTGTTGCTCAGCCCAGCCGAGGTTCGAAGAATATTTTACTTGGCCCTGCCAAGGTTCAAAAAATTCCTGTCCAGACAAACAGCTCGATCGTGCCGAATTGGTAAGCAGCATCTATTTCTTTTGCAACCTTTGGCAATATGGTGCACAATGATTTGCATTGCAAATTACGAAAAAATGTGTCGACAGAAAGGTATAATGAGGCATATGTAAATGGACTTGGAGAGGATGTACCCTATTAATAATATTTATGGAGATTGTCCGAGTTCCACATCCGGAGGATGGATTTCCCATTCAAATCTTGTAGCTTGTAGGTTCCCGGTCCAATGATCTTCGCCACTTGGTACGGGCCTTCCCAGTTTGGCGCCAGCTTTCCTTGTTCCAGCGGTTTGGAAACAGAGGCCTTTCGGAGGACAAGGTCGCCGGGCAGGAAGGCTTTCCCTTTGACTCTGGAGGCGTGGTAACGGGCCACCCTTTGTTGATATGCAGCTACTCTGATCCGGGCCTTTTCTCTGATCTCCTCCACCAGGTCGAGGTTAGTGCGGAGCTGTTCGTTGCTAGCTTCCTCTGAGTAGCTTTCCACCCGCAACGATGGGAGGCCTATTTCCATAGGGATAACGGCCTCCGTGCCGAAAGCCATCCGGAATGGGGTTTCGCCTATCGGAATTCTCGGGGTGGTACGGTAGGCCCATAAGACATGATGCAGCTCCTCCACCCACCTGCCCTGGGCTCGGGAAAGGCGAGCTTTGATCCCCTGAAGGAGGGTCCTGTTGGTCACTTCGGCTGCTCCGTTGGCTTGTGGATGCCCGACCGAGGTAAGGTGGTGACGGATTCCATGCTCCTCACAGAACTGGCGGAATTTGGAGTTATCAAACTGCTTACCGTTATCTGTGATTATGGTGTACGGGAGACCGAACCGGCAGATGATGGACCTCCATACAAAATCTCTGGCTCATGCCTCGGTTATTTGTGCAACTACTTCCGCCTCGACCCATTTAGTGAAGTAGTCGATGGCGACAAATAGAAATTTTCGCTGCCCCGTGGCAAGCGGGAATGGGCCGAGGATGTTCATCCCCCACTTGGCGAAGGGCCAAGCGGAGGATATGGAAACTAATTCGGCGGAGGGGAGCCTCTGGATGCTTGAGTGCCTCTGGCATGGGTTGCAGGCTCGGACTAGATCGTCTGCATCCTTCTGCATGGTCGGCCAGTAATAGCCTTGTCGCAGCACCTTGTGGCACAGGGACCGGCTTCCTAGATGGTTGCCGCAAATCCCTTCATGTACTTCGCGCAGAGCATAATCTGCTTCGGACGGGTGAAGACATCTGAGCAGCGGCATAGAGAATGACCGCTTGTAAAGCTGGTTGTCGATCAGCACGTAGTGGGTGGCCTATAGCTTCAGCTTTCTAGCTTCTCTCCGGTCGGGTGGAAGCGACCCCTCTTTGAGATATTTAAGAATAGGGTCGAACCATGATGGTTCAACCTCAACTTGCATTATCCGGTTGGCTTCCGTGATGCTGGGCTTTGCCAAAGTCTCCAGGTGAAACTTTTGTTCGGCGTCCATCGACTCTGTAGTCGCCAATCGAGAGAGTAGGTCGGTGCGGGCATTCTCAGATCTGGGAATCTGAATGATTTCAAATTCAACAAAATAGGGAAGCAGGCTCTGCACCTCCTGAAGATATCAAATCATGTTCGGCTTCCGGGCTTCAAAATCTCCTCGCACATGACCGGCTACCAGCTGAGAGTTGGTGAAGGCATTAAGCTTCTCCACCTTCAGATTGCGGGCGATTCGGAGGCCAACTAACAGGGCTTCATACTCGGCCTCATTGTTGGAGGCCGGAAAGGAGAATCAGACGCCATATTCAAAGGTTATCCCCTTCGGACTGGTAAGAACCAGGCCCGCACCGGAGCGATGGGCATTAGATGACCCGTCGACATGGAGGAGCCACCGGGCTCCAGATTTTGGTTCTTCAAGGGAGTCTGGGGTAGAACCATCCTCCGGGATGGTACACTCGAGGAGGAAGTCGGCAAGCACCTGAGCTTTGATAGCTGAGCGAGGCTGGAAGTGTATGTCATGCTCGCTTAGCTCGACGGCCCACTTGGTCATTCTTCCGACGTCTCGGGACGGTGGACTACCGCCTTGATGGGTTGGTTGGTCAGGACCGTCACGGAATGTGCTTGGAAGTACGGTCGCAGCTTCCGAACTGAGGTGATTAAGGCCAACACCATCTTCTCAATCTTGCTGTACCTTGTCTCCGCATCGCGGAGTAGCATGCTGACATAGTAGATCGGCTTCTGGACTTTGCCTTCTTCCTTGACCAGCACCGAACAAACTGCACCCTCTGAAACAGCCAAGTATAAGAATAGGGGTTCGCCCGGGGCCGGACTGCTGAGAAGTGGGAGCGATCCAAGATATTTCTTGAGATCCTGAAATGACTTTTGGCATTCAGGAGTCCACTGGAAGTTTTTAGCCGACCAAAGGGTTTTGAAGAAGGGGAGGCATCTCTCGGCTGACCGTGCCACAAAGCGGTTAAGAGCCGCTATCCTCCCAGTTAGGCGCTGGACCTCTTTAATAGATGCCGGGGGCGCCATTTGTTGGAGAGCTTGAATCTTCTTGGGGTTAGCCTCAATACCTCGCTGCGAGACCATGAAGCAAGAAACTTCCCGGAGTTAATGCCGAAAGCGCATTTGGTCAGATTGAGTCTCATCCCATACTTGCGTAGTGTTGCAAAGCTCTCTGTGAGGTCCTCGACATGCTGTGATGCCTCCTTGCTTTTGACCAGCATGTCGTCCACGTACACCTCCATATTCCGGCCGATTTGCTCCTTGATTACTTTGTTAACCAGCCTCTGGTAGGTCGCACCTGCATTTTTAAGACCAAAAGGCATGACACGGTAACAGTAAGTACCTCGGTCGGTTATGAAGGTGGTCTTTTCTTCATCCTCAGGGGCCATTCGGATCTGATTGTAGCCTGAATAGGCATCCATGAATGACAACATCTGGTGGCCTGAGGTGGCGTCCACGAGCTGGTCGATTCGGGGAAGGGGGAAGCTGTCCTTCGGGCAGGCCTTGTTGAGGTCGGTGAAGTCGATGCAGATCCTTCATTTGCCATTCGACTTCTTCACCATGACGACGTTTGATAGCCAACTCGGATAATTTACCTTCCGGACGAAATTAGCCTTGATGAGTTTGTCTACCTCTTCCTCAATGGCCTTTTGTCGTTCCGGGGCGAAGCTCCTCTTCTTCTAGTTGACGGGCCTGTGCATCTCGTCCACGTTGAGACGATGGACGAGAACCTCGGGGCTGATCCCTGGCATGTCGAAGGCGGACCAAGTGAAGATGTCGGCGTTGCTTCGGAGGAACCTGATCAATCTGTGCCGAGACTCTCCTTTGAGCAGCGATCCGATTTTTATAGTTCGGTCGGGACGAGCCTCATCCAATGGCACCTCCTCCAATTCCACTGCCGGTTCTTCCCGCTGTTCGGCGAAGTCCTCCCGAGCGTCCAGCCCATCAACTTCTAGCATTCTAGACTGAAGGCTTGTAACGAAGCACTACCGAGCCATGGCCTGGCTTCCTCGAACAACTCCAACTCCTCGCTCAGTGGGAAATTTCATGGACAGATGCGGGATGGAGACGACTGCCTTGAGGGACATTAGGCCGGGCCTGCCGAATATTGCATTGTATGGAGACCTGAGGTCGGTTACTAGGAAGTCTGTCTAGATAATGGCTACAAGGGACCAGGTTCCCGCGCGGACTGTCAGGGTGACGACCCCTTCCGGAACGATGATGTCGCCGGTGAATCCCATCAGGGTGGAATCCATGGTTCGCAGGTTTTCCATGAGTAATTTCATCCTGGCAAATACACCGAGGTACAAAATATTTACCGAACTTTCACTATTAACAAGGATTCAGCTTCCATCATAGTTATTTAAATTGAGGGATACAACTAGTGCGTCATCATGGAGAAGCTGTATCCCTTGGAGATCATCGTCGGAGAAGGAGAGCTCGCCTGTCCGCGCCTTCTTCGGCGCCGATCCTTCACCGTCACCCATAGGGCTTGATCTGCCGGCCTCTTCAATCATATTAATGCGGCCGATCACAGGCGGATTCGGTGGAGGAGGAGGTTGTTGAAGTTCGGGCTAGCGGTCACCTTCTTGTTGTGGCTCGGGCGCCCTCCTGAACTGATTCAGTCGCCCCCGCTGGATCAGCCTCTCGATTTCATTTTTCAGCTGCCAGCATTCTTCAGTATCGTGGCCGTGCTCCCGATGGTAACGGCAGTACTTGGTGGGATCTCTTTGGGTCGGGTTCCCTCGGAGAGGCACTGGCCGGGGGAGCTGGTGCTCTATCTCCATGAGGATTTACGCCTGGGGCATGGTCAGTGGAGTGTAGTGATCGAATCGCCTGGGGGGGCTCCGAGAGCGATTCCTTGGCGGCAGCGGGGGAACTCTTTGACGGCGAGGCGGACTTGGTCGACGGGCGGGATGGTGCCTGTCGGGGCCTTTGGGCTCCTTCTTCTTTGCCTGCTCGGTGCGGGCAACTCTCCGTGACTCTTCGACCCTAGCATATTTGTCTGCCAGGGCCATCATATCAGAAAGATTAGGGGGTAGCTAACTTTCATAGCCAGGTAGAAGTCGCTTTCCTTCGAAACTCCCCCCGCCAGGGCGGACATAGCCACCTCATGATTAAGGTAGTCCACCTCTAACATGGCCTTATTAAAATGGCCAAGATAATTTCTCAAGGACTCCCCCTCTCTCTGCTTAACTTCAGAGAGGGAGTCGGATCTCCGTCGGTGGTGGCGGCTGCTGACGAACTGGCCAATAAAAAGGCGGCTCAGCTCATCAAATGAATCGATGGAACCTGGCTTTAAAGAATTGAACCAGGTCAGGGCAGATCCTCTGAGGGTGGAGGGGAAAGCGCGGCAGAGGACCGCATCGGATGCTCCGTGGAACATCATTATTGACCGGAAACTGCTAAGGTGGTCGTCCGGGTCAGAAGAGCTGTGGTAAGGTTCGACGGCTGGTAGCTTGACATGGGAGGGAATCACTTCCTCCATAATTCCCTTAGAGAAAGGAATGCCCTGCTCGCTTTGGGCTGGAGCGGATGGGCCTGCTTGGCGGCGTCCAGTTCCTGACGCATCTCCTGGATCTGACGACGGATCTCCTCTTCACCGATCAGAGGAGGAGCTGGGCGAGAGGATCGCAGGGACGGCGCCGAATCATGGTGGAAGGTCACCGGAGAGAGGGATCGGGCTCACCAAGATATGGGGGGATCTCTGTCATAACCGCCTTGTGGGACTGATTTATCCCCTCTGGGCCAGCGTGGAGGGTCCGCGGATTTATGCGGACCGGAGGAGGAAGCTGCCGGCGAAGAAGAAATTGCTGCTTCCTTCTGAAAGTGCGGAGCGGGAGGAGCCGTAAGGCGCTCCTGGACCAGGTGGGTCAGAGTCTGGACATGCTGGACCAGCGAGGCAAACTGGTCCTGGGTCACCGGAATGGCAGGCGGTGACGGGGTTTCGACTGGTGGTGGTTGCGGCGCTACACCGCTCGTCGGATCAGGCCTCTGGGAAGCGACCTGATCTTGGGCTTCAGAGGTTTCTCTTCTCCGATTGGCCATTAAAGAGGTTCTACTCCGAATTAGGATCCTTATCTCCTTTCTTCAAGTTTTAATGGGACTTGAGGCCCCTTCCTCTAGCGCCAATCTGTTGCCGCCGGGATCCATCCTCCGACTCGGGCGCGATCGATCTCCAGAGGCGGACCTGCATACAAGTCCTCGCGCGAGAGGCGTTGGGGGTGGTCCTCCGTGGAAGACCCTCTGACGCTCAAGTCAGTGGGAAAGAAATCGGCGATCAATCAGAAAATAGGGAGGTGGACCCCTCCGGGGAGTCTCTCCGGGGGCAGCCAATTGGAAGCTCTAAGGGGGCGAGAGCACCGACGAGCAACAGGAGAGTGGGAGTGAGGGTGTGAGCACGCGCGTAGCTGAGGAAATCTGTGAGTGTGATATTTATAGGTTGTCATCTGGATCTTGAGTGCCTTCTGGAAGGTTCAGAGGTTGTTAGGATACGGGGGTGGATCGAATCAGGCCGTTGTGGGGCTGTTGGGATCCGTATCTTGTCTGTTAGGGGATCGACGGCTAGGAGAGCTCCTCGATGGCTTGAGATCTGGTAGGTGTGTAGGTCTCAGGTAGCCTTGATAGGCTCTAGACCACTTCTCGACATGATTCCTTGCCCAGGATGTTGTTACAGAAAGCTTAGGCTCTCCCGCGTCAGGTTCCGCGAAGGTGAGTATTGGATCGTGGGTCGTTCAGCGAAGCCGGGCCATGGAGGCTCGGGAGAGCCGAGCTATGGGAGCTCGGGAGAGCCGAGCTATGGAAGCTCGGGGAAGCCAAGCTAGGGAAGCTCGGGGAGGCCGAGCTATGGGAGCTCGGAGAGCCGAGCTATGGGAGCTCGGGAAAGCCGAGCTAGGGAAGCCCGGGGAGCCGAGCTAGGGAAGCTCGGGAGAGATGAGATATGGGAGCTCGGGAGAATCGAGCTACGGGAAGCTCGGGGAAGCCGAGCTAGGGAAGCTGAATAGCTAACAGAGAAAAAGTAACGGCAGAGAGAAAAATTCATGCTATCATAGTTAGCTCTCCAGCTAACTTAATTTGAAATCCACTTGGCTGCAGGAGAAGAACAAGACAGCTAGTTAGCTGAATAGCTAACTGAAGAATGGCTAGTTAGCTCACGAGCTAACTAGAAGCAAAAGCAATATGTTGTCCATCCAGCTTAGTTAGCTCTCCAGCTAACTGAGCAAAAGGGTAGCCATCCGTTCTGATATAATAGTTAACTCTCCAGCTAACTAACCAACAGTCAGCTAGCTCTTTAGTTAACTGAATTTTGAATCCCCACGGCTGAGACGTTCCCTGTGAAAATTAGTTAGCTGAGTAATTAGCTCCAGGATGAAATAGTTAGCTAAGCAGTAAACTAAAAGAAACATCAGCTAGCTAGAAGGAGTTTCAGTTAGCTAACAAGACATCTAGCCAGCTAGCTAAAATTGGAGGGTGTTCGGCCAATGCACTGTGACGAGCAAATCAGTTAGCTAAAGGAATTCCAGTTAGCTAACAAGCTAGCTCACTAGTTGAATAAAAGAAAAGGACGTTCGGCCAGGCACCTAAGACAAGTTTCTTAGTTAGCTGAAAGGGCTCCAGCTAGCTAATAAACTAACTCACCAGCTAGCTAAAAAAGGAGGACGTTCGGCCATCTAACTGAGACAAGCATTTTAGTTAGCTGAGGGGCATGCCAGCTAGCTAATTGAAAAAATAAGCTAGCTAACCAGTTAACTTCAAAAAATAAAAATATCTAAAGCAAAGTAAAATAAAGTACTTTCTTACCAGTCAATTTTGCATGAAGATACTTACTTGCAAGGCGACCAAACTTCCCGGTATCAATCTTAGAATTGCTTAATTTTTTTGTAATCATCAAAATCAATCTGGGGTCAACATTCTTCTTAACCGCCACCCTCCTCACCATACGATCTGGTAGCTTCATAGCTGCACAAATCAAAGTCGGTCAAAAAAAAGAGACAAAAAGAGAGGAAGAATGAAAGGGGGGTAGTGAGAGGAAAAGCGTCTGAGGTTGCTCACCATCGCTCGGGATGAGGCCCGCAAACCGGAAGTTATCCTTTGTCAGAAGCTGGTTACATCAGGGGATATCAGCCATTTGCAACATACCGAAGGCCTCCTTGTTCCTCGGAGTTACCAGGTGATTTTGGTTTGGCCCTACATTTGGGTCCTCCCAACTCGGCCTCCCCCTTTCAAGGTCGACAAAAAAGAATCGGGTCTTCCACCCTTTGACCGAGGTAGGGAGGCTAAACTTCAAGGCTCGATTGGGCCGAGGTTGGAATACCCACCAACCTGATTACTGATGGAGGTTATAAAAGCTACGAAAAAGGGAAACCTTAGGCTCTAACCCCTGGAGGCGGCACAGAACAAAGAAAGAGCATATGGTTCGGATGGAATTCAGAACCAATTGTGATGGTGTTAGGGAATAGAAGTGAAGAAGGTTAGTGATCAAAGGATGAAGGTGCAATCAGAGACCAGCCTTGAGAAAGGCCTTGTACAGAGCAACCCTCCCGGGATGGGAGGAGATTACTCTATCGTCCGGGATAGGGGGAGACAATCGGATGCTATCCAGGATCCTATAAATGGCTCTAATTCTGGTCAGCTCCTGGCTGGTCATGGTGGAGACAACCCTGTCGGGAGATTCTAAACTGGCTCTAGGGTTCCAACGGCGACTGAACGGGTCCTGGTGGGGGCTTGACCGATAACTCGCCGCTGGGACAAAGGAACCTGGTCCTCGGAGGAAGAGGAAGAAGACCAGGAGGGAGTGGGAGATGGAGAAGCCTGCATGTGCAGGGGAGGAAAATAGTCCTCGGGGAGAGCAAAAGAGGACCAAGAAGGAGAAAAGCCATGGGAGAAGGACTGACCTGGCTAACGGAAGAAAAATGGCGGGAAGGATGGCAGGATCTGGAGAGAGGAAAGCTCAGGAAGAAGAAGACTCTGAGAGTATTGAGGCATCTGATTTGGAGCATTCCCCCTATTATTATAGCTCCCCTCGAGTTGTCCTGCCCAAACCAGCCTACCATGCGCACGCCTCCTATTGGGAGGGACGCCTTGGAAGTCATTCAGCATTGATGGTAGGATCTCGATAACGTTAGCCTAATGATGGCAATGATGGACATTGCCTTTTCGAGAAGGATCCCCCCACATCCAATGGTGCAGATCCATAGGAGCGATGCTACAATGTCCCATGCCACTGGCACTAATGAGCCCTTGCGCCCCGTGGACACATGCCCCTATTGCGATTGGTGGCTAGGCTGGATCAGCCGCCGATCGAGCTCATGCCCCTTTCGATGGGCGGGAAGTGAACCCGCACTACCTCAGGGGCGGGAGGGCATATGATGTCGCTGAATAAGCTCCATTAAAGCTAACAAGATAAGGACCTGACGAGGAGTTCCCATCGGCCTCGAACCTCCAGGGTTCCCCTCGACCTCGGATCTTCAAGGTTCCCCTCGGCCTTGAACCTCCAGGGTTCCCCTCGGCCTCGAATCTTCAGGGTTCCCCTTGGCCTCGGACCTCCAGGGCCCCCCTCGGCCTCGGACCTCTAGGGTTCCCCTCAGCCTCAGACCCCCTGAGCTCCCCTTGACCTCGAAACCCCAGGGTACCTCTTGGCCTCGGACCTCCAGGGCTCCCCTCGGCCTCGGACCTCCAGGGTTCCCCTCCACGTGGCCCACTAGCTCTCTGCAACCACCACATGGCCCACTATCTTTCTGCAACTGCCACATAGCCCACTAGCCTTTTGCAACCACCACGTGGCCCATTAACACTCAACGATTACGGATGATGGGATGTTTCGAACGTGGCTAGACCCACTATCGCCTGTACGGCTGCCACTTCTCGAAAGCATGCAAAAAAGGAGACTTTGGAATAGGTATAAAAGGAAGAGAAGAGAAAACACAAAGGCAAGCGAGAGTTAGGCTTTTTCTTGTCCACAATTTACTACTGTTTTCCAAAGCACTAACTTGACCGTCAAAGGGTCCTCGCCGGAACCCACCGGCCACTGAGGACTTTCTTGCAGGATTCCCATCGAAGAGGTGAGACCAGGAGCTCCTTCGTCACCTGGCATTTGGGAGATGTGCTTTGGCGACAACAAAGTCGAGGGACCTTTATGTAATTTTTTACTACAATTTATTTCGTACAATAATTTTAATTTTATTATGTTATTCAGTAAGATCTAACTAATTTATCGACGCTTTTAATACAGGAAAGAGCTACATCTCTTATTGTTGAGCGTGTCAATGACTCTACAGCATCTACGCAGAGTAGTCGCATCGAGGCCGAGGTATTTACAGAGCTGATGGGGCCGGAGCGCTACGGTCGAGTGAGGGGTTATGGAGTTGGAGTTATCCCCACTCAGTTATCTGAGGTGAGTAGACTTACGCATGATGCTGCAGATGCTGTTCATGATACACGTGTTTGTAGACTTAAGCATGCGATTGAGGAGTTGCAACGGTTGAGTATCGCAGCGATGGAGGGATGCGACAGAGGAGTGCAGCCGAAAGAGCAGCGACAAAGCATTGATGGATTCCATGAGATAGCATATTGAGCGGCTTACATCTCTCGTACAAATGGTTGTTCCACATCAGATAAATACATATATTATTAAATATATATTTTATATTAAATTAATTATTTATCTAATATTCATTGATAGTTTCGCAAATTAAATATTTTTAATTTTTCTTATAGGCTTCTGGAGCATCAGATCCTCACGAACAGGATGACGACCTTCCTCCTGTAGATCATTGATCGTGAATTTTTATATTTTATATCTTTCATTTCATGTATCTTTAAATTTTGTGAAACTTTAAATTGTAACACTCTCTTGATGTAATAAAATTTATATTTAAAATTTTAATTTGAATGTGAAGAATGTGTGCAATGTTATTTTTTTTTGTTTTGATTGCATTGTATATAACAGGTTTAATATAAATTTTATCTTAATTGCACAAGTTTAAATATAACAGGTTTAATATAAATTTTTTAAACTTTTCTATTCTTTATTTTATTTTAAAAAGAAATAAAATATGCCGATGCTTTTAAGCGTCGGCAACTGTCAGCATTTTCGATGCTTTAAAGCGTCAGGACAATTTGATCATGCCGATGCTTTAAAGCGTCGGCATGATCAACGCAGTCCGACTCGGCACGCCCGATGCTTCTAAAAAGCATCGGGAAAATTGCACTTGCCGATGCTTTAAAGTGTCAGAATATCGCGGCTTTAAAGTGTCAGAATATCGCGACACTTATTGCATGCGTTGGGACAATTGAACTTGCCGACGCTTTAAAGCGCCGGCTAGAAGCTTTGCCGACGCTTTTAAAAAGGGTCGGCAAATAACATCTCCACCCCTAGCATCACGATGCGCGTAAAAGCATCAGGAGAATATTTTCTGCCTCTTTAAAGCATCGGCAAATGACATTTTTAGCATCTAAAAATCAGGAATTTGTTGTAGTGGGTCTTCTTGTCCTCCTCGCCTTCACCGGCTTTCTTCGCCTCCGTCACCATTTTCAAAATCAAGAAAGCAAAAGATCTTTTCTTTCTTTCTTATTTCTTTGATTTTGCTTTGGATATGATAAATTCGAGAATCAGGCTTTGATACCAATTTTTATTGGGATTGTTTCCAACATAGATTATTTTGGAAAGAGAAATTAAAGGTAGAAGAAGGTTTTTTCTTAAGAAGAAAAATAGATCTATTATTGTTTCATTAACCACATCACTATATAAATATTGTTTCTTATTTCTACGGATAAACATAATGTCTCTCATTATCTTATCCATTTGAGGCTACCCCATCGACATAAAAAGATAGGCCTATTATTTAAAAGTCCAACTCAAACTAAATAAAATAAAATAAAATACTAAAAACTAACAATAATTATATTTTAACAGGGGGAGAGGCATTCCAGCAGGTCAAAAGAAAAAGAAATAAATTGAAGAAAATGAAGATTTTTCACGAAAGTTGATGCCCTTTGGAAGAAGGGGGACTCACGGACGTGCTTCGGTTAACGCTTGGAGGATAGCGTGGGTTTCTTGACGAACCGTGAGCTCACGGCTTACGGGGATTCCAGGGAGCTCACGGCTTCCAGCGTGAGCGCTCGGTGATGCGTGGAGTCACGGAAGCAGAGGACGTGGAGGGGGAGAGGCATTCCAGCAGGTCAAAGAAAAAGAAATAACTTCAAGAAAACGAATATTTTTCACGAAAGTTGATGCCCTTTATGGAAGAAGGGGGACTCACGGACGTGCTTCGGTCAACGCTTGGAGGAGAGCATGGGTTTCTTGATGAAGCGTTAGCTCACAGCTTACGAGGATTCCAGGGAGCTCACGGCTTCCAGCGTGAGCGCCCGGTGATGCGTGGAGTCACGGAAGCAGAGGAGGTGGAGGTGGAGAGGCATTCCAGCAGGTCAAAGAAAAAGAAATAAATTCAAGAAAACGAAGATTTTTCACGAAAGTTGACGCCCTTTATGGAAGAAGGGGGGACTCATGGACGTGCTTCGGTCAACGCTCGGAGGAGAGCGTTGGTTTCTTGACGCAGCGTGAGCTCACGGGGACTTCAGGGAGCTCACGGCTTCCAGTGTGAGCGTCCGGTGATGCGTGGAGTTCACGGAAGCAGAGGACGTGGAGGGAGAGAGGCATTCCAGCAGGTCAAAGAAAAAGATATGAATTTAAGAAAATGAAGAGTTTTCACGAAATTTGACTCCCTTTATGGAAGAAGGGGGACTCACGGACGTGCTTTGGTTAACGCTTGGAGGAGAGCGTGGGTTTCTTGATGAAGCATGAGCTCACGGCTTATGGGGATTCTAGGGAGCTCACGGCTTCTAGCGTGAGCGCCCGGTGATGCGTCGAGTCACGGAAGCAGAGGACGTGGAGGGGGAGAGGCATTCCAGCAGGTCAAAGAAAAAGAAATAAATTCAAGAAAACGAAGATTTTTCACGAAAGTTGACGCCCTTTATGGAAGAAGGGGGACTCACGGACGTGCTTCGGTCAACGCTTAGGAGAGCATGGGTTTCTTGATGAAGCGTTAGCTCACGGCTTACGGGGATTCCAGGGAGCTCACGCCTTCCAGCGTGAGCGCCCGGTGATGCGTGGAGTCACGGAAGCAGAGGAGGTGGAGGGGGAGAGGCATTCCAGCAGGTCAAAGAAAAAGAAATAAATTCAAGGAAATGAAGATTTTTCACGAAACTTGATGCCCTTTATGGAAAAAGGGGGACTCGTGGACGTGCTTGGGTCAATGCTTGGAGGAGAGCGTGGGTTTCTTGACGAAGCGTGAGTTCACGGCTTACGGGGATTTCAGGGAGATCACGGCTTCCAGCGTGAGCGTCCGATGATGCGTGGAGTTCACGGAAGCAGAGGACGTGGAGCGGAGAGAGGCATTCCAGGTCAAAGAAAAAGAAATAAATTCAAGAGAACGAAGATTTTTACGAAAGTTGACGCGCTTTATGGAAGAGGAGACTCATGGACGTGCTTCGGTCAACACTAGGAGGAGAGCGTGGGTTGCTTGACGAAGCGTGAACCCACGATTCCAGGGAGCTCGAAGGTGACGCGCTTTATGGAAGGGGGACTCACTGACGTGCTTCGGTCAACGTTTAGAGGGGAGCGTGGGTTGCTCGACGAAAAGTGAATTCACGGCTTACGGGGATTCCAGGGGGCTCGCGGCTTCCAGCGTGAGCATCAGGTGACGTATGGAGTCACGGAAGCATTACGGGGATTCGAAGGAAATCACGGCTTCCAGCGTGAGCGTCCGGTGACGCGAGGAGTCACGAAAGCAAAGGACGTGGAGGGGGGAGAGGCATTCCAGCAAATAAAATAAAAAAATAAATTCAAGAAAACGAAGATTTTTCACGGAAGGTTACGCGCTTTGTGGAAGGGGGGACTCACGGACGTGCTTCGGTCAACGCTTGGAGGAGAGCATGGGTAACATTTATTATCACTGAGCTGAGCTATTGTGAAAATTGATCTTAAAATCGGACCATTTGAAAACCAAGGAGAAGAGTACCTTAATAATAGTAAGGCTTTCCTACTCTATAACATAAAAATGTAAAGGATCACCGGCAAAATACAAACTTCTAACATGACAGAAACTTGATGAAGCACCAATGCCTTTGACTACTCTGACATATTAGGTCTGTTTCAGAAGCTTTGTGAATACATTCGCAACCAGAATAGATGATAGAGAGTTACTTTAACACAAGCCTTGTCTACACTTGATTCATCTGTCTGGGCATCCATAGCTTTTATTCCAACAGTCCATTACGTAGAAAAATAAGCTCTAGCAACCAACACTTTGTCAGGAAGCCTTAGCAGACTCTGTCTAAAGCTTTTTCAAATTTTAGTTTGTATAGAACCACTAGAGTGCGAGATCTCTCATGGTAAGAAAGAATTTCCAGTGCTGCATGGAAGTTCTCCGTGATTGATAAATTTGAAACGCAAAAACTAATGGCTGCTTTGATAGCAATATAGAAGATGTAAAGAAAGCTATGACTCGCCACTAGCAGTTGGATTGTGGTTTGAAGGTGACTCTCTGATGGTTGTAACTTGATTTCTTAGGCCCCTACGTACCTTGGTTGGCATCATCCTTAATTGCATTGTTAAAATGCTGGAGATTTTGACGTGTTATTCAGCAATTTGTCTCACTTGTTATCTCTCGAGAAGAGAATGTCTCGCTGGGTTAGTTTAGTCCAAAATTAATTCTTCTATTCCTCAATTTTGGGTTTGGACCCATAGTTTCCTCCGAATCTAATAACGTTTCGTTCAGGTGGATGCTACATGTTCGTGAGACTGCAATTTTTTTTATGAACTTCTTAGTTGTTTCTAAATACACTGATGCATATAGGTATATACCTATGTGTACACGTGTATACACATACACACATACAATGACTAGACATGAATATCTTTATATTTATTATATAATGAAACTACTTACATACACATACCAAACATAGCTAGGCCAGACTGACCAAACCAGACCAGAATGATAACGGAATCACTATAACTTAACTGACAGAAAGCACTCAACTAGAACAATGAACGAACAATCCTTGAATACCGTGACAAACCACACAAGCAAACTTAGCCTATACTGATCAAACCACACTCCAACACCATGACAAACTGTGCCTCGATCCTTGAGCTGCACCTGAGCAATCTATGAGCTACGAGTTTCAAATGCACCATTTGTCGTAGGGATGGCTGTTTTAGTAGTAGCTCAAGATGGTGTAAACTGTTTGGAGGGCGGTGAGTCCAAGGAGAATTGCAGCGGCCAAGAGAGAAATGGCTGCCCATGGATTGCTGAAATAGTCACGCACCAGTTTCGCGCGCCACATGGGCCATCTCAACTGGCAGTAAGAGTTCACACCTTCGCATACGAGTTTGAGGTAATTTCTCTCGAAGTCAATCGCGACACCAGTTCTCAGTTTGTTGTAGACGGACGCGATGTCCTCGTCGTTGCCGAGTCCACGGTTGATGATCTTGTTCTGGTAGAGCAAGCCCACATCTTTTGAGGTGTCGATCATGTGATCTATGAAGCTGACGTAGTGAGTGATATCCATCCCGCAAGCAGGGTAGCATTGCTCCCAAGCAATAAGATTTCGAAGGATGACGTATGTGTTATCGAAGACCCGAATGCTTGGGATTTCCAGCACTCCTTTTTTCCTGCAGAATGAAATGTGTAGAAAGCTATTAGCTTCCTTCACCTTAATCGTCACTCCAGCCTCTGCAAGCTCCGTGGCGGAAGGTACGAATTCCTGCCGATTGGAGGCTTCGCAACAGCATGCTGACACTTGTGAGAGGCGATCGCCTATCCTGCTGATAATGAATGATAAAGGAGAATAAAGTAGTTTTAGTAATAGATTAATGCAGCCTGCTGTGTTGCTATCCTTCTTTTCAGGAATATTCAAAATCCACATGTGGAACAAGTGGAGTAAATGGAAATGGCCCACCCGTTCGTCGAAGCACTTATTTGGTGGACCTATCAGGCTTTGGTCAGCCTGTTGTAAAGTATTGAAAAGATGTAGAGCATTTTTTTTTATTTGGATAATATCACACATTCCCTTCGCACGAAGGATACGCTCAACGATAAAAAAAGGAAGCTGGTTTTCAAGTAGGAGCAAGTCTTGACAGAGCAGGCTTAAAAACCACTTGTTGTCGGAAATCATCACTTTGAGCTCCTCTACTTCCACCACCGCACCGTCAAGAACCTCGGCGAGGAACACGCCATCAATCAGCAGTATCTCCAGAAACGTATCCCTATCTAAGTTGATCGCTTCTGAGTAACAGTCTCGAGCTTGCTGCTCAAAGCCTTCGATCTCTTTTAACAAGCAACAATTCCGGATTTTGGAGAGATAGTTGTCCAGTAATCTCCGCTTTAGCTTCTTGATGGCCGGGTCAGACTTACCAAAATGGTAAGGGCCGATAGACACGAGCTTGGGCTCCCTGGCTTGCGAATCATCTTTCAGATCGCTCCCCATACTGCGCATGGTTGGAGGTATTTTGAAGATGGTTGGCCTCTGTTGAGTTGAATTGAGCTGCGGGAGATTTGACCCATTTTCGATTGCATCGACTAGGGTTCTCCATCCAAGCTCGATATCATTTTTGATGGCCACACAGCTTGTTTGTATTTTCTTATCCTCCATTCTTTCTCTCTCTCTTCCCTTTCTTCCTGATGGAGCTGTGCGCTCGAGAGATATCACGGCTATAGGAGTCATGGGGACTTCTGCTGTGGATTAAATAGTTGCGAGAATACAATGTGAGAGATAATCATCTGTTTTCGAAAATCTCATCCAATTTTCAACAAATATATATATATATATATATATAAAGACCCGAGTGGTCAAACGATGATTCCATGCTGTGTGAATGGAGGAGACCTCCGTGCGCATTAAGTCCAGGAGACGCGGGACCCGCAAGCAAATGTATCTCTCGCCGTTGTCCCCGCGGAGTGTTTTTTTTTAAGCACAACAAGGCGGTTGATAATTCCGTATATTTTATATAAATTAAATTTATATATTATAGAGTAAAAAATAAAATAAATATAAATTTAATTTTTAAAATTTAAAAATTTTAATGAATAAATTTAGTTAATAAAAAAATAATACATAATTAAATAATAAATTATACATGTATTCTTTATTTGGTATCAAGCCTGATGAAGCCAGTAAATAATTTACCACTAGTCATCCATGAGTCAGCCTCTAATGATGATCCACGCGAATATCTTTGGATGATATCCTCTTGAATGATAGTCTTCTAGCGGGAGTGCTAGCGCATTTTTTCTTCTTCAATTGATTTTCCAAATCAAGAGAGAGAATAATTTCTTGATCAAGATCAAATCTTGATCAATCAAGAGAGAAATGATTTCTTGATCAAGATCAAATCTTGATTTATCAAAGAAAATAATTTTTTGATCAAGATCAAATTTTGATAAATCAAGAAAGGAAAGATTTCTTGATCAAGATCAAATCTTAATCAACCAAGAAGAGAGAGAGGGGGCGTCTCTCTCCTTTTTATAAAGAGAAGGTTGTGTGGTTGTATTTTGTTTCAACCACCTAACCATTCAACCATATCAAGTTAATAATAAATTATCCATATTTGTTATAACAAATTATCCTAAATTTGTTATCATAATAATGTTAGCATTACAATACCAAGCCGCATCCCTAAAAAATAGGAAATTAGTTATCCCATGAAACCAACATCCCAACCTTGGATTGGGCTTCATGATGATACCCCAAATCATGGGCGTTCCCTCCTTCATGACGTGGAGATGGGTCATGTCCATCACATAGGCATGGATCCATCCTTCACGTGGTACAATTTCAGCCCTAAGCTCAATTGGGTTTCCACAAATCAAATCATACTGGACCCAATTAAATACCATATTATTAATCTCAATTAATCTAAGTCATCCATCATATGGATCAAGCCTAATTGAGTATCCAGTTAATGAATTTCATATATACATCACATGTACAAAAGGTCTCTCCCATGAACACAAAATTCGTTCTTCTATGATGAATCCTATTCATCAATTTCATGTTCTCTCATTAAGATTGAGTGAAACCAATCCTAATTAATTGGTCATCTAATTTAAATTAAGTCCAACTTAATTTCTATTTTAACTTTATCCAAAATCTCCTTAATGCGTGTGACCCATTAGGTCCCTTGACACATTAGTAATAACCATGTCCCTTAATTGACCCAAGGGATGACTTTGATAAACATCTTTCCAAGTCAACTCTTTAACCAAATCAACTCCTTGATTAAGTCAAAGAATCCATGATTATAGATCATGAGCGGCCTCTAGCAAAGCATTATGACCATCCAAGTGTTAAGGGTTTTGTAGACATGGTCATCAACACCTGTCTATGAACGGTTACCATATGATTCCATCTCTTCGTCATATATCCCAGATCAATCAGTGGTATGGAATGTGTCAACAATATAATTGATCTTTATTTACTTGATCTCAGAAAAATTGACTCATATGAATTAGAACTTCAAAACCATTTCAAATTCGATCAAACTCAACCTTGCAAAGATTTAGCAGTCAATTTAATCCATCAAGTGGCCATGGGATATAACCCTTTCTTTCAAGGGAGACGAATCCTGTCTTGATCAAACACCACCTTCATGTGCTTCATGTCATACCCAATTGGCACAATATTTGCCACCCATGGCTAAAGTGACGTTTACATATTGTCAAAGCATGACATTCCATACATGAAGTGCAATGAAGATCTCAAGTCAAAGGATCACTCGCACCACCATCATCAGAGATCAACCATCGACATTATATAGAATATCCATATGATCTCTGTGCGGGTCATCCAATGCATCGTTACAATAACGAACATCCACACACCTATCCAAGTATCTCCATACTTCAGCTTGTGAGATCAGCTGCTCATCACAAGAGTGAAGATATGCAATGTATGCTAGTCTCAGCGGCATTTGACAGTGCCCAGTCATGTCTATGCATCGACTAGAAAAAGTTAAAGAATCAAACCATAATGTGCTATTTTGGATCTCATAATTTACAATCTCTATTACAAATTTCATATACACAATTCACATTTTTTTGGACTTTATCTCACAGATAAAATATATCTTTTATATATATATATATATTATACCTGAATAGATAAAGAAACCAATAAATTTGATTTGCATTCATAAAGAAATGTGTACAAACTAGCATCTAATCTAATTGGATTTAGGGCACACACTAACAATTTCTCCTATCATCTGTGATTTTTTTAAGAAAAATCTTGCTGCACCGAGATTGATGATTGACACGCTATGTATGCATGCATATATTAAAATAAAAAAAAAATTATTTTTAATATATATGGATTAATTATAAAAATTAATGCATGTTTGCTGCATCGCTCTTAAATTTTTTTAAAAAAAATATCTTTTTATGAGTGGGACCTAGATGCTAGCAGATGATCAGGCCAACGCACACAGGTCCAGTGGCTTTCATCATGGAATGGTTCCTTAGCAAGTGACATGTTATATATATATATATAAAGACTCCAGTGGTCAAGCAATGACTCGATGCTGTGTGAATGGTCTTTTAAATGTTTTTTCATGAGCGGGACCTAAATGCTGCCAGATGAGTTAGGCCTGTTAAAAATTAAACCTATATTTTTTATGAAAATTATCATTAAAAAATTTAAAAATTATTCATGATCAATTATCAAGAATCAATAAATGATAAACAAAAGTGTATCTGAATCCATATTGTTTGATTGCTTTACAGAGTCGTACGATTGACGTTTCATATCAACACGTTCTCCAAGAGAGCCCTTTAAATTTTTCTCTAGGATTTTTATCTAATAATAGGATTCAAAGAAGAATGTTGTACGTGTGATCCAGGGACCATGACATTTCTATTTTACTTTATCATAAAAATAAAAATAATTCCTTAGATTTTTACACATTAAAGGCTTATATCCTATCAAATACATTAAAATTCAAATCACTAAAATTTTAACAAATTATTTTTAATTAAATTTAATTTTATTTAATAATTATAATATATCATTATTTCATATATAACTCATTGTTGGATTAATGATCCAGGAAAAGTCTTTGTACACCGCCTTCGATGTATCAAGTCCTATGTGGGCTGCACCGCCTCTCCTTATTGGTCCACGTGGATCCAACGTGTCCTGACGCTGCGGGATGGGAGAGCTGGGATACGATGGAACATTTTGATCGTCTCGCACATTAAAAGCTGTTTAGCCTTATTTTGAAAGTGATGTGCAGATGAAAATACCCTTTCCCTCTAATGTACTTCTCTTCTTAAGTTTTTGTACGTAAGTCGAAGGACATTTTTACCTCTCAAAAGTTTTCTTACAAAAGGTTTTGTATGAAACAATGCTAGGACACCCTAGCTGAAATAGTACGATACCCTAGTTACAAACCTAAGACACTCATTCTTGCTTAGAAAAAAAGCTTTATGACATCCCAGCAGGAAATCGGCTGAAACAAAGCTACAATACCCCAGCTTTACAGTTAAGACACCGTAGGTTCAAACTTACAATACTGGACGCTGGATAAAAGCCTCGCAACATCGCAGGAGGAAATCAGCCAAAAACTAGTGATGACACCCCAGCTGAATTATTACGATATTTAAGTTACAAACCTAAGACATTCGTTCAGAAAATCGACCGTAACAAAGCTATGACACCCCAGCTTTACTATTAAGACACCATAGGTTAAAACTTACGACACCGGACACTGGATAAAAGCCTTGCGATATCACAGGAGAAAATCAAATGAAAACCAGTGATGACACCCCAGCTGAATTGTTATGACATTCAAGTTACAAACCTAAGACATCCGTTCAGGAAATCGGCCATAACAAAGCTACGACATCCCAGCTTTACAATTAAGACAACATAGGTTCAAACTTACGACACCCATGGCCTTACACCGGACGCTGAAGAAAAGCCTCGCGACATCGCAGAAGGAAATTGGCCGAAAACTAGTGACGACACCCCAGCTTTATAGTTAAGACACCATAAGTTCAAACTTATGACGACACCCCAGCTTTATAGTTAAGACACCATAAGTTCAAATTCTATTTGATTCCAAATTATTTCATATTTTGACAATTTAAATGCTCTATGTATCTTTTGCTTGCTTATATTTTAATAATTTATGAACTTTCAATGTATAGAATATGGGCATAAAGTGAAATGATTATTTGTTAAATCTAAGACATGTTGTTTGAATGTAATGTTTAATATTTTGTAACCCAAAGAAGTACATATGGATTAAATATCTCATATAGAGTGGTCACATGCATATATTCAACTAATATATATGCATATATATTTTTCCTAGGCAATATTGAATACTCATTTTGGAAGAATTTTATGGATTGATGTAGGTGCTTGCTGCTAAAGTGGCTCATCCATTAAAACTCATAAAATTTTTCTACAATTAGTGTTACGAGATCTTAGGTTACACCACAATCATTTGCCCAAAGGAAGTTATTGTGTGTTAAAATTTTAGAGGATGGACATGAAGTAATGTGTTGGAGGGTACACTAGCTTAGATGATTTATCTAACCCAAAGAGATAGTTTTCTCAAAGGTTAGGGTATTCTCATGATTCACTTTATGTAGAAAGATCTCACTAGCATATTACATTCACTGCCTAAAGTAGAGTTTATGATGATGCATCAAGACTCTCTAAATACATATAGTCATAAGATAAGACTATTTTATTGTTCATTGCCTATATTAATATATATTGCATTTTTTGTCTTAAATAGTCTTTTGAAATAACCATACTATAATAAAGATTCTGACTAATTTTTTAACTATAAAAGATGAAAAGAGACTATAAAACTTACTCAGAGGATTGATGATATTGACCTAATTCTATGTGAGAGTTAGTCTCATAGGCTCACTGATGTGAGTACTATTATACAAAAGGAATTTTGTGTCAAGTGGAAAAGATTGAATCACTTAAGTGTGTGCATGTAATTTTGGATATCTTATAAATGTATTGATTAAAACCAGTAATGTTAAAGTTTTCTTGGGAATTGCAAGACAAAGATATTAAGTATCGAACAAACCTAAAATAGAAAATCTAACAAGTTTGCAATTCATCACACCCTCAATTTCTTGTATGTTGAGTTTAATCAAATAAAAGCTACCTATCATGGTTTAGATAAAGCTAAGAGTTAAAAATAACATTGAAATTGAGGATGAACTTATAGATACCTAATTTTTCAACTTATTTTAGGAAAGACATGGTCTTATAATCCTTTTAGGGAGAATTTATTTTTAATTTCTAATTTGGATAAGCAAAGATATTCTTTTCATATTAGAGATAGAAAGATTGTTTTGTTTTGAATAGATAAACTCATTAGGCAAATTCTTTTATTTGATGGTTTGCATAAACTACCATTAATTCCCAATAATGAATATATTTACTCCATTATAGAAAATGTTATATCTAAAAGACCCCTAATTAAAGAAAAGTATTCAACACTATGGTATGATCACACTTCTAGGAAAAAAGTTGGAAGATTTATAAATGATGATTGTTTGCTCTCTCTCTTCATTTTGAATATGAAGACCCATATTGATTCCATTAGGGGTTAGCTAATCAAATCTATAAATAGGGGAGCAATTCATAGTATTAATCTTCTTAGAATTATGTGCGCACTGATTTTAGTGGACCTCTGTCCTTTTTATTGATGACTTATTTCTTCATTATTATCTCTATAAAGTCAAAGAGAAAAATGAAGCTTTTAAAAATTTAAGATCTTCAAAAGCGAGGTTAAAAAACAATTAGACAAGGTTATGAAAGTTAAGATGTTTAATTATGGTGGTGAGTATTATGGTATACACATAATATAATGAGGAAGCAAATGGGATTGTTTGCTAATTATATGAGGCCCAGAATATCTTTTAGAAATTTTAATGGTGTGGTTGAAAGGCATAACTACATTCTTAAGGATATGATGAGCAGCATGATAATTAGGGAAACCTTCTCGAGTTACTTTTGGGGTGAGGTTGTTAAGACTACTTTGAGTATATTCGATAGAGTGTCTAGCAAGTTTTCCCAAAGCATCATTTAAGTTGTGGATAAGAAGGAAACTTAGGTTAAACTACTTTTGTACTTGAGTTTGTCTTACTAAGGTTGGGATTATGATCCTTTCGATAGACAATAAACCCTTAAGCTACCTATTATTTTTTTATTGGATGTTTATAAATTCTAATTAGGAATATAGAGTTTACTGTCATGGAGATTGTGAAGTCTATGCAGTTAAACTTTTTTTACAACTTGATGATGCTCATTTTGAAGCTATTAGCTTGTTGATAAGAAAGTCAAATAGATATATTATCACTTGTTTTCTTTTAGTACATATATATGGATGTTATGTCTGAAGGACCGGATTGATGGATTAGGTGACACTATTAGTAATATGCAGTGAAAGAAATAAATTTTAAAATTTTAAAATTAGGTAAATAAATTTTAAATCACATTTAAAATCTATTTACTTACTAATGACATGATCGAAGATCAGATCTAATGCGATGAAAAATTTAAATATAAATTTTTACCTCATCAAATTGAAATCTACAACTAGAATCCACCTGCTGGATACTGGATCCTAAACTAGAGCCGTTCACACGTTCCCTCTATAGATATCTATGCAAGGATAAAGACTCCTCAAAATGGATGAATTACCGGGTGCTAGCGCCTTGCAAATCCTTTTGGTAAAGATGGTGCAGCAAACTCTTTGTTAAATCGACCTTTTATGCCTGATCTCCTTAACAGGAACTTCTTTAAGCCTGATCTGAAAGTGGATTGGGTGGATGAATGGGCTATAGGGTGTGGAATTGCTCAAATCAGCCAAGGCCCTCCCTATTTGTAGATTAGAGGGAGGGGCAACCAAGCGACAAATGAAAGGGTGGGAACAACTGAGGGGTCGTGCATCCCTTCAAATGCTTCCCATTAAACAATAATTAATATTATTAATTAACCCATTAATTATGTGGGAGGAGTGAGGAGTACAAAATTGGATTTTCGAGGTCACTTGCGTGGTCCAAGCATGTGCTCCCATCCACCAACCAGTGAAGATGGTTCAAGGTTCAAATCACCACAAGCACAAGTAAAATAAATAATAATTTATTAGCAGAAAAAAATCCAAGAAAAAATAATTTCACCCGTAGAAAAAATACCAAAAAATCAACCCAAGAGAGAAGAGAGTCCCAATCCACAAGGACTCTTTACTCAGGTCAAATTTGAATACAATTCAAACTAGATTTGAGTCCAAGCTGAATCTCATCATATAAGACTCATTCTCAAGTTCCAATTGAGTCTTGAACAACTAAAATCAACCCTAAATGTATCTGATCAAATCTGATTTTACACTCAAAGGAGATAGAAAATAATTCGATCTCATCGAATTGGGGCAGCAATTATGCTGTTAGGCCTAGTTGCTAACAATTAGCAACCCATTTTAAAGAAACTTGATCCAAAACATTAATAAAATTAATGTAAGGATCAAAGTAAAGAGTTTAGCCCCTTGCATGTGACCACATAGGTTCCAACATGTCTGGTAGTAATAATAATCCTTAATCAGCATTAGGATTATACCAAAACTTCTTTTTAGTAAGTCAAAACTATTTTGACTCAACTCAAACTTAGAATTGATGATCCTAATCGATTCCAGTGAGTTTCTCACAATCCACCAGTGACACCTAGTAGTATGTAGTGGCAAGTCAACAAGTTAAAAAAAAACCCAGGATATAGTTACCGTGTAGTATAGTCCTTCTATTAAGAGTCCCGATAGGGCACTAGGTTAAGGATAACTCATCAAACCCTAAGCACCGATCATATGCAATTTTTATTTGATTAGAGTTCAACTTATGATTCTAATAGAAACTCCTTTCCATTATCACCTACCGTGGCCATGGACTCATGAACTCAGTCTTCTAAATAGCATTAGATAACTCCCTATCTGCTAGGGCTGATAGATTCCTCATGAATACTCCTTACTCCTATATTAGGACCACTACAATCATCATACATAGCAAAGTCCTTGATGCCTAAGAGGATCAAGGCAATATGCAATCAAACTACAATAACCTTATTGTGAGTAATCGAAGCACCATAGGTCAAGGATCACTTATACTACTATATTACCAAGAATTCACTAACAAGTGAGTAGTCATCCTATTGACTTCTCGTATGGTCATACTCGTTAGTAATCTCAAACATCTATTTGATCAGATTGATCATCGTCCTCATGATTGATCATTAATTGGAAGCATTTTAGGAATTAATCTATTATGGCATGTGTCTCAAAATTTTAACTCTTAAAAATATATGTCATTATCAATCAAGTCCAAGGATGATACATGACACATCAACATGTACGAAGAATACCCAATTTTATTAATATGAATATGATCATATATATGAAAGTTCTGGAATAAAATACAATGTGTATGACAACAATTGGCTTTGCAAGGCACTCATCTAACAATGTCTTCACATAGAAGAGAAAGTAGATTATGAATATGAAGATATTAAGCTTTCTATACTAGATCCTGCTCCAGTTGAAATGCCTCATTCATAATAGACCATTGTAGAGGCACTTGTAAGAATATCTACTGGGAGAAGAGATCTGTTGTTTCATATGATTAAATGAGGCTTTTTCATCTATTTCTTTCAAGGATTTGAGCAAGACTATTATGGTATTTTATTTAAGAAATCTCGAGGTATTTTATTTAAGACATATTATGCGATACCATATGGGATTTCTCTGGCTTCAGTTAAAACCTAAAGTTTTATGAAAAATCATTTGATAGTTCGACAATGAGAATAGCACTTATAGGATCACATATGTTAAGCTATTTTCTTGTTACATTACCACATATGATTCATATTAGTAGAGATTATTATCACCTTTAATCATGGATTGATCTTATTTTAATAAGGGGCATAATGACTGCCATGATTTGGTATTGGCAGCGCTTTTTTTTTAGGTGCTGTGTTAGAGGATCAAATGTTTTCAAAACTTGTGGTTACATTAAAGTTTAGTTGTTTAGCCTAAGTGTCATTTTCAAATAAATAATTAAAAACTTAAATACTATAATTAATGTTGCCAAAGTGAGAGAATGTTGGAAATTTTACATAAGTAGGCTATTACTAATTTTTCATGATTTTAATTTTGCAGGCTGAAAAATTTGATCCAATGACACATTCTAGACGAGTCCACTATTAATAAATATGATCTATATGGTTTGGACTTGAGCACACTTTTATTAGATGATGTGTTTGGTGGTTTGTGCGGGACTGGAGCTCAACAATAATCCGTGATTGGAGGACCTATTAAAATCTTGTCTCTTCTTCTCTCTTCATATATTTGCAATTAGTTTTCTCATCAAGAACACTGACTAGAGGAATAAGAAGGGGAAGATCTAAGCCAAAGCATTTTTGGTGAGTGCAATTCTTGCATAAATCATAATGCAAATAGGTACAAAAATGAAATTTTATGTTATTGCTATTTCGGTGTTCTAAAATCCCACATATATGATCCGGTAAATTCCTACTGGGGAGCTTGCTATCGATGAATAGGAGGATGGCTACAAAGAGGAGGAATACCTTGAGAGCCATTCTTAGGTCCCGTTTGGTTGAGCTTTTGGAGGTTCCAAAAGTGCATTTAGAGGCCTAAAGACATATTGAAAATTTTTATCGTGTTTAGTAAAATTATCAAAATTACTTCCTACCTCAACCAAAAGTTAATGTTAAAAGTTTTAGTTGAAAGAGCTCTAGTTTGAACCTTTTTTTCAAGAGCTCTACTTATCAAATATTGGAAAACTACTTTTCCTAAACTTAAAAGTCACCATTTCAAACCAAAAGAACAATAACATTTAATATTATAATATATTTAAATATTATAATATTATTATAATACATTATTAAATTAAGTTTTCAATCTCGAATAAGTGCATATCTTATCCGAATCTTTGTTCATAATGGTCCGATAGTATAATAATATTATAAAATGCTATAATATATTATGCAAATATAGTATTATTATACTATATAACATTATAATTTTATAATACTACTATAATAACATATCAAAGTATTGTGATTATATTATTATATAATAATGATCATAATTTTGATAACATATTGTAATATAATTATTAAATGATAATAAATAATATTATAATAATTTTATATTATAATCATTTATATTAGAATATTTTTATAATTTCTTATTTTATATCATAATGCTATAATATGATATATTTAATAACATTATAATATGATATTATATTATATTATTAATAATTTTAATAATAATTTTTAATAAGTTAGATAGCTAAAAGTGTTATGTAATGTCATTTATTATTTTGATTTTAAAAATATTTTCTCAATTTGATCATCAAACATATATTAAAATTTTATAATATCTTAAAAATATAATTATCAAATAGTAAGTTATTTTAAAAATTTTAATTTTAAATTTTCAGAAACTCTGCCAAACGGGATCCTAAATTCCGTCCAATTGAAGCTTGGTGGTGATTTAATCCATCCACTCGGTCTCCACGGCTTATTTATAGGCGAGTTGATTGAAGAGGCGGATGATACTTTGGAACATTCATCACACGTACCTGTTCCTTATAATTTTTATTGAGAAATAACAATCACATCTGTTAAAATTAACAAGAGGCGCATTACGAGCGAAGCCAAACCACACGCTCCTGCTGGCCTTGCTCAAATAGATTTTTTATTTTCACAGCGAAAAGTGCTTGCCCAAGGATGGTCCGCAACATGCAAAAAAAAAAAAAATAAAAATAAAAAGGCAAGGGAATGATTTTGTGCACCATCTTAGTGCACGAACTCGAGTATACCGAACATGATTTTTGGCATATGCTCATGCAAATGTGCATATCATGACCCAATGAACCATAATGTTTTGCACATGTGCTTGCATGAAGGTGCGATCAATGGGCACACACCCTTTCTGCACCGACTTTTCCAAGGGGCAAATTATGTTTTCACACGAATCGGTCATAATTTTTATTTTTTCTGAGTGTGCTGCAATGATCGCAGCTGCCACGCCCCAACCGCTAACAAATGATATGACTGCATTAACTCCTCGATGGCATTTTAAAAATAATGCATGATCTGATTTTTTTTTCAAATTATCAATTTTCTAAACCTTCAAAGTTTAACTATAAATTTATGTGTTAGTCATAATCTATGTTCTCAATTCAAAATTCAATTAATTTTAAATATTATTTAACTTATAAGAATTATAATTATGTAACTACAAATCAGATGATCTAATTTGTAATCTACTGAATTCTCACTCTATTCTAACTGTAGAAATTAAGTATAAGCATGTTGAGCCTTTTTTTTATTAGAAAAAAAATATGTTACATCTAGAGGTTTTATGACCATGTCATATACCACTCTAAATGATCAGTTAAAGCATGATAACGGTGACAATGACAAAGACATAGTCTCAAGGTTTTACACCTAAAGTTTGTCATTTTTTATTTTTTATTTTTTAATGCAACAATGCATTGATAACGATGACAATTACAAATAAAATTATAGTCTCAAGGTTTCACACTTAGTGCGGGTCATCTTTTGCTTTTCTTAGAATGCTACAACAACAATGACAATGATGATAATTACACCTAAAGTTGGTCATTTTTTATTTTTTATTTTTTAGTGCAACAATGACATTGATAACAATGTCATATTACAAATAAAATTATAGTCTCAAGGTTTCATACTTAGTGTGGGTCATCTTTACTTTTCTTAGAATGCTACAACGACAACGACAATGATGATATATATATATATATAGGCAATCTTAAGGTTTTACACTTCGAGCTATGTCACATCTTAGCATCAATTGTTTTGCTTTTTAAATCTTGAATTTCAGTTGAATCATAAAGTTGGTTCACCTTTTTTCTTAAAAATATATATATATCTAATACATACATTTGGCATATTAATAATATGATAAGAAATATTTTATGACACTACTATATAATTAAATATGCTTTATAATAAAGGATGTGAAGTAGATAGAAAACAATATGCGCATAAGATAATTATAGTTAAAATGAGAATTAATACAAAGATAGATATATGGTAATATAAAAAAATAAAATAAAAAATAAAGTTATTTATAAAAAAATAATGATAGAGCCACTTGATAAAAAATTGAGAAGAATGACTTTGCCCAATTTAACATTGCTCTTAGAATGCTAAAGAACATCTTTATTTTTTGCACATACATATATGCATACATATCCTTATAAATATTTGAGTTATATGTATATCTTTACAAATTTATTATTTTCATGTATACTCTTATAAATTATTTCTTTTGTATGCATATTCTTATAAATGTTTAAAATCATGTATATCATCATTATAAATTTACTATTTATATGCACACCCTTATAAATTATTTTTGTTCGAGTGCATGACTTGACAAATTTACCATTTTAGTGTATATACTTACAGCTACTTCTTTTCACATATCTATCCTTATTGATTTAAAAGTATACATATAAACAACAAAAACTTATGGAGGTATAGGCATCATTTTAGATATTTATACAAAATTTCAAATTATAAGGATGTACATACAAATAGTAAATTTTTCATATATATATATATATATATATATATATATATATAATTTTAAATATTTATAAAAATATATATACCTGATAAATTTGCAAAGTTATACATACATGATAGGATATTTATAAGAGCACACATGCATAAAAATTTAAGAGAGTCAAAAGTGCTTTTGAATAATTTTGAGGTGTTAATAAAAATTTTGAAATCATATTTTGAACCTTCAAAAGTTGAAAAAAATTATTAGGGAACAAAAGGTTTTAGGTCAAACCTTTACTTGAGATGCATTGGGAAGTTACTTTTATTGGACTTGAAAGTTTTTTTTTTTTTTTGAACAAAATAGCGGGGAAGAGTTCCCCCACCTAAATTTATTAAATAATAGATCTATTTACATAGAAAAGGTAACTGGAGAAGGAAGTAGCTAGATTATAAATGTCAAAATGAGCTTTCATCATTTCTTGGAGCAAAGCGTGCTTCATAAAGTGAAACTGAAAGAATTTTGAAGATAATCGTAGTTGCCAAAGTGGATTTGTTAAAAAAAAAAAGTTTTGAGTTCTTCTTGTTCCATACATGCTACATAAACGATAGCATAAACTGGTCTCAATGTTTTCTCATATTAACTAAAATTTTCCTCTTCTGCCATTTAGACCGCAAAGCATTGATGCTGGAGGATCACTTGCTTAACTAGAGACAACAGGCAAGGGTCTTCGAAATCCCTTATGAGAAGGGGCAACTGATGAATAAATAGTCTACTGGCTCCTGATCTGCCCTACACAACATGTAGCCAGAACTCATGGGCCACCCTCTTTTCATTAGGACATCAACTATATATTGTTTGTGTAGAAAAGTGAGCCGAAAGAATATCACCTTCTCTGAAATGAAGATTTTCTAAACTTAATTAGTTGTATAAAGGGTATTCAATTATTCTAAAGTTAATGAAATGGTAGAAGCAATTGACTATATCTACCGCTCAAATTGGCACATCTGCTGAATTCGATAGGCAAATAACTGATGAGAGTCTATGAAGCTACTGATATTGCATATATTCAGAATGTAGGAGTGCGCTAAATATTTTAATTCTCTATTACGGCAAACTATTACTCCATGCTAAGGCCATTGATGAGAACTTCCTAGTAACTCGATCATACAGCTCTGCAAAAAAATAGGTAAGAGGGATGGGATTTATCTAACTATCCTCCTAAAATCTAATGCTGTGTCCATTATCAAGGCAAAAGTACGTACAGTTTTAGAAAGTGTCTGGATCTTTACATATATCCTTTTAAATTGGAGTATGCTTTCCACGGTCTTCTTCTTTCTCACATCACAAAGCAGCATTTGGAGTAGTAGGATTTAGAGATGGGTCTAATTCAGGAGGTATTCCCATCTATATGCCTATTAAGAAACTTTTAGATTCATTTGGTCAAAAGAGTTATGTTTATGCTACTAAGATTTCTTATTCTAAGCCCACATTCTTTTTGGTCACTGCACACTGAATCCCAATCACTAGACAATGAAGCCACTAAATGAATCTTTATATTTCCATAGAAATGCTCTTCTTAGCTTATCAATTCTGGTACTCATCTACTTTAATTATCTAAACGCTGATATGAAGTAGGATGAGAGCATAATGAAGATCAAGTTAATAAGACATAATCAACCACCTATGAACAGCATCCCATCTTTCCGAGAGGCCAGTCTTCTTTCCATCTTCTCAATCAAAGGCTGCCAACATAGAATGGGAATCCTTCTATCATGTAATAAAAGCCCTTGATAGGTAAATAGAAGATGGCCCCTCTTGAATTGAAGAGGGTAGCAAAAGATGCGGTAACATCCTCTTCCACATTTAAACATATCACTGAGCTCTTGTGAAAATTGATCTTAAAATCGGACACAATTTGAAAACCAAGGATAAGAGTACCTTAATAATAGTAAGGCTTTCCGACTCTATAACATAAAAATGTAAAGGATCACCAGCAAAATACAAACTTTTAATATGACAGAAACATGATGAAGCACCAATGCCTTTGACTACTCTGACAGATTAGGTCTGTTTCAGAAGCTTTGTGAGTACATCCGCAATCAGAATAAATAAGCTAGATGATAGAGAGTTACTTTAACACAAGCCTTGTCTACACTTGATTCATCTGTCTGGGCATCCATAGCTTTTATTCCAACAGTCCATTACGTAGAAAAATAAGCTCTAGCAACCAACACTTTGTCAGGAAGCCTTAGCAGACTCTGTCTAAAGCTTTTTCAAATTTTAGTTTGTATAGAACCACTAGAGTGCGAGATCTCTCATGGTAAGAAAGAATTTCCAGTGCTGCATGGAAGTTCTCCGTGATTGATAAATTTGAAACGCAAAAACTAATGGCTGCTTTGATAGCAATATAGAAGATGTAAAGAAAGCTATGACTAGCCACTAGCAGTTGGATTGTGGTTTGAAGGTGACTCTCTGATGGTTGTAACTTGATTTCTTAGGCCCCTACGTACCTTGGTTGGCATCATCCTTAATTGCATTGTTAAAATGCTGGAGATTTTGACGTGTTATTCAGCAATTTGTCTCACTTGTTATCTCTCGAGAAGAGAATGTCTCGCTGGGTTAGTTTAGTCCAAAATTAATTCTTCTATTCCTCAATTTTGGGTTTGGACCCATAGTTTCCTCCGAATCTAATAACGTTTCGTTCAGGTGGATGCTACATGTTCGTGAGACTGCAATTTTTTTTATGAACTTCTTAGTTGTTTCTAAATACACTGATGCATATAGGTATATACGTATGTGTACACGTGTATACACATACACACATACAATGACTAGACATGAATATCTTTATATTTATTATATAATGAAACTACTTACATACACATACCAAACATAGCTAGGCCAGACTGACCAAACCAGACCAGAATGATAACGGAATCACTATAACTTAACTGACAGAAAGCACTCAACTAGAACAATGAACGAACAATCCTTGAATACCTTGGAGTAGAGTTTTTTGATTTTATTTCTAATTTTCATTAATCTTTTCTTGGGCATCTGAAGGCAATCATTGGGTTTGCACCTCCATGCGATCGTGCTCAAGCCGGGTCGTTGTACCTTGGGGATAGATATCCCAAGCCGGATCGTTGTACCTTGGGGATAGATATCCCCAACAACCTGCACGAAGGGACGAAAATCTGATCCTTAGAACGAAAATATGATCCTTAGGGTAGTGTCTAATACGCCTTGGTCCTGGTTTGATTCATATCTTTTTTTTTTACTTTATTTATGTATTTAAATTTCTATAATATATTTCTAGCAATTTCTAGGAAGGATTTTTTTTTTGCAAGATCAAAAATATTTTCTAACATCCTCACATCCGGGTGGCGGATGAATCTAGCCACGATCCGGGTGGCGGATGAATCAAAAATATTTTTTTTTATCTTTTAACTAATTTTTATCATTACTCTTATCAATCTACTTTCTTGTAACTTTTTTTAAGGTTAATAATGTAGGAGATTAAAAAAAGAAAAATTATCTTTTAAAAAATAATTTGATACCAAATACTAAAACAATAAAAAAATAAAAATATGTAGGAGTCCTTTTCATTCTTTTTTAAATCTATATCAAATGACGCCCTTTAGAACCGGCACTACTAGGGGATGGAGTCTTGGCGCAGAAGAAATCGAGCGGGCGGTCGCTAAAGGCGGTCGCGGAAGGTATAAAAAATCGGGCGACCGCTTGAGGGCGGTCGCTAAAGGCACTTTTAGCGACTGCTTGACGGCGGTCGCAAATGCCATTACTATTGGTGCAGAAGAAATCGTGCGACCGCGGGAGGCGGTCACGGAAGGGACCTTTAGCGACCGCTTAAGGCAATCACCGTGGCGGTCGCAAATGCCCATTATAAATTTTTTATCGCCCTAGCCCTCTCCCTGGCTTTGGTTCTCACTTCCGTCCGAGATAAACCCAAGCCTCCATCGTCTTGCTCGGGATCTCGCTGCTTGGGCTCTTGGACTCCTTGTTCTTCGAATCACCGATTCGAGGTGCGACCCTCTGCTTCTCTGTCTCCCTCGTCCCACCGGCAAACTCTAGCCTCCATCGTCTTGCTCGGGATCTCGCTGCTTGGGCTCTTGGACACCTTGTTCTTCGAATCACCGATTCCAGATGCGACACTCTTCTTCTCTCTCTCCCTCGTCCCGCCGGCGTTTTGATTTCTTTTGATTTCTCTTGCTTGGTTCCGCTTTGTTTTGAGGTACCTTGCATTCTGACGAAGCTTTCGCGTGTCATGCCTGTGTTCGATCCAAAAATCATAGTGTAATGAAATGGCCTATCATGTATGCCGTGTTGATGTGTCCTATTGATGTGCAGGTATAGACAACTATAAACAAAATAACAAGTTTATTAGAAATTTTGACTCCCACAAGGGATATGTTCTACTGTAGGCCATTAGACCTTTTATTTTAGGACAAAAAAATTGGGAGAATGTCAAAGCCATTTGAGATGAATTGTGCAAATGGGCACAATTTTCTTGTTACCATTATTCGCCTGTTAGTGAAAGTGAAGTTTCCTCACATTTTATAATATATGGATTGCAAAAGAAGTCTGCACGATCCTTTGTACATGCACATGTAATTTGGTGGATAAATAAATCAATAGAGATAGGCACCTTCTCTCAGTAAGTGAGACTTTTTTGCTATTTTGTTTACTTCAGTTGGTAGTCTTTCTTATTTCATAATTGATTGCAATAAGTTGCTGCATATTTGAATTTTATCAACAAGCAAGATCAAATCACCTCTTATTTTTCCCTGAAGAATGTTTCTATGGTAATCACCTCTTATGAACCAGAACTGTTTTTAAAATATCATAGTTAAATGTTGGTTTGTTCTTGATTAATTATTCTGTGCGCTATAGAATGAAAAGTCTATTTCTTTTCTAAAGAATAGAGGACAGCCATTAATTTTGTGGCTGCTTAGAACTGGGGCATTGATACTTCTATCAGTCAGACATCAAGGGAGTGAGTGTATGACAACTCCATTTCCTATCCCATTGTTATTTGGACGGTAAGATTGGATGTTTCTGCACTTGTTTATGATCAAGCTCATGGTGTGTGTTGTTTGTCGATTTCTGGGCCACCATTTGATAAACAGTGAGAATTCACTTAATGGGAAACTTTTGTTTTAGGTCTGGATGGTGCATCGACCATCAATCTTTCTTTTTCCTTAAAATAGGATCTGTATTCATTTAGTATGTTAAAAACGACTTTGAAGACATTACATGGAGAATACATGCATTTATAGGGCCCTGTATTGTACTTCAGTAAAAAAGATCCCATTGACATGCAGCAAATTAGGTTGTGTTTGTTACAAAAAATTGAGTCCAGTAAAATCTTGATGTGGTTGAACTTGGCTTTCTGAACTTAGATTAAACTTCATGTTCAATGTATACTTTGGTTTTATATGATTCAGGAAAGTTCTCTTTTGTGACTGTTGCACAGATCTAGATCTAGGTTTTGTGTTTCTTTATAATTGTTTTGAGAATTAGCAGTGGACAGATTGGTTATTGAGGGGGTGATGTTCTAACTAAAACAAATCATGTTATGTTTGAGACATGTCTCTCTAGGTTGCTCTATTGTGCAAATATTTTTCTCTAATCAGCAACCATGTTTCTTGCTAGCTAGCTTAATGTCATGGCAATATGATTTTCTTATTTACCTCACAGAATTTCATGTGGAACAATGTTTGACAAATAGGCAGGAGAAATTAGCATCCTTATTTTTGGAAATTCTTATTCTTTAGTTTTGAAGTAAACAACCATGAATCGCGATAAGTGCACCATGTTGAAAACACATTGCTCAAGAGACATCCAACATACTAAAGATCATATTTCTTTTAAGGAAGCCAAAGAGGCTGAGAGGTCATGTTATGATGTCTCATGTGGAATTCTTGAAAACTTTAAGGTCCTAATCTGAAAATGAAGGTTATGGTTTTCATGTCAATCATGTTTTGTTACTGCATACAGTGTTGTTTCTGCATTTTAATCCATGTCTGATATTATACCACTAATTGATAACTTCTTCATGTTGTAAAAACTCATTCTCTTTTCTTTGTTGATTTTAATTTGAATTTAATCCCTCTTTTTTCAGAACACAGGAGGTCAAATGAAGCTAGTGAGGCAGACTCTAACCGGTGAAAGTTTTTACTCTTTTTTCTTTTAAACTAATCTTTATTTTTTTTTAATTTATTTGTCCATGCATTGCCTAGCAAGTTATTTGTCCGTGCATTGCCTAGCAAGTTATTCATACTTTCACAGAAATACTTAGCGACATGGATAAGAGTTGGATTGATTTGCCAAATAGGATGTCTACGGAAATATAGAGGGGATTAAGCAGTTCATTACCTTCACCAATGGATTTGATAGTGAGCACATCAGTTGTTCCTGTAGAAAATGTGCGAACCGTTATTACTACACACGAGATATTGTACGAGAGCATTTGATTCTAAATGGGTTTTTTAAAGAATTACAAGAATTGGACTAGACAAGGGGAAGATTATGTTCCTTATTGCAGAGAGGAAAGAGTTGAGATGGAGGTCGATGTTACGACAGTTGATCCGATGATCGTGATGCTAAATGATATTGCATGCGGGTTAGCACCCGAAGATAGTTGCTGTGAGACTGATAGGGTGGGTGGGAGTAATCCTCGCTCGGGTGCAGATGAAGAAGCATTAAGGTATTGTTGGCATAGTAGAATTTGGTACAATTAGGTATTGGGAGGAATGAAAGTGATGCCATTCCAAGTTGCCCTTGGACATGCAAGCATTTGCGGGCATGGTCACTGTCTCATTGTTTAAAGCCCTAGGCTTGGTAGGCTGGCCTAACCCATTGTCATTAAATGCAGGCCATGACCCATAATGTCATCCAGATTGCCAATGTCAAGGTTGGTTTAAGTGACATCAACTTAGTATATTAAATCTATCAGAATTTCTAGCCATTTTGAGCATTTGCTTTGGGCTAGAGTTCTTATGAAAAGTACCATATGGAATGAAATCTATGAATATGCAGTGCCCTACATGGACATTCTATGCAGTAATTTTGGATAATTCCATAAGCATTTGAAACACCCAACTTCCAGAAGGTTACCCCTCTTATCAAACAGAAAAAGATGCGTGCTTTCTTTGGGCTTACAGACAATTCTTAGCTGAGAAATGTTCTCATAAACTCAGAGACACTTGCTAGTCGTACATGTTTTGATGCATGATATCAATGAAGCAGCATATATTGACAAATGAATTTTAGTACGAACATGAAAGATCACAGTTCTAGTGGGTTGGGGAGACATCAATTCTACCACATTTCAGAAAAGTTGGTGGAAAATACAAGGAATTGGACCTGGATTTCTCCTTTGAATTGTACAATTTTCATAAAATTGTCAAAGATATCTTAAATTTGAATAGAACTTATCAAATGATGAATCATATCTAAGTTCACCTCCTAGATTCACAGCCTCTACTGGTGGGGTTTTGTTAGACTTAATTTGCTTAAACATATTGATCACGATATCAATATATAATTATGATCGATAATTACCTCCAGCCATTATTTAATGGTCTATCCGATGAGGGTAAGGAATCCAATCTTCCTAGTTTTTCTTTGGACTGCACGGAATCTTGATCTTCCTTTGTTTAGGGATCTCGATTGATCTTCTCTTTCTCTTCTCGATGGATCAGTCTTCTAATCAACGAGCTCTCGCATTCTCGATGGATCGGTCTTCTAATCAATGAGCTCTCGCATTCTGATGGTGTATACCTTCAGGATTGCTCTTGATCAGGGACTCAATTCCAATGCCTCCGCTTATTAGGTTTCTCTCTCGAGAACCATGTTTTTAAAATCTTAGGAAGGGTCCCTTTTTTATACCCAATTCCTTCACCGCATGCCCCATCAAGCAAGCGTTCAGGTATTAAAGGGGGGAGGGGCTGTTATCACTTTTTTAATAAGAGAAATGTTAGTCAATAAAATAGGACCATTAACAAGATGAGTTATTACATTCTCCCACTTGGTCCGTATATTTTATCAACACTGAACAAGAAACTAAATACATGAATCATAGCGATAGGTCCTCTATAATTGAGTATTATCTTCTATGTATTACAATGCATTCAATTTCTTTACCACTATTCCAAATGTGACAACATAACATAATGAATAAACCATATGTTTATTCAGAGTCCAAAAAGAAAGTTTGTCATTTCTCAAAAGTCATATAACGTGTACACCTGAATGAGAAATAAACAAACGATTGAAATAAGAGTTTCTTTGTACAAATTGTTATCAATACAATTATATCATGGAACCAACTCCCATTCTTATCACATGATCCTTAAACTTCTTAATTGGCATGCCTTTAGTCAAAGGATTAGCTATCATCAATTCAGTGCTAACGTGTTCTATGACCACTTTGTTCTCTTTAACACGTTCTCTTATGGCTAAATACTTAATGTCGATATGTTTACTTCGACTACCACTCTTATGGTTTTTAGCCAAAAATACAGCAGCTGAATTGTTACAGTACAGTTTAATTGGCCTAGTAATGGAGTCAACAATTCTAAGCCCTGAGATGAAACTCTTCAACCATACACCTTGCGATGTAGCCTCAAAACAAGCAATGAACTCCGCTTCCATAGTAGAGGTAGCAGTCAAGGTCTGCTTTGCACTCCTCCATGATATGGCTCCACCAGCTAACATAAATATAAATCCTGATGTTGATTTCTAAGAATCAACGCAGCCAGCAAAGTCCGAATCTGAGTAGCCCTCTATCTCCAAATGATCAGTTTGTTTATACATGAGCATGTAGTCCTTGGTCCCTTGAAGATACCTCATGACCTTTTTAGCAGCTCTCCAGTAGTGGTCTAAACCTGGATTACTCTGATATCTTTCCAACATTCCTACTGCAAATGCAATGTCAGGTCTTGTGCAAACCTGAGCATACATTAGGCTTCCAACAGCTGAAGCATATGGAATGTTGTGCATTGTTCCCGTTCAAGTTCATTTTTAGGGCACTGGTTCAAAGCGAACTTGTCACCTTTCACTATAGGTGCAACACTTGGTGAATAATTTTTCATCCGAAATCTCTTCAAAACTTTATTGATATAAGTTTCTTGAGACAATCCCAAAATGCCTCGAGATCTTTCTCTATGGATCTTAATGCCAATGACATAAGATGCCTCACTCATATCTTTCATATCAAAATTTTTGGAGAGAAATTGTTTCACCTCATGTAGCAACCCTTTATCATTGGTTGTAAGTAGAATGTCATCCACATATAGGACCAAGAAATAAATTTTGCTCCCACTAACCTTTTGGTATATACATTGATCCATGATGTTCTCTTCAAAACCAAAGGAAGAGATCACATCATGAAATTTTAAATACCACTGACGCGAGGCTTGTTTCAATCCATATATGGATTTCTTAAGTTTGCAAACCAAATGCTCACCATCACTAGAGGAAAATCCTTCAGGCTGTTTCATGTAAACCTCTTCCTCTAGATCTCCATTAAGGAATGCGGTCTTCACATCCATTTGATGTAACTCAAAATCAAAATGAGCTACCAATGCCATAATTATTCGGAGAGAGTCTTTCTTGGATACAGGAGAAAATGTCTCCGTGTAGTCGATTCCTTCCCTCTGAGTGAATCCTTTGGCAATGAGTCTTGCTTTATATCTCTCAATGTTGCCTTGTGAGTCTTTCTTTATTTTGAAGATCCATCTACATCCAATGGCTTTTACACCATCAGGCAACTCAACAAGATCCCAGACTCGATTAGATGCCATAGATTCCATCTCGTCTTTCATGGCATTGAACCACAAGTTTGATTCCTTAGAACTCATGGCTTGTGAAAACGTTTCAGGATCATTTTCGGCTCCAATGTTATAGTCAGATTCATGTAGATACACAACATAATCACTAGGAATTGCTGATTTCTTTATTCTAGTTGATCTTCTTAATGTTGTGTCAATAACCTCTTGAGGAGTATCTTGCACAACTGATTGTTGATGAACAACACGATCTTCTAATTACCATCAGCTTGTGAAATCTCAATGACTGGTTATTGGGCACTTAATTGAGTTTGAGGAGTGCTATAAATAACAACCAATCCCTCACTTGAAGTGGAAGCTGGAATAACTGAATGATCTTTCTCAGAAGAAGCCAAATACTGAGATTGATCACTCCCACTGATCAAGTCATTCTCAAGAAACTTTGCATTTCTTGATTCCACAATCCTAGTGCTGTGAGATGGACAATAAAATCTATAACCCTTGGACTTCTCAGCATATCCAATAAAGTATCCACTAATGGTCCTTGGGTCTAGTTTCTTTTCTTGTAGATTATAGACTCTTACTTCAGATGGGCATCCCCAAACACGTATATGTTGCAGACTTGGTTTCCAACCTTTAAATAACTCAAATGGCGTTTTGGAAACAGCCTTGGTTGGAACCCTGTTCAATATATACGCAGCAGTTTTAAGAGCTTCAGTCCACAAGGATTTAGGTAAGTTAGAGCTGACAATCATGCTCCTTACCATGTCCAATAATGTCCGGTTTCTCCTTTCAGCTACGCCATTTTGATCAGGAGACCCTGGCATGGTGTATTGTGCAACAATTCCATTTTCTTCAAGAAACTGAGCAAACGGACCAGGTGCTTGTCCATTCTCAGTGTATCTACCATAATATTCTCCACCTCTATCTGACCTCATGATTTTAATTTGCTTGCCGCATTGTTTCTCTACTTCTGCCTTAAATACCTTAAAGGCATCTAATGCTTCGTTCTTATTATGAAGTAGGTAGAGATACATATATCGTGAATAGTCATCAATAAATGAGATGAAGTATCTCTGACCATACAAATCCATATCTGGGCTACAGATATCCGTATGTATGATCTCTAGTATTTCTGAACTTCTCTTGGCATTTTTCTTGGATTTGTTGGTTTGCTTTCCCTTTATGCAGTCCACACAAGTGTCAAAATCAGTAAAATCAAGAGTATCAAGTACTCCATCTTTCACTAATCTTTTAATTCTCTCAATGGAGATATGACCTAATCTCCGATGCCACAAAATAGAGGAATTCTCATTTATAACAATCTTTTCATACCAGTTTGGGCGTGCATCACATTATAGGTGGTATTGTTTTTCAAATTGATTTGGAAAAGATTGTCTGACAATGTACCATTCCCAATAAGCTTAGATTTAAAAAATAAATCAACAGAGCTTTTATTAAAATTAAAGGAGTATCCTGCTGGTACAAGCCTTGACACTGAAATCAAATTTTTAGAGAAACTTGGAATATAAAATGTCTTTTCCAAATCCAAAATAAAACCAGAATGTAAAATAAGTCTGCACGTTCCAATTGCTTCCACATGTGAACCCATCTTGTTTCCTGAACAGATGCTTTGTTCACTTCCCAATGGTTTCCTTTGATTTAGAAAACCCTGCAAGGTATTTGAAACATGGATTGTAGAACCAGAATCAATCCACCATGTGTTATGACATATAACCAAATTGGATTAATGACATACGAATGAGGTTAGAGTACCTTTCTTGTCAAGCCAAGCTTTGAATTTGAGACAATCTTTCTTTATATGCCCTTTCTTCTTGCAAAAGAAGCACTTGGACTCCTTCTTGTCTTCTGCATGGATGGATACTTTACCCTTTCCTTTGCGTTTGGCTTTGGGAGCTTTAGTCTTTCTTTGAGTGACTAAATGAGCACTTTCTCCCATTTCTAAAATCAGCCTCCCTTCCTCTTGAACACACATGGTCAGAAGTTCATTAATTGACCATTTGTCCTTATGTGTATTGTAAGATATTTTGAAGGGACTATATTGCTGTGGGAGTGAGCTCAAAATAAAGTGCACCAAGAAAGATTCTGACATCTCAACCTCTAGGGATTTCAACTGAGCCGCAATATCCCTCATCTTCATGATGTGCTCACGCACACCTCCAACTGAAGTGAGCTTCATTGACGATAATTTTGTCATTAGGGTGCTAGCCATTGCCTTATCTGAAGACTCAAATTGTGCATCAATAGCCTTCAAAAGTTCCTTGACATTTTTGCACTCAAGAATTGAACCACGTATACTAGCAGAAATTTTAGTACGTATGAACATCATACTGAGGCGATTGGACCGTTCCCATCGTTCATACGCAGTAATCTCAGCCTGAGTGCTAGTAGATGTAACTGAATGTGGTTCATCCTTCCTGATAGCATAGTCAATATCCATGCACCCTAATTGAAGAAGAATTCTCTCCTTCCATAATTTATAATTATCACCACTTAAATCGGGAATGTCACATTTCATATCAGAAATATTAACAGGCAAAATAGCTGCATAAAAATAAAATCATGTTCATGTAATTGAATTTGAGGCATATAACTTGATGTCATGTTTTACCAATGTAAACATGCAATAACATGAATCAATAACATACAATAACTACCTGTGGGCTAAGTTATTATACTCAAATAGACTCATTAGCTTAATGATGTGACTAACAAATTATATTCCTTTCTTAATTTCTGTGGGTAATTAAGAAAATAATTTATTATCGCATCCTAATTAATTATATTAGTGCAACAAAAATTCCTGTGGGATAAGATTCATTACATTAATATAATTAGTCACAATTAATGTCATCTAACCTTATGTGATCTTTGCAACTCATATATAATTTTGATTAATCAAAGATGCTGTGGCTACTCCTCAATTAATCAACATCATATTGATCACATGACATTATATGCATATAGATTAACCAATTTAGCATGATTATTAGGTAGTGATCTTAATCAACGTAACATTTCCAAATCAAGATATGAGTTAGTCAAATTGGCCAGGCCAGTGAAAGAGAAGTGGGGGTCCCCCCGTTGCTTTCCTTAGGTCAGTCAACGGAACGAATTAAGTAACCACAATCTCTTTACCTTTCTAGACACCAATTGACCAATAGACCTTGAAAGGATTTGCACTGTGATTTTCACACTACCACCAAATTCATGCATAGAATAAATCTAGTACGCAGAATAGAAGACAACATTTCAATATCTATTTAATGAATTTTAAAATTATCATCTTAAGAAAAAAATTTTGTTAATTAAAACACGTCTGGCCGTAGCTCATTATTCTCTTGGGCCAGTCTATGCAAAACACCGTAGGTATAGAGACTCAGGAGGCGTATTTTAATATAAAAATTTAAACTCAAGAAACAAATGATAAAAATAAATCATGTTACATGATTTAATAAAACATTAAACAGATAATAAATGCATTTAAAATCCAACAAATCCCGATTTTAAATCCCGTGAGAGAACGGAAAGACCATAAACCAGAAAAACGAAAACCGAAAGTTTTCTCTCTCTTTTTAATATTTCACCGATATGGTTATTGAAGCCACGTTTCCGCTGCATTTCTCTTCTTTAGTTTTTTTCTTTTCTTTAATGCTACGTTTCTTTTCTTTTCTTTCTTTAATGCTATCTCTTTAATACCAAAAAAAAAGAAATCCGGGAAACCTTTAATGCCAGAAAGAAATCTTTAATAGAAAAGAAAGAGGCCACGTTTTGTTTCCGCAAAAATCGGAATCTCATAATAGGTTTAATGGTTTCTATCAATCCCGTGAACAAAGATCAGATCAGAACTGATCGAAACCAACCTGAGATTCGAAAAACTGAAAACGGAAAACACGTGGCATAAATTGCTTGAAAAGAGAAACTTGGATAGAAATCTTCACAAAATAAGGTAGAGGTTTTAAAATGCTCTGATACCAAATGTTAGACTTAATTTGCTTAAACATATTGATCATGATATCATATATAATTATGATCGATAATTACCTCCAGCCATTATTATTTAATGGTCTATCCGATGAGGGTAAGGAATCCGATCTTCTTAGTTTTCCTTTGGACTGCACGGGATCTTGATCTTCCTTTGTTTATGGATCTCGATTGATCTTCCCTTTCTCTTCTCGATGGATCGGTCTTCTAATCAACGAGCTCTCGCATTCTCGATGGATCGGTCTTCTAATCAACGAGCTCTCGCATTCTGATGGTGTATGCCTTCAGGATTGCTCTTGATCAGGGACTCAATTCCAATGCCTCCGCTTATTAGGTTTCTCTCTCGAGAACCATGTTTAGGAAGGGTCCCTTTTTTATACCCAATTCCTTCACCGCATGCCCCATCAAGCAAGCGTTCAGGTATTAAAGGGGGAGGGGCTGTTATCACTTTTTTAATAAGAGAAACATTAGCCAATAAAATAGGACCATTAACAAGACGGGTTATTACAGGTTTATGTTAGATTCTAGTGCTGAAACCCTTGACTTCATATATTGATAAAGGGCATTTCCAATGTAACTTAACTACAGCTATTTACTTGGGACTACAAAGAACTCTTTGACTTCTCTTAATTAACACAAATGCATAGATAAACTTAGAATTAAACTAATAAAAAATTGCTGCAAAAGCATATTACATATCAACATTCTTCTCCTTAATATGCTGTTCTTGAACTCCAAGTAGCTCTCTAAAATGCTGAAACTTGTTTCTTGAAAATGCCTTTGTGAAGATAATTGCAATTTGTTCTTCTTTAATTATATTTATATTTTATTGACTAATAAATTTAATTTTTTGTTTCAGGTTGATTGACTGGTGCTGCATTGGGACAACTGTTTTCTTTATGTTTTTTTCTTGAAAATTGTATTAGATCTTTTTTTTTTTTGGATTGTAAATCAAAGACGTTGCAGATTTATTAATATAGATAAATTGTTTTTTTATTAGCTTATACTTTTATTGTGTGTGTACAATTTAATTTTAATATTTAGTTTATATAATTTTATAAAACAGGTATAGGTACCCAAACAAAAAAATCCAATAACCAAAAACAAAACGAATTAGAAAAATAACAAAATCCAGTATTAGTGACCGCCTAGGCGGTCGCAAATGGCTTAAAAGGACGTCGCCAATGCTCCTTCAGAACAGAAAATAAAAAATAAAAAAATAAAAAATATATAGTATTAGCGACCGCCTAGGCGGTCGCTAAAGGCCCCTTCAGGCGGTCGCTAATAGTCAAATTCTATCCTCCACCAAGCGGTCGCTCGGGCGGTCGCTAATACTATAGCGACCGCCACTGGCGGTCGCTAAAAGTCTTTAGCGACGAGTTTCTGGCGGAGTGGTTGCTAAAAACTATTAGCGACTGCTTTTTAACTTTTAGCGAGCGCCTGTGGCGATCGCTAAAAATGTTTTTTCTACTAGTGCGGTCATATTTTTGGCTTTTCTAAAGCGTTTCAATGACCATGACGAGGACGGCTAATACAAACAAATGCATGGTCTCCGGGTTTTACATCTAGAGTTGGTCATATTTTATTCTTTTAGAGCAACAATGGTTATTATAAGTACTAGAGAAATAATAGTCTCAAAGTTTCACATTTAGTGGCCTTTTTTCGCTGTTCCTGGGATGGTACAACAATAATGACGATGATGATAAATTAAAATTAATAATAATCTTGAGATTTTGGACTTAGAGTTATGTCACGTCTGATCATTAAACTATTTTTCTTTAAGAAACTTGAATTAAGTTTTTGAATCATTAAATCAACTCATTTTTTTCAAAAATATCTAATAAATAAAAAAATACAATTAAGACATTGTGTAATCATATGATATATAACAAACTGAACACACACACACACACACACACACACTTATGACAACCATATGTTTAAATATGCTTTATAATAAAGAGTGTTAAGTAATTAGAAAATAATGTTTAAACAAAATAATTATAGCTAAGATGAAAATAAAAAGATAGATATATAATCATATAAGAAAAATAAAATTATTTTTAAAATAAAAAGATAGAGCCACTTGAGAATAAATTAAAAAGAATGATTTATGCCCCATTTCGCATTTCTATTGAGATGCTCAAAACATCTTGGATTTTTTTGGCGTATACCCTTATAAATATTTGAAATTACATATATATTTTGTAAATTTACTATTTAGTATATAGTCTTATAAATTATTTCTTGTGTGTGTATATATATTCTTATAAATATCTAAAATTATGTATATATCTTCATAAATTTAAAATTTATATATATATCCTTATAAATTATTTTTTGAGTATGCGCCTTCACAAATTGACTATTTTAATGTATACACTTAAAATTATTTATTTTCATTTATCTAACCTTATTGAGTTTAAAGTATACAAATAAACAACAAAAAGTCATGGAAATATAAGCATAGTTTTAAATATTTATATGTAATTTCGAATTATAAATATATGCATGTAAAATTATAAAGATAGACATACAAAAATTAAATGTGCAAGGGTATATATAGAATTTCAAATCTTTATATGAATATACATCTAAAAAAACAATTTATAAGGTTATATATATATATATATATTTACATTTATATATATATATATATATATGATAAATTTGTAAAGGTATGCATATAAGATTGGATATTTATAAATGTGTGCTTACATAAAAGTTGGGAGAGTCAAAAGTACACTTGAATAATTTTTTTTCTTATTATCATTTAAATTTAATTTTCTTAATTTAAGGAACAAAATGATTTTATTTTATGAGTGTTCAAATTTAATCCCCATGTTTGTCCTCAAAATGACATGCCCTTGTATTGGAATGCCTTTATACAAATTCAGAGCAATGACTTTTTAATAAAGGTTTCTAATGAGTCATGTCGGTCAAGGCTAGTATGGCACGGCCCACCTGGCAAGCTATGCTGGGTTGCCACCTAAGGCCCACAAGTTGTGTCGATACATTGGCTTATCGAAGACGGGTATGACATGCGACCTGTTAATGGGCCCACTGAGCACTAATGGACCAGCTTGTTAGGCACATCATGCTCAGCCATGGGCCTAACACACCAAGCCTGCTAAGCCAGCCTGCATAATGGCACATGGGCCACCCTGTCAGGTTGGCACGACAAGCATGAAGGAAAACACTTTGTACACCACCCTCGGTGCAGCAAGGCCGACGTGGGCTGCACCGCCTCTTCTGATTGGTCCACGTGGCTCCGACGTGGAAGACCTGACGGGCGGTATGGCTTTGTTTTGACGTAACGTTCTGAACGTAACGGCCATTTAAAGCTGTTCACTTTTTTTCAAAAATTACGTGCGGACGAAAATGCCCTTTCCCTCCTTCATAGCGCCATTTAACGTTGTATGTCATCTGTGCAAGAAGAACAGAAGAACTTTGTTTCTTCCCCGGTCGAAAGAAAATATTTCAGCATCGAGCGCTGGAAAACCTGGCTACTTGAGTCTGTGTAGAAAAACTTCTGGAGGAAATGTCATCCGGCACAAAGTAAAAACTCTTTCTTCCCACTTCTTTATTACACCAATAGTTTTTTTCTGGTTAGAGTTAGTTAATGCGTGACCAAACCATTTAATGCACGGGTAACTACCTTAGAACAAAATAGTTATGACATTCTGGGAGTCATAACTATTTTGTATGCACGAATGTCATACTCTTTTAATGCGGCCCTGTTATACCTCATGAAACCCCTGATATATTGTTAAGACACCGTAGTTACAGGCCTAGGACACCCGTGCGCCAAACAAAAGCAGGAGAAAAGCCTCGCGACACCATAGTTACAACGCTATGACACCCATGCTTATAACCTTTGCGATCTTCGTATGTTGCTTTCCGGAGTGTCGTAGCTTGTTCTATGCGGTGTCTTTAAATGCTATAAAGGGTGTATCGTGCTTATAAACGATGCTGGAGAGCAGGCCCGCGACACCCCGTATGGAGAACACCCCGCTTTAACAGTCACATCATCGGTGTCGTCGCCTAAAAGCTAGGGTGTCGTAAGATAAGAACTGGGTGTCGTTAATAGCCTGAGTCGGTGCTGTCGTCGTTCGCGACACCCCAGTTGAAAATTGACGACACCCTAGCTTTTAGGCGACGACACCCGTGCTTAGAACTGACCACGCCGAGAAGGCCCACGACAACCAAGTTACTAAAATTTAATTTTATTTATCAAAAAAAAAGAAAAAAAAATACATTAGCCCTCACTGGGGCTTGTCTCCTTCGGTCGCTGCGTCGGCGATCTGGCGCTGGAGGATGCTACTTGCCGCTCTAGGTGGCTGATGGCCCAATGCAGGACGTCTATCTCTTTTATGGAAACGGCCAGGTATTGCTCGGCTGCCTGTTGAGTCGCTCGTTGATTGCGAGCGACTCAGCATAAACCTCCGCATCGATGGTGACGGTTGCGCGGCGGCTGCCATGGCTGCTAGTAGATCTCACCTCGCCTCTGGAAGCCATCTCAGTGGTCAGTTCAAGCTGGAAAGGTGATTAACGATGGCATTCCCCCATCCATATTAAGGTACTCCTGGCGGGTGTTTCGATTGCCATGCGCCACCATCTCAGTGGGCGGTTCACAGGAATCGAATCGGTGCGCCACCTCGCCCCCCCCCCACGTTGAGTTTCGAGGGATGGGGAATAGAACAGAGTTTCAGGAAGCAAACCGTCGTAAGTTTAACGTCGTCCCAAGAGTAAATTCATGACACCCAAGGATGATTTGGATTTCGGCCGAAACTCCTTCGCGACACCCCTGTTGAAAGCTCACGATACCCTAGCATCAATGCTTCGACACCCGTGCTTAGAACTGAACACGGAGAGAACCCCCGCGACACCCCAGGGAGAATTGGATTTCAGCTCATGACACCCTAGCTTTAAGGCGACGACACCTTAGCTTAAGGAACTACAATAATCCCCGCGACACCCTAGGGAGAATTGGATTTCAGCTCATGACACCCTAGCTTTAAGGCAACGACACCCATGCATTAACAGTGAACCCACGTTAATCACCTTTTCAGGGGTGTCGTCCCCTTAAAGCTAGGGTGTCGTGAGTTTACAACTGGGGTGTCACGAAGGAGTTTCGGCCGAATTCAACAAGGGGTGTCGCGGGGGTTCTCTCCGTGATCAGTTCTAAGCACGGGTGTCGTCGCCTTAAAGCTAGGGTGTCGTGAGCTTTCAACAAGGGTGTCGCGAAAGAGTTTCGGTCGAAATCCAACTCATCCCTGGGATGTCGTGGGGATTCTCTCCGTGTTCAGTTCTAAGCACGGGTGTCGAAGCATTGATGCTAGGGTGTCGTGAGGTTTCAAGTGGGGTGTCGCGAAGGAGTTTCGGCCGAAATTCAAATCATCCTTGGGTGTCGTGAATTTTCTCTTGGGACGACGTTAAACTTACGACGGTTTGCTTCCCGAAACTATGTTCTGTTCCCCATCCCTCGAAACTCAACGTGGGGGGGGGGGCGTGGTGGCTCATCGATTCGATTCCTGTGAACAACGACTGAGATGGTGGCGCGTGGCAATCGAAACACCCGCCAGGAGTACCTTAAATATGGATGGGGGAATGCCATCGTTAATCACCTTTCCAGCTTGAACTGACCACTGAGATGGCTTCCAGAGGCGAGGTGAGATCTATTGGCAGCCATGGCAGCCGCCGCGCAACCGTCACCATCGACGCGGAGGTATATGCGGAGTCATGCGCAATCAGCGAGCGACTCAGCAAGGCGGCCGAGGAATACCTGGCTGTTTGAACGAGAAAGATAGAGGTCCTGCATCGGGCCAACAGCCAGTTGGAGGGGTAAGTAGCGTCCCTCCAGCGTCAGATCGCCGACGCAGCGACCGAAGGAGATGAGAAGCCCCAGTGAGGGCTAATGTACTTTTTTTCCTTTTTTTAATTTGATAAATAAAATAAATTTTAGTAACTTGGTTGTCGCGGGCTTCTCGCCGTGGTCAGTTCTAAGCACGGGTGTCGTCGCCTTAAGCTAGGGGTGTCGTGAGCTTTCAACAGTGGTGTCTCTAAGGAGTTTCGGCTGAAAACCAATTCTCCTAGGGTGTCACGGGGATTGTCTGCGCGGTCAGTTCTAAGCACGGGTGTCATCGCCTTAAAGCTAGGGTGTCGTGAGCTTTCAACGTGGGTGTCTCGAAGGAGTTTCGGCCGAAATCCATTTCTCCTGTGGTGTCGAAGGGATTCTCCGCGCGGTCGGTTCTAAGCCACGGGTGTCGTAGCATTGGAGCTAGGGTGTCATTAGATTTCAACTGGGGTGTCACGAATGAGTTGCTGCTGAAATGTGATGATTAATGGGGTGTCGTATTGTTTTAACATTCGTGTCCTCAATCCTAATCCTTTGTCAGCATATATTGACAACTAAATCTATGGATATCATTGTTCATGACTGCGTGCCTATATTTTCACAGTTGATGCTGAAATTGTAGAATGGAAAGAAGAAGATAACACTCCCGGCCGTGCACCTTCACCCATCGCTCCAAATGCAGTGGATGATATTGTAGTTCCTCAAACTGGGATGGAATTCAATTCAGCAGATGATGTATATACATTCTACAATGGATACGCGAAACGAGTTGGCTTTGGAATCACAACAGTGTGTAGCAGGGCCAACAACAAAAAACAACTTTGCTTCAAGCACCTGGCGTGTTGGAGGCAAGGAAAATCTAGAAAATCAGAGAAGAGTATGAATCATAGGGATACTGGGAAAGTTGGTTGTATGGCATCCATAAAAGCAAGACTGAATGCTACAAGTGGTAAGTAGATTTTGGATGAGGTTTCTCTAGAACATAACCATGGGCTGTCCATAACATCATCTGGTTATCTAAGGTCGCATAGGAGGATCAGCACACCAGAGAAGGCAGAGATTTGCAATTTACATGCCGTGAATGTTCGACGACTCAAATATACTCTGCCATAGCAAGGAGAAAAGGGGGCAGAGGACAATTGGATTTCACCAAGAAGGATGCTCGTAACTTCATTTGTCGCGAACGTCAGTCTAAGCTGAAAGAAGGAGATGCTCAGTCGATGGTAATTCATTTCGCCGAAATGCAACTCAGAAATCCCAATTTCTTCTATTCCTTAGACCTCAATGATAATGGTCAGCTGAGGTCTGTCTTCTGGATTCATCCAAGGTCAAGATTGGCATGCACATACTTTGGTGATGTTCTAAGCTTTGACTCAACTTACTTGACAAATAGATATCAAATGCCTTTTTGTCCATTCGTTGGGGTCAACCATCATGGACAATCAACCTTGCTTGGATGCGCATTGTTGTCTGATGAGAGTACTGAGACATATAAATGGGTTTTTCAGACTTGGCTGGATGCAAATGGTGGTCAAGCACCTATTGCCATGATTACTGACCAAGATAAGGCAATCGAGGCTGCTGTCAAAGAAGTTTTTCCTAACACACGACATCGATTTTATCTTTGGCATATATTGAAGAAGATACCGGAAAAGATTGGCCACATTTGCACGGCAAATCCCAAGTTTATGGTTGATTTCGATGAGGCAATATATGATTCATTGAACATAAATTCATTCGAGGAAAGGTGGGCACATGTTATGGAGAAATATAAAGAATGCAAGTCTATAGATTGGTTCAATGTCCTTTACGAATGTCGGGAAAAATGGGTCCCAGTTTACCTCAAGGATACATTCTTCGCAGGTTTGTATGTCATTGTCTTTGGTTCATGTTCGAGTTAAATGCTTTTTTTTTTTTTAATATTTTGTTGACAAAATTTTTAACAGGGATGTCATCTTCACAAAGGAGCGAGGGCATTAATCACTTCTTCGATGGGTTTATAAATTCGAAGACAACACTAACGGAGTTCATAAGTAAGTACGAAGATGCCTTGGAAAAACGATACGAGGCCGAAAATGAGAAGATAATAGGACTTTGCAAATGATAGCTTTCCTAAAGACATCATCACCTTTTGAGAGACAAGCTGCAGGAAGGTATACACGGAGCATTTTCAAAAAATTTTAGAATGAGATCCTTGAAATGGCTGCATCAAATACCAAATTGATCAAGGAAGCTGGCAACACGTGTTTATATTCTGTAAAGTCGTATGAAAGGATTGAAGTCGATGGAATTGGCAAGGAAATGATCAAAGATTATATCGTGTCATACGATAGAAATATTGAGGATGTCCAATGCCAGTGCCGATCCTTTTAGTTCAAGGGGTACCTGTGTAGGCATGCCCTGTTGGTTCTTCATCAAAGTGACGTATTTCGTTTACCAGATAAATACTTCTTGAAGAGATGGTGCAAGGACATGAAATACCAATTCGATGAATTCGACTGCAATACTGAGGGTTATGATAAAAGCACACGAAACTCACGGTAAGCAGTAACAATTTTTTAATTGAAATGTCTTAATATTTGTTATTGTTAATATTATGTTAATGATTGTAGATATAGTTTGCTGTCTCATCAGATGACGAAGCTCGCAGAGATAGCCTCCATGTCCGAAGATGCATTTAATGTAGTGATGGATGGTCTAACACCTATATTCAAAACTGCCGTGGATGCCAACTGCGCAGCTAAACCACGTTCAGAGCTTGTAATTCAAGATCCTGAACAAATTAGGACGAAAGGTTGCCCGAGAGAGAACAGATTAAAGAGTGCAGTCGAGAAGAAGTCAAAAAGATCAAGGAAAAATCAGGTCAAGGAAAGAGCTGCTTCAAGCATAAAGCAGACTTGTTTGGATCTATTAATACTGAAGAGGACCTGGAGAGAATTGTTCCGCCGTCCGAAACTTTGATGGACGAATTTGATGCTTATGTATTGAGTCAACTTACACAAGATCATATATAAAACACGGGTGTCGTAACTTTTGAATTATGGTTGCTTGGTCGTAAATGAAATGCTTTCAAAATAGGGTGTCTATTTCAGTAAAATGAAGTGCTTTTAGTACGACGACACCCCAGCTCTTGCGCGGCGACACCCGAAAGGCGAAAACCTACGAGACATCCCAGTGCTCGCGAACCGACACCGAAGATTTTAGCGCACGACACCCCAGCTCTTGGCAAACGACACCCTAGTCTTGCGCGGCGACACCCGAAAGGCGGAAACCTATGAGACATCCCAGTACTTGCGAACCGACACCGAAGATTATAGCGCGACGACACCCCAGCTCTTGGCAAACGACATCCTAGCCTTGCATGGCGACACCCGAAAGGCCGAAACCTACGAGACATCCCAGTACTCGCGAACCGACACCGAAGATTTTAGCGCGACGACACCCTAGCTCTTGGCAAACGACACCCTAGTCTTGCGCGGCGACACCCGAAAGGCGGAAACCTACGAGACATCCGAATACTCGCGAACCGACACCGAAGATTTTAGCGCGACGACACCCTAGCTCTTGGCAAACGACATCCTAGACTTGCGCGGCGACACCCGAAAGGCGGAAAACTACGAGACATCCCAGTATTCGTGAACCGACACCGAAGATTTTAGCACGACGACACCCTAGCTCTTGGCAAACGACATCCTAGCCTTGCGCGGCGACACCCGAAAGGCGGAAACCTATGAGACATTCCAGTATTCGCGAACCGACACCGAAGATTTTAGCGCGACAACACCCTAGCTCTTGGCAAACGACATCCTAGCCTTGCGCGGCGACACCCGAAAGGCGGAAACCTACGAGACATCCCAGTACTCGCGAACCGACACCGAAGATTTTAGCGCGACGACACCCTAGCTCTTGGCAAACGACATCCTAGCCTTGCGCGACGACACACGAAAGGCGGAAACCTATGAGACATCCCAGTACTCGCGAACCGACACCGAAGATTTTAGCGCGACGACACCCAGCTCTTGGCAAACGACACCCTAGTCTTGCGCGGCGACACCCGAAAGGCAGAAACCTACGAGACATCCCAGTACTCGCGAACCAACACCAAAGATTTTAGCGCGACAACACCCTAGCTCTTGGCAAACGACATCCTAGCCTTGCGCGGCGACACCCGAAAGGCGGAAAACTACGAGACATCCCAGTATTCGCGAACCGACATCGAAGATTTTAGCGCGACGACACCCTAGCTCTTGGCAAACGACATCCTAGCCTTGCGCGGCGACACCCGAAAGGCAGAAACCTACAAGACATCCCAGTATTCGCGAACCGACACCGAAGATTTTAGTACGACGACACCCTAGCTCTTGGCAAACGACATCCTAGCCTTGCGCGGCGACACCCGAAAGGCAGAAACCTACGAGACATCCCAGTACTCGCGAACAGACACCGGAAATTTTAGCGCGACGACACCCCAGCTCTTGGCAAACGACATCCTAGCCTTGCGCGGTGACACCTGAAAGGCCGAAACCTACGAGACATCCCAGTATTCGCGAACCGACACCGAAGATTTTAGTGCGGCGACACCCTAGCTCTGGCAAACAACATCCTAGCCTTGCGCGGCGACACCCGAAAGGAGGAAACCTACGAGACATCCCAGTACTCGCGAACCGACACCAAAGATTTTAGCGCGACGACACCCCAGCTCTTGGCAAACGACACCCTAGTCTTGCACGGCGACACCCGAAAGGCGGAAACCTACGAGACATTCCAGTACTCGCGAACTGACACCGAAGATTTTAGCGCGATGACACCCTAGCTCTTGGCAAACGACACCCTAGTCTTGCGCGGCGACACCCGAAAGGCGGAAACCTACGAGACATCCCAGTACTCGCGAACCGACACCGAAGATTTTAGCGCGACGACACCCTAGCTCTTGGCAAACGTGTTGGCCCAGATGGCAACCCAAAGGGGGGGGGGTGAATTGGGTTCTTAAAAATTTAAGTCTTTTTAACTTTTGTTGATTAGTTAGCAAAATGTGAAAGTGAGAGGCTAACGTAAATCAATACACAAGCAAATAATAAAGAAAGATAGAGAGAGAAAATATAGCACGGCAAACACAAGATAATTTTATAGTGGTTCGGTGCAACCAACACCTACGTCCACTCCCAAGGTTCACTTGGGTCCACACTATAATCTCTTCGATACAGTCGAGTTGTTTTCCAAGCTCACAACTCAAACTTGTTGTTTTTCCCGGGTGCACAACGAACCCAGCCGGTTTTTACTCGGGCTTACCAGCACAAAACCCTACACGTTGTTTTTCAAGGGCTCACAACTAACCCAACACAAGCACTCCGGCTTGCAACGAGGTATAATAACCTCCACTGATTCAATCCACTGATTGAATCAGCAAACAATCAAAACAACAGAGTTTAAGTAAGGAAATGCTCCTCTTGAGCAAATATACAAATAAGTATAAAAGGATTAGAAAAGCCTGATAAGATTGCAGATGGTTGTGGCTTTGGCTTTCTTCCTTCTCCTCTTAACTCCTCTTGAAGTGTTGAATCAGGCCTCAGCAAGATTCTTGACCGTTTGAAAACTTTGGAGTTGAGATGAAGCTTTTTCTCCTTTTGTTGAATGTTGAAAATCCTTCGATTTGATCTTTGAAAAGCTTCTGGATTTTCTTTTGACTCTTGTGGATTGATGATCTGGAACAGATGAAACTTCCTCTTTGATTTCACTCCTTTTGAATCACTCTATTTTGAACTAGAAGATTTTTTCAATAAGGCTCTGTTTTCCCTCTTTTGAAAGATATTCTTTTCTCTCCTTTTGATTTTCTTTCTATATATTGATTTGAAAAGATCCTCTATTTATAGATTCTGCAAAATTATATCCATTAGAGACAAAGAAAAATAGCCGTTATTTGAAAATATTACCGTTGGAGCTGATGTGTCATCGTGAAAAATCGCATCCAGATTTCGTGGAGTCGGCTCGAGCTTTGTGGGAGTCGGCTCGAACAGTCGATTCCAGAAACGCCTAACTTTCAGGGGTCGACTCGCGATATGCGGGAGTCGACTCAAGAAGTGCTCAAAAAATGAGCCTTTCTGCCATCTGAGTCGAGTCGGCTCGCACAGTCATGAGTCGCTCGCGAAGGTTCAAGGGTCGACTCTTGAAAACTCAAGTGTCGACTCAGGACAACATTGAAAAACAGATATTTGGGGAGTCGACTCGGAAACCTTTGAGTCGGCTCGGGAGCGATACAAAATCAAAAAAATGTTTTGATATACTTTAAAACTTGTCCCCAAATAAATTTAAATATAAATGTGACTTGAATACATTAAATATGACATTAAGCATGGATTCAAGATATGTTTCAAGAAATCATAGATTGATATATAACATGTAAAGAATTCCTTTTTGAAATCTTTAAGTATAGAACTTGAAACTTCTCTTTCAAATTGATTCAAAAACTCAGTGAATTTAACCATTTAGAGTCCATTGCTTTCCTTTTGAATAAGCTCAAGATTTTTGATAAATAAACTCATTGTTTCCTTTAAAATACTCATGGCTTTTGGAAATCATCAAAATCAATAGAGTTGGGGCAATTATGTTTCAATAATTTCTCAACAATCTCCCCCTTTTTGATGATGACAAAAACATTGAGTATATGCATTATAATGAAAAAAAAATTTATGATACCAAAATCAACTTTTGTGTTCATGGAAAGGCTCCCCTCAATGAGTAGCTCCCCCTATGAACCTCACTTAATAATTCATTCAAAATTTATCAAATTCAAAAACTTAAGCAAATAAACCTTTTTCTTATGAAATTCAAATTATCTCTTCCCTTATATGAAACATATATTTCTTTTTCTTATTTAATTCTCTCCCCCTTATTTAATTAGGGCAATTAAAACATATAAGGTTTAAACAAATCTCTTCCTCTTAATTATGATGATGCATATACGATTAAATCATAAAAATCTCTCCCCCTTTTTTGTAATCAACAAAAAGGTTGAGATGCATCAGAGCATCAACTTGATTAAATTCATTCGAATTCATTTAGCATCTAAGTTATCAATTGAGTATTGAGATGTTCAAAATTATATCAAATTAAACATAAGCCTTCAAGAATATCAAGGGTACTCATAATTGAAATGAACATAGCTTTTCTCATTACCTCAAAAGTATGTTAAATTACATCAAAATGTAACATAATCTAAATTCATCAAATTTCAAATACAGTCATATTAAAGCAAAACTTCCTAGATACAATCTAGTAAGGAAATCTAGAAATACAAACTATCATTTGACACGCTTGAAAATTAAACTCTTTAAGTGTCCAATCATCTCCATGATCATCCTTTTGTGATTTGTTAAGTCATTCATGGTTACTTGTATTTGATCAACTGCTGCATCAATATCTCTTCTTAACTGATTGGTTCTATCAAGATATACATTGGATCCATCAGCTATCCCTTGAAGTCTTTCAAAGATATTCTTAAGCTCAGCATTGAGTGAAT
>UESW01004391.1:498042-608193 GCA_900491605.1 Calamus simplicifolius
CCAGTTGACTTAAGTCATCCAAGTGCTGGATGAGATACCGTGGAATCTCTGATTAGACTTTGGAGCCAAAAACATGGCCAACATGTATGCGATCCAAAGTCGGACGGTGTCCTCGACATCCTCCTATACTTTAGATGGTCGGAGTTGAAATATCAACTTCTCCAAACCTTCTTGGCGAAGATCTAAACCCTGGCCAAACCGTCTGAACAACCTTCGGTTGAACATTTGGCTGGACGTGTCGATCTTCTTCCTATGAGCTGGAAGTCCCAGAATGAGTGCGACTTCGTCGGCACTGAATAGAACTGGCTTTCCGCAAAACATGAACTCGTCGCCTCCATTGTGACATCTTATGATGTCTGCTAGCAGTCGCCCGTCACTGTGAACGTCTGCATGTCGACGAAGGCACCAAATAGGGTCCTTCGAATCAGTTTTGTATGCCATCTAGAGAACCCCATCCTCCAAACCTTCTGAACGTATACTGCCGGCCTGCAGCTATTCTTAAATACTGGGAAGCCTTCACTGGGGGACTGGAACAATTTTATTGTCAACTGAAACAGGGGGTAAGACAGAAGTCATACTTGTCATGAAATTTTAAGAGAGAATGTCGTAATATTAATATAGTGATAAACATACCTGAAGGAGCCGCATCCTCAGTCGAACGAAGAACCAGGTCCTTGCATTGTTCCGCCATTTTCTCTATCCGCTTCTTCTTTGTTCGCGGTCTTCGTGCACAAACGAAAGCACTCATCTCCATGAATGAAGTATTCGGAAGAATGAACTATGGTACAAGTTTAGGAGGGAAAAGGAGACCAGTGGCTTCTCAAGCAAGAGACGAAGGATGGCTTCTTGAGCAAAAGGATGGCTTCTCGAGCAACAGATGATTGAGTGGTTTTTCTAGGGTTTATGCCGACCTAAGAGAATATGAAAGGACACCCGGATCGCCACGATCACATCAATGAGACCCGCGAACCCATAGGAACTGCCCACGTTTACAACTTTTCTCGGAAATATGGCATGGCTCAGTTACTAGGGTGTCGTCGAATTAGTACTAGGGTGACGTCAAATTCCCGCCTTGTTCAAGCATGGGTGTCGTCGCCTTAAAGCTAGGGTGTCGTCAATTTCAACTAGGGTGTCGCGAAGGATTTACAGCCGAATTCAATTAGGGTGTCACCGGGTACTCTCTATGTGGTCATTTATAAGACGGGTGTCGTCGCCCTAAAGTTAGGGTGTCGTGGGATTTCAACTGGGGTGTCGCGAAGGATTTACGGCCGAACTCGAACTATGGTGTCGCTGGGATTATCTCCGTGGTCTGTTTAAAGCACGGGTGTCATCTCGTTAGAGCTAGGGTGTCGTGAGATTTCAACTGGGGTGTCGCGATTGATTTTGGCCGAATTCAATTAGGGTGTCGCCGGGTACTCTCTATGTGGTCATTTATAAGACGGGTATCATCGCCCTAAAGCTAGGGTGTCGTGGGATTTCAACTGGGGTGTTGCGAAGGATTTACGGCCGAATTCAAACTAGGGTGTCGCTGGGATTATCTCCGTGGTCTGTTTAAAGCATGGGTGTCATCTCGTTACAGCTAGGTGTCGTGAGATTTCAACTGGGGTGTCGCGATTGATTTTGGCCGCATTAGAACTACGGTGTCGCGGGATTCTCTCTGTGGTCAGTTCTAACGAGGGTGTCGTCGCCTTAAAGCTAGGGTGTCGTGAACTTTCCACTGGGGTGTCGCGAAGGATTTACGGCCGAATTCGACTAGGGTGTCACCGGGGACTCTCTATGTGGTCATTTGTAAGCACGGGTGTCGTCGCCCTAAAGCTACGGTGTCGTGGGATTTCAACTGGGTGTCGCGAAGGATTACGGCGAATCGAACTAGGATGTCGCTGGGATTCTCTCCGTGGTCAGTTTTAAGCACGGATGTCATCTACTTAGAGCTAGGGTGTCGTGAGATTTCAACTCGGGTGTCACGGAGGTTTGAGCACGAACTTACGCCCTCGCTCTGAAAGTCCGGTTGACAGGAAATATTTTAGCTTCGAGGCTGAAAAACTTGGCTACTGGAGTCTACTGGAGTCTTCAAATATAAAAGTTTATCCAATGAGTTTTTCCTTGCCAAAACCTCACGTAGACGTTCGCTTCTCTCTCTGAATTCGGCCAGGTCTGACTTCGTTATCTCTTCGTCAATTGCTTTTAAAAGGCTCCTTTTTTCCTTCATCTGCTTTCTCTCTGTTTTCCTATCACTAAAGCCTTTTAAAAGCAATTGACAAAGAGATAATGAAGGCAGCTGATGACCATCTTACAGACCTGGCCGAATTGAGAGAGAGAAGCGAACGTCTACGTGAGGTTTTGGCAAGGAAAAACTCATTGGATAAACTTTTATATTTGAAGACTCCAGTAGACTCCAGTAGTAAGGTTTTTCAGCCTCGAAGCTGAAATATTTCTTGTCGACCAGACTTTCAAAGCGAGGGCGTAGGTTCGTGCTCAAACTTAGCATCCGGACTCTCAGAGCGAGGGAGGGGAAGAAAGAGTATGACATTCGTGCATACAAAATAGTTATGACTCCCAGAATGTCATAACTATTTTGTTCTAAGGTAGTTACCCGCGCATTAAACGGTTTGGTCACGCATTAACTAACTCTTACCAGAAAAAAAACTGTTCGTGTAATAAAGGAGCTTTAGAAAAAGTTGGAGGAAAGACTTTTTACTTTGTGCTGCGGGTGTCGTAGCATTGGTGCTAGGGTGTCATTAGATTTCAACTGGGGTGTCGCGAAGGTATTTAGGCTGAATTCGACAAGGGGTGTCGCGGGTATTTTCACCGTGATCAGTTCTTAGCACGGGTGTCGTCGCCTTAAAGCTAGGGTGTCGTTGCCTTAAAGCTAGGGTATCGTCGCCTTAAAGCTAGGGTGTCGTCGCCTTAAAGCTAGGGTGTCTCGTAGGAGTTTCGGCCGAAATCCAATTCTACCTGGGGTGTCGCGGGGATTCTTCGCGCGATCAGTTCTAAGCACGGGTGTCTCGTATGAGCTTTCGTTTGGAGCCAGGTTTTCCAGCGCTCGATGCTGAAATATTTTCTTTCGATCGGGGAAGAAACAGAGTTCTTCTGTTCTTCTTGCCAGATGACATACAACGTTAAATGGCGCTATGAAGGAGGGAAAGGGCATTTTCGTCTGCACACAATTTTTAAAAAAAGTGAACAGCTTTAAATGGCCGCCACGTTCAGAACGTTACGTCAAAGCAAAGCCATACCGCCCGTCAGGTCTTCCACGTCGGAGCCACATGGACCAATCGAAAGAGGCGGTGCAGCCCACGTCGTCCTTGCTGCACCGGGGGCGGTGTACAAAGTTTTTCCCAAGCATGAACTGCTTGGCTAGCATGGTAGGCATGGCCCACTATGTATGCACTTGGCACGCTAGACCAGGACAAAAAAAAAAAAAAAAAAGGTGAAAATTGCCCTTTCCTAACAGCAAAAATGGCTACTTAGGGAGGGCATTTCCATTCAATTCTTAAATTGTCCTTAGTAGTAAAAAGGCTAGTTTTTAAGGGTATTCTAGTCTTTTGATCAAGAAGACTTATTTACCTTGTTAATGGTCATAAACAACTTCTTTCAGGTTATTTGGATCATTCGAAAGCCCCCAACATCTACTAATAGGCCTTAACCCTTCTTCCTCACTTGATACCAAACCATAGCTCTTTAAACCTTTCTAAAGCTCTTCAAAACTCTCATAAGCCCTTCTCATTTTTCTACAAGTTTTCCAAATTCTCCTATATTGTCTTGATTTTTTTCTACTTTTTAGTTAGCTATCTAAATCTCTCTCTCTCTACCTCTACTCTTATTCTCTATCTTCTACAATCAATAGTATCTGATGCTGATAGCTCTCACCAACTCTGCGACTAAGGGTTCGAGCTCGACATCGATAGGATGGAGTATGGGGCACACCAATTACAGATTGAACCTAGTGCCTCTGAGCCCATTGCTGCCACTGATGCCACATCAATGGTCATCAAATCTAGAGCTAGACTCAGGACTTAAAGTCTAGCTACACTTCAACATCGAGGATATTACTAACAGGGGGCTTTGTTCAATTTATAAAGTTTGCAGGAAGGACTACAATTGCAGCACTTTCGAAGGAATTCCGATCACTTGATTTGACACTAAAATATATATATAAGAGTGCAACACCTAAGGCCACCCAATCTTAGATTAAAGTTAGCCAGAGAGATGAGTTACACAAATTTTCTTATTGTCAAAAATTAAATAGAAAAGAATTATTAATTTTAGGCAGTAAAATATTTTTTATGCTTGCCAAAAGTTCAAAATTTGAAATTTAAATGAAAAATGCTTTAAATCTTATATATATATATAAATTCTCAAAATACTACTAAATTTGATTGATGTAAATAATTTTATGATTATAAGAAAATATAATTTTATATTTCAAAAATTTTGATTGTAGAATAGCACTTACGTCTGATATTTGGACAAGTATAGTTGAATTATCTTATATACGTTTTCGCTAATTTTATTTATTGCAATTGGGTATTATATAAAAGAATTCTTAGTTTTACATTAATTGAATATTCATATACTACTACCACCATTTGTACCCATATAATGCAAATAGTATATGAGTACCATATGCATGATAATTTTTTTTCAATTACTTTAGATAATACATCTAATAATAATGTTTCTGTTGAATTACTCAAACCACATCTACATCCAATCTTAAATAAGAAATTATTTTATATTAAATGTGCATATCATATTATAAATTTAATTATGTAAGATGAACTAAAAGTTATTGAATCATATATAGGTAAAGTTAGGGATGCTATTAAATATACACAATTATCAGAAGCTAAAAAATAAGAATTTAAATCTTTATGTACTATCTATGGATTAACATGTAATTTTTATTAGATGTAAAACATAGATGAATTTAATATATTTACTGCTATAATGATATTTGAAATATAAAGATATTATTACTATGTTTTATAATAGTCACTTTCCCAGTAAACCTTTATTAGAATAACATTGACATAATTTGATGTTATTATATATTTTTATGCTATTTTTATGAAAATACTAATATTTATCTGGTACTTATTATCCTACCTCTTCCCTTGTTTTGTAATAAATATATATATTAGTAATTATTGTTTAGAATTTAGGGGAAGTGATAATTTTGAAAATGCAATTTTATCAAAGGAAATAAAATTTAATAAATATTTAAAAGAAATATATTTTTTACTTCCCTTTAGTTATGGATTCTAGAATTAAATTAGAGGGCTCATATATAATATTAGAAATAATTTTTAAAATATGAATTAAGAAGTAAATTTCAATAGATTTAAAGAAGAAACTATAAATTTATTAAATGAAATATTTGCATTATATAATCAAAAATATAATAAAGGCAAAAAATCTTTTACTTTAGGACTGACCATAAATGCTATGGGTATTTGTCTTTGTTATTTAAAAAAGTAAAGAACCACCACTTCATCATCTTCACCTACTGAATTAAATATTATTTGACTAATAATATTAGAACTTCTAACTTAGAGAGAAATAGATAATAATTTGATATTTTTGCCTAGTGAAGAGCATAAGAAAATAATTATCCAATACTCTCCATCATGGCTCATGATCTACTATCCCCTCTGGTATCCACATTAGCATTGGAGTTTGCTTTTAGTGCAGAGGATGGAAACTCGACAAGAGAAGGAGCTAATTAAAACTCGACACAATGGAGATACTGAATTACCTTAAGTACTGGTATGATGCCAAAGAAAGGATATAAGTTCAAAAGAATAATAATAGAGAATCTCCTCCAAATAGTAACGAGTAGAGCAGTAGAAAATTAAAGATCAAAGTTGGCGTGACTCGTTATGGTCTTGAAGGCCAGATGAGATGAATGACCATGATGGATTTCATCAACAAGTCCTCAAAAAAGATGAGTATAACTAATTTATTTTATTTATTTTCTCTAAAATTAGTTTTAAAATAATAAATATTAATAAATAAAATTTATTTGGTAGGTTGGCTCATTGGGCTTGATAACTTAGGGCCCAAATTATGTCAAACAAAAGATAAAGATTAAAAGATTGAAGACTTTTCTTTGAATGGTTAGAAGACGGATAAAGAATGAGATGATATAACTATGGCAAGCCATTTGCTCACCCACAAGAAAGGTATACATACAATTTTTTTAAAAGCAATATTGGAAACATTTCATGGGCTGATATGTAGGCTGGCCCACATGGCATGCAGGCCGACTCAGCTCAACTTGCATGTAGGCATACCTAGAATAGGCTGGACCTATTGGTTATGTCGGGGCAACCTTCCCACATTAGTGGGTCATGTCAGCATAGCCTGTATCCTGTAGCAGGCCATGTTGACACAAGACAATGGCCTGCGAGTCGATCGCTATAATAGGTTAGGTCATGTCAAGCCAACCCATTTGACATCTCTACTTTTTAACTCCCTAGGACAATGATCCTTTGAGGGGCTACAAAGCAATGCTCAAACAACGCTTTAAAAGGGGGTCATTAAGAGAATGATCCTCTAATAAATGAGAAATAACGCTCTTTTGATCATGAAACAATATTTTAAGTTCTTTAGCAGCATCATTGTGGTTCAGGACTTGATTAAACCAATTTGGAATGAGTTTCTGGTGGGCATTATGAAATGATAGTTTAATTACTTAGTCAATTGACTTTGAATAAGCATATGAAATGGGCTCCAAAACACCTAAGCTATTTAGATCATCACTTAGATCAGTGAACTACTATTAACACAACTCAAGTAAGTCATCTTTGAGGGAATCAATACTTCCATGATTAAGAAGCAATGCTCTTAATCTTCAACTTTAAGATAATAATAGAGCAATTCTCCAAGTCTTTAGCCTTATGGGAGTAATGGAGTAATGCTTCAGCTTTTTGGCCCTAAGGAAGCAATAGAGCAATGCTCCACAATTTTAGCTTGGAGACAATAGAGTAATGCTCTAGGTCTTGAGTCTTGGGGGGAGCTATGGGGTAGCATAGAGTACAGCTTCAAGTCTTTAGCCTTGAGACAACAAAGAACAATGCTTTAGACCTTCAACAATGGAGCAATGCTTTAGATCTTTAATAATAGAACAATGCTCTAAGTGCTCAACAATGGAGAAATACTCCAAGTCTTTAACAATGGATCAATGCTCCAGATCTTCAATAATGGAATAATGCTCTTAAAAAATGGAGCAATGCTCTAGATATTCAGCAATTGGACAATGCTCTAGATATTCAGCAATGGGACAATGCTCTTCAACATAGAGCAATGCTCTTGGTAGACTTTTACTTGAGTACTAGGGCTGAGAAATGCTGCGCTATTATAGGCTGCATTGGGTCTTAGAATGATGGTCCATGTGAAAATTGAGCTTGGGGCTCATCATGTGGACTTGAGCTCTAAACTTGAGAGATCCCGAGCTTCTTCAAGTCTTTGAAGCAAGGAAAAGTCTTCCTACACCGCCCTTGGAGCAGGAAGTACGCACCGGGGTGCATCATTGGCTGTGTGTCTGTGCGGGTGCGCATGTGAGGTGCGCCACGGTCCATTGGGCTACAGGACGTGTGCCTGCATGGGCGCGCAGTCAATAGCGCACTCCGGTGCATGGCTTCATGCACCGAAGGCAGTGCACAAAGTCGCTCCCTTGAAGCAAAGCTTTATGTGTAGGTTAGGCTTGAAAGTATATTCTAAAGACGTAGGCCCTAGACCGGAGAGGTGTCAAACTGTACTATATGCTGCTTTGGGCCCTTGTATCAATGCTCCATTCGTGAAGCTGGTCTAGCAACCCATTTTAGGAACTTGGGCTCCATTTTGAGGACTTGGCTGCTAGGCTTGAGGGAGGTTCTGGGTCATTGCAAGCTGCCTTGAGTTTGAGAACTAGGCTCAAAAGCCCATTTTGAGGACCTAGGCACTGAGTCAACCCTACGGAACACCGACTACTATAGGCTATTTCAAGGCTTGAGTCATTAATTGTTGGACTTATTGTAAGCTGGTTTAGGGCTTGTGTTCGTGGAATCATGGCTTGTGGTAGTACGGAAAAGTCTTTGGACATCGCTTTCGGTACAACAAGTCCTACGTGAGCTGCATCGCCCTTCTTATTGATCCATATGAATCTTACATGGCTTGATATGATGGGACAGAGATACCATCTTAAATTTTGATGTGACGTGCATTAATATCTGTTCAGCTTTTTTTTGAAATTTATGTACAGGCTGCAGTGCAAGTTTTCTGAATGGGTATTGTAATTTTATAACTACGGTGTTATAAATTTACAACTGGGATGTCGTAATTTTTTTTTAGCTTTCTGGATAGATGTCTTAATTTTATAACTACGGTGTTGTAAGTTTACAAATGGAGTGTCATCTTTAATTTTGACGTAACGTGCAATAATACTCGTTTAGCTTTTTTTTTGAAATTTATCTATAGACATATTTTCTAAGTGGATCTTATAATTTTATAACTATGGTGTCATATATTTACAATTGTGTTCTGCCCAAGTGGCGACTTAGCCGGGTACGAAGCCTTTAGGGTCTTAACCTACTCGGGGGGCACCGCTGTGCCGGGGCCGAGTGGTATCCCATGGGCCGCGATGCCAGTGAGCTCCTTTTGAACCATCTTGAGGGTTTGTGTTCCGCCCAAGTGGCGACTCAGCCGGGTACGGAGCCTTTAGGGTCTTAAGCTACTTGGGGGCACCGCCGTGCCGGGGCCGAGTGGTGTCCCATGGGCCGCGATGCCAGTGAGCTCCTTTTGAACCATCTTGAGGGTTTGTGTTCTGTCCAAGTGGTGACTCAGCCGGGTACGAAGCCTTTAGGGTCTTAACCTACTCAGGGGCACCGCCGTGCCGGGGCCGAGTGGTGTCCCGTAGGCCGTGATACCACTGAGCTCCTTTTGAACCATCTTGGGGGTTTATGTTCAGCCCAAGTGGCGACTCAGTCAGGTACGGAGCCTTTAAGGTCTTAACCTACTTGGGGGCACCGCCGTGCCGGGGCCGAGTGGTGTCCCATGGGCCGCAATGCTGGTGAGCTCCTTTTGAGAGACTTGGCGCAAGGGAGAACAAGCTGTGGCGTCAGAAGGGCTTCTTTATTACTCATGCTTCTGGGAGTACATCATTGGTAATACTGGCGGAGGTTGTCCTTATTCTAGGTACGTGGAATGGGCTTCCCGTCAAGCTCTTCTAGTTTGCATGCCCCCGGTGAAGTGCTTCGGTGGTGCGGTAGGGACCCTCCCAGGAAGTATGTTACCCGGCAACTCCTCCCCCCTCGGCCGTTTAGGTGCAGAAGCTAGCTCCCCAGGACACCATCCCAATCGTCCGCTCCGTGGGAGTGTTGTCGACGGTGGCTTGAGCTGGTGGAGGCCCCATGACGGCCGGCAGCGGCTGTTGCATCTTCTGAACATACTTGCCGAGATAGCCCCACTGGATGAACTCCTTGATGGCCCGCTTCAAGCTGTAGCAGCTGTCGGTGTCGTGGCCATAATCCCGGTGGAAACGGCAGTAGCGGCTCACGTCGCGAGGTGCACCTTTCTTCATGGGGGAAGGACGCTGGAGGTAAGGCTCACCCTCGATCTCCATCAGGATGTGGGATCGAGGGGCAAGGAGAGGAGTGAGCTCATTCTCGTCGGGGACGGGGCTCCAATGCCTATTCTCGGAATGACGAGGCGGGTCAGCTCGGCGATGTCGAGGAGGTCCGCTCGGCTCAGGGCGAGCGGATTTGTGGCTGGAGCTCTTCGAAGACTCCCAGCGGGTGAGGTTAGCTTCATCCGCCCGAATGTACTTCTGGGCCTGGAGGAGGAGGTCGGAGTAAGTGCTCGGGGGCTTCTTATCCAGGGAGAAGGTGAAGCGGGATGGAAGGAGTCCCCACTTCAGTGCCAGGGTGGCCACCGCATCGTCGAGATGGTAGACCTCGAGGGCGACGGTTTTGAATCGGGACACAAAGTCCCGCAGCGACTCTCCTTCCTTCTGGAGGATGGAGAAAAGGCTGTCTGCCACCCTTGGGATCCGGCGGCAGGCATCGAAGTGGGCCAAAAATGCTTTCTCCAGCTCCCGGAAGGAGTCGACGCTGTGAGGGGGCAGGCGTGAGTGCCATGCACGGGCGGCCTTCCGCAGGGTGGCAGGTAAGGCTTTGCAGAGAAGGGCGTCTGAAGTGCCCTGGATTTGTATCATTGCTTTGTAACTCTCGAGATGATTGAGAGGATCGGTCGTACCATCATACGGGTCCACCTGGGGGAAGCAGAACCTGTAGGGAATCGGTTCCTCCAGTATGCGGCGAGTGTAAGGAGGACGAGTGTCGAACTCTTCCTCCGACTGATGGTTGATCTTCTTGGCGAGCTCGTCGAGGTGCCTGTTGTACTCCTCCAGACGTTCCTCCGCCTGGCGGCTGATTGTCGGGGCCCTCCGAGATGGCTCGGACGAAGAAGAAGAAGAGGAGGTAGAAGGAGATGGAGACAGAAGTCGGGACTTCTGCCTAGGTTCCTCGTGATGATGTGGCTTGGGGGAAGATTTGTTGGGGCCGCAGTCAGAGGACCATGGCCGCTTGGAGGCTCGCATCGAGGCTTCCTAGGGGAAACCTGATGTTGGCCGGTCTCTCGCCGACCGGCTTCCCACCGAGGAGAACCTTCCCTCGCCGACTATTGACTGGCGAGGGGTGCAGTCTGATGCTGGGTGGCCACGGACTGTCATTGCTGGAGCCCATGGATCATGGCGGTGAGATTCTGGACTTGCTGGGAAAGAGTCGCCAGCCGCTCCACTGTTTGGTCAACTGCTTCCGGCGGTGGGCAGGCAACTGAAGGGTTGGTAGCAGGGGGATTGGCCTCCTGCTGCCTAGCTGGTGGGAGGAGCCCCGCCGGGCAGTTGACGGAGGCATCTCGAGCTCGTGTCACCACCATGGCTTCTGGAAGAAGAGAGGGGACGAAAGATGTAGCTCAGGGAGAACGTTCGCTACTTTTTCTTGTCCCCCCTACCTGGCACGCCAATATGATGATGCTCAATTACCTCTCCTGGACGTCGGGAACGGAGGCTCTCCTTCTTCACCAGGTTACCTGCAGAAAAGTCCCAGGACCGGAGTGGGTTCTCCGGTGGGATCCTTCGACGCCCAAGTTAGCAACTGAGGTCACAGCAGAGAAGGAGCTCGAGAGAGCTCTTGGAGAAGGGAGAGATCTCAGAAGGATCGAAACTCTCCTCTGAGAATTAGGGCATCAAGTGTGTAAACATGTGTTACTTGGTTCTCGATGTGATTTACCCTTTTATAGGGGTTGACGTAGGCACGATCACGTGGGTTTTCGTGAAGTCAGAATGCTGAGCCCTTGCATGAATCTGGGCTGGTTGGTAGGCTAAGTCCCATCAGCCGACGGGCTGTTGGGTAGCTGGGTCTAGTCCCATCAACAACGTTACCGGTAGGTTGTTGGATCCGGCGTTGTCAGGTGGCGCGCGTCAGAGGTGGCACCCTGAACTGATAGGGCCATGTTGGGGCTGATCTAGCTGGAACTGGGACACCTTGACCCTCCCGGGGGAGTCAAGGCTGGACCAGGCTGGCCAGGGGCAGCCGGGGCCGACTGGGAGGTGCCGGGCCGCCTAACTTGGAGGCGTCGGCCTTTGGGGTCGTCGGTCCTGAAGGTGTCGGCCTTTGAGGCCGTCGGTCATCGAGCCGTCGGCCTTTGGGGCTGTCGGTCTTGGAGCCGTCGGTCTTTGGGGCCGTCGGCCTTTGGAGCCATCGGTCTTTGGGGCCGTCGGCCTTTGGGGCCGTCGGTCTTGGAGGTGTCGGCCTTTGGGGCCGTCGGTCTTGGAGCCGTCGGCCTTTGGGCCGTCGATCATGGAGTCGTCGGCCTTTGGGGTCGTTGGTCTTGGAGGTGTTGGCCTTTGGGGCCGTCGGTCTTGGAGCCGTCAGCCTTTGGGGCCGTCGGCCTTTGGAGCCGTCGGTCTTGGAGCCGTCGGCCTTTGGGGCCGTCGGTCTTGGAGGTGTCGGCCTTTGGGGCCGTCGGTCTTGGAGCCGTCGGCCTTTGGGGCCGTTGGTCTTTGGAGCCGTCGGCCATTGGGGCCGTCGGTCTTGGAGGTGTCAGCCTTTTGGGCCGTCGGTCTTGGAGCCGTCAGTCTTTGAGGCCGTCGGCCTTTAGAGCCATCGGTCTTGGAGCCATCGGCCTTTGGGGCGCCGTCAGTCTTCGAGGTGTCGGCCTTTGGGGCCATCGGTCTTGGAGCCGTCGGCCTTTGGGGCCGTCGGTCATGGAGCCATCGGCCTTTGGGGCCATCGGTCTTGGAGCCGTCGGTCTTTGGAGCCGTCGGCCACTGGGGCCGTCGGTCTTGGAGGTGTCGGCCTTTGGGGCCGTTGGTCTTGGGGCCATCGGCCTTTGGGCCGTCTGCCTTGGAGCCATCGGTCATGGGCCGTCGGCCTTTGGGGCCGTCGGTCTTAGAGGTGTCGGCCTTTGGGCCGTCGATCTTTGGGCCATCGGCCTTTAGGGCCGTCGGTCTTGGAGGTGTCGGCTTTTGGGGCCGTCGGTCTTGGGGCCATCGGCCTTTGGGGCCGTCGGTCTTTGGAGCCGTCGGCCATTAGGGCCGTCGGTCTTGGAGTCGTCGGTCTTTGGGGCCGTCGGCCTTTAGAGCCGTCGTGGGCCATTCAAATTTTTTTTTTAATCTTCATAGGGTCAATTGGCCCCATCAGGACTCATACTTCCCCCCCCCCTCCCCCCCGAATCTATTAAATTGGTTTAGTAGATGCTACGGGCACCATGTTTATGGACTGTAATTTTTTTGAGCTTCTGAATAATTCCCAAACACACACACATATGTATGTATGGAAAATACTTTGTACACCGCATCCGGTGTAGCAAGTTCTACGTGGGCTACACCGTCCTTTCTTATTGGTCCACATGCTTACGATACCCATTAAAAAAATAAGACAACCTTACGATATTCCAAGAAAAAAATTTATGACACCCTAATTTTAAGCTTACGATACCGTAGTTATAAAATTAAGACACCTGTTCAGAAAGTAAAAAAGAATTACGACACCCCAGTGTAAACTTACGACACCGTAGTTATAAAATTACGATACCCGTTCAGAAAATGTGTCAGTACACAAATTCCAAAAAAAAAAAAGTTGAATGGGTATTAATGCACGTCACGTTAAAATTTAAGATGACACCCCGGTTTTAAACTTACGACACTCTAGTTTTAAACTTACGACACCCGTTCAAAAAGCAAAAAGAAATGACACCACAGTTTTAAACTTATGACACCCTAGTTTTAAACTTACGACACTCGTTCAGAAAACGTGTCTGTACATAAATTTCAAAAAAAAGCTGAACGGGTATTAATGCACGTCAGACAGCTTTATTTTTTGGAATATGTGAACATACACTTTTTTGAATGGGTGCCTTAATTTATAACTACGGTGTCATAAGTTTAAAACTAGGGTGTCGTAATTTTTTTTGCTTTCTGAACGGGTGTCTCAATTTTATAACTATGATGTCGTAAGTGTAAAACTGGGGTGTCGTAATTTTTTTTTTGCTTTCTGAACGGTTGTCTTAACTTTATAACTACGGTGTCGTAAGTTTAAAATTAGAGTGTCGTAATTTTTTCCTTCGGGATGTCGTAAAGTTGTCTTAACATTTTTTAATGGGTATCGATCAATAAGAAGGATTGGTACAGCCCACATAGGACTTGCTGCACCGAATGCGATGTACAAAGTCTTTTCCATGTATGTATATGTACTTACATACAGACATACAATGACAAAACATGAACATCTTTATATTTTATGTCTATTATAATGAAACTGCTTAACTAACACATACTAGCCATAGCTGGGCCAAACTGACCAAATCAGACCTGAATGATAACCAAACCACCTTAGTCCTGACTAGACAAAAAAAACAAACAAAAAGCACTCAATTGAACAAAACACCATGACAAAACCACACAAGCTGACATACTTAGCCGAGACCGACCAAACCACACTCCAACACCATGACAAACTATGCCTTCTTAAGCTCTAGATGGAGTAACTGATTGGAGGATGGTGAGTCCAAGGAGAGCTACAGAAGCGAAATGGCTACCATGGATTGCTAAAATAATCACGCACAAGTTTCGCACTCGCATGGGCCATCTCAATTGATGGTAATTAAGGTAGTGTTTGAAATAAGGAATAAGAGGGATATTTCCTGGATATCCCCTCTTATTCCCAAAAGCTATAACTATAAAGGACAGCTAGGAATAAAGTTAACCAAAGGGATAATCCATGGATTATCCTCTCAATTTATTTCCTAGAAAATGCAGGAATAGCTGGTTATCCCTCCAAATAAGAGTAAAAACAAGTTATCCTATGGATTTACCTTTTTGCATTTGATATGATCAATGGGATAGCCAAGAGATATTCCTAGAAATAGCCAGAAAATAAACTCTATCCCGTACACTTATCCAGGAATAATATTTTTTCTATCAAACACTACCCTAAGGTAGTGTTTGATAGAAAAAATGTTATCCATGGATAAGTGAACGGGATAGAATTTATCCCCTGACTATCCCTAGGGATATCCCTTGGCTATCCCATTGATCATATCAAATGCAAAAAGGTAATCCATGGGATAACCTTTTTTTACTCTTATTTGGAGGGATAACCAGCTATTCCTACATTCTCTAGGGAATAAATTGAGGGGATATCCCATGGTTAACCATGGTTAACCATGGATTATCCCTTTGGTTAACTTTATTCCCTGCTATCCCTTATAGTTATGGCTTTTGGGAATAAGAGGGGATATCCTCTGGATATCCCCTCTTATCCCCTATTTCAAACACTACTAAGGGTTCACATACTTGAGTGAGGTAACCTTCCTTGAAATTAACGGCAACACCATGCTCGGTTTGTTGTAGATGGACTTGATGTCCTCGTCGTTGCTGAGCGCTTGGTTGATGATCCTCTTCTGGTAGAGCAACCCCACGTCTTTTGATATGTCGACCATGTGATTTATGAAGCTGACGTACTGAGTGATATCCATCCTACAAGCATAGCAGCATTACTCCCAAGCAACAAGATTTCAAAGGATGGCACATGTGCTACCAAAGACTTGAATGCTTGGGATTTCTAGCACTCCCTTATCCTTGCAGAACGAAATGTGCGGAAAGCCATTGGCTTCCTTTTAAATTAATTTTCATTCCAGCCTCTGCAAGTTCTGCCTCGGAAGGCACAAATTCCTGTAAGTCGGAGGCTTCATGATAGCATGCCAACCCTTTTGAGAAGCGATCATCTGTCATGTTGATAGATTTAGTGATAGATTAATGCAGCCCGTTGCATTGGTCTTTCTTTTTTTTTTCGAATATTACTTTTTTTGAAGGGAATAGTGAAGGAAGAGGAGAGGATATTTACAAAGGAGAGTAGAGGATCGAGAAAGTTTCAGATTAGATTTGTATTGCCTCAACCCAAAAATGAATTTAGAGCATGACAATCAGCCGCATCGAGGTAGTATTAAATTCTATGGCATGGAAAGCATCTATTTATATTACTAATATATTTAATATAACAAACTAATTTTCTCTTAAATAGAACTGATCAAGTCAAGAAACAATGTCAATAAAATAGTTTAGACAATCACATAAGGTGTCCAATTGAACACTAATTGTTTTAGAATAAAAGCTAAAATTATTTGATATATGTATAGTATCTTCGCCAACTTCTACTTGAATCCCTTCCTACGTTTTGATCTTTATATATATGATTTTAACTTATAAAAACATTTGCATTTGTACTTTAAATGAACAATAACATTTCAAATAATTTTGAGATTATCAATATATATATACAAAGTATACTGAATCTTTTCAATTGTAAAACAGTACAAGTTTGCTTTCATGCTATGCATTTATGTCAAATTAGTAACTATTTTGCTTTAACATATTAATTTATATTTCAAATAGTATTACTTCATTTATCTCCCATGAAGTTGGTCCTTTCAATATTGCATTTGACCAATGTAGACCTTAATAGGGTGGATACATTTATACGTAGTATGATTATGAGTTTATAACTCTGCATATGTACCATGCTTTATTTATATATAAATATTTAGTATTTATGTTTAAAATCTATTGTATAAAACTAGTTATAATGTCAACTTCTAAAATTTACTATTCATCTTTTATATCCAAATATCAAACTAATTACATTTAACAACTACTTTATATCTAATCTTCAAATAAAATATCATGTTTTTCTATAAAAATTATAATTTAATAGATATAAAAAATTAATGTATATGAATTTTCATTATGACAAAAATTAAGTAAACTTTTTTAATTAAAAAAAATTATATAAAACAAGTATACAAAATATTTTATAAAATTTTAAATCATTGAGTCATAAAACAATACAAGTATGTATCCACATCGTAGGTTACAGATAATCATTTATTACTAAAAAGTATATTTTAATTTAATAATTTTATATATATGTAAAGACTCGGTTGATCGCATTTAGTAAGGTGATAGATATTATTTATTAAAAATTTTATTTATTATATATATATATATATATATATATATATATATATATATATATATATATATATATAATGATCTGATTGATTACATGCACAAGTGAGCCTTGGAGTCGAAGGACCACCTGCAAATATAAACTATTGTAGTCCTCCTCACTGAAAGTTATAGGTAGATGGTGGATGATTTACTTTTCAATATTATTATTTTTTATCTTTTTTGTATATCTTTTGTGTATTTGATTTGGAGATGGCAATGAATAGAACAGGTATAAAAAAAAGGTACCTCTATATTCATGTTCATTAAAAAAAAGTTTATATTCATATCTATTTCATATCAGTTGCGGTATAAAATTCTGTGTTCGTACTCGTTTTCACGATGATTATGTAATATCCATATATGTTCTGTTATCCATATTCGAACCTTAACCATACCCATACCCACCATCTGTTCTTTTACTTTTTTTTTAAATTAAATAAGTTTAGTTATTCCTAACTATTAGTTGAATTTTTTAAAAATTTTCAATTCCATTCTAAAATGTGGTAGGTTCAGAACAACTGTAAGCTATTTTTTCTTCTTTAATTTCAGACCAGTTAAATGGACTGGACCCCAAAAATTATGGTGTGTGGCCCATGATCCTTATTAAATAAAAATATTTTTTTATTAAAAATTATAAATAAGATATTTAAGTAATTGTATTAGAGAATTTAATGGATGTAGGGTGGAACAGGCCGGTAAATCATTATGTTCCCTATATTCATATTTATATTTATTTGTTGACTTTTGTACCATCACTATAACAATTTTAAGTGTAGGCGATGCTAAAAAAATTATTTTTTGATGCTAAAAAGTATAAAAAAATTGCATCTCAACGCTTTGTAAAGCATCGAAAAATAAAAAATGAAGGTAAATTTTTTTGATGCTATTAAAAAGCATCGAAAATGCTGATGCTCTAAAAGCGTTGGCATAATTTAAAACTGTGCCAACGCTTTTGAGAAGGATGAGGAGGTCACGAACTAGGAGTTCTAAAACATTTCACTTGCAGACGTTTTAAAGCAGCAACAATTTAAAATTGTGGCTGCTTTAAAACGTCTGCAAGTGAAATGTTTTAGAACTCCTAGTTTGTGACCTCCTCATCCTTCTCATCCTCGTCAGGTAGTCTAAGTCTGGTGGAGCCATCGGTGACGACATCATCATTGGAGTCCTGGGTGAGGTCGGAGCGGGCAATGGATCTGCTGACACAATCAAGGAAAGGCTTGAAGGTCGTCTCCATCATCAGCCAGTCGAGCACCAGCCCTCTGGCAACTAACAACACCATCTTCAGCTGATTCACGTTCAGGAAGTGCCTATGATTCTCAAACAACGTCATCGATCTTTATTCCATTCAAAGTTCCAAGGTAAATTCATAATTTTAGATCATAAAAACAGAATAACTGTAACCGTACCACATGAGAAAGAAGAAGTTGATGATCAGAGCCAGGTACTTGGCCATGAAACTCATCAGCGCGACCTTGGCTTCCCTGAAAATGGAAAAAAAATTCAAACCATAACTTAGAGTAGAATTTTTTTGCTTTAAATCTTGTTTCGGACATGGGAAGGAAAGGAAGGTAGAGAGTTGGGGGCTAGCTGAATCGGCTCGGAGCGTCTTGCATCAAGGAAATGGACCTCACCCGATGGAATCGCTCCCTTCGGCTGGAGAGGACGCGGTGGCGGTGACTGGCCAAAGGAGGCCCCACGTCCCAGCTAGAATTCTGGATGGAACGGTCGATGTCTCAAGGAGGATCGCTGGCCAGAGCTGCCGGCCCCAGATGAGGTTGCCGTCATCGGTGATAGAGTCGACGGGCAGGGCAGTGACGAGGGCAACGAAGGTCAGGTCTCTCATCGTCCAGCGAAGGCGGAGGAGACCGGAAGAAAGAGTTGTTACACCAATTATTTGTTGTAGTATATTTTAAATGAAGCAGAAGAAGAGGATGCTCATGGGTTTGAGGGAAATTTCTGATCCTAGATAAACTAAGGAGACCTATGCGCATAAGTCCAGCAATCTTGGTCATCGAACTGATCGCTAGCGAGTGCCATGATAAACACGACCAGCTCTAAAGTGATCATGCCCGACATGATACAACTGCTACAATTGTCGGGGCCGATATAATTCCATAGCAGCTATGCCAGGCCAAATACGGCACAACTCTAGACAATGCAGCCTCAGCCACGGCACAACTTATGGCAGACGAAGCTAGAGCGGTACATGATTGACCCTCTGTGCCTCACCAAATGTTTTAACCATTTTGCCTTCTATAACAATCCATACGGCTAGTTTTAAGGTTATTTTTATCTATGTTCTTAATTGTTTTTACCTTTTCAATAGCATTAAAAAAAAAAACCTTTTTCAACAAGGAAAAAAATCTAGTTTTGAAGTATATTCCTAGCTATTTATTTCTTTTTTTATTATTTTCAATAATAAAAAAATAACAAGTTTATAAGATTAACTCCGCCAGAGCCGATCTCAAGCCTAGATAAAGGAGAAGGTTGCGTTAGGTAGCTGACAGTCAGCGTAAAACTCCGTCAGAACCCTTAAAACATGAATCTAGTAAATCAAACTATGCGAAGGGCTAAAGAACAGAGTGAAGAAAGCATATTCATGTAGCCTGGGAAAAGGCTTAGATGAGTTGAGTTAACAAGTTTATAAGATTATTTTAGATATCTAATGGCTATTCAATCCTTATAAATTCCTCCAACTCCTCTCATTCACCTTATGCCAAATTTTAAACTCTTCTAAGCTATCTTAAACCCTTCTAAGCTCTTCTAAATTCTTCTAATCTTCCTACAAGCTCCAAATCTTCCGACAAGTTCTCCTAATCATCCTATAAGTTTTTCTAATTTTTCTATAAGCTTTTTTATATCTCCATAAGCTATCTAGCTTTAACATGATCAATGCTGGTAGCCCTCCCTCATCCAGTGATATTTTCAAACTCAACATGGAGAAGTTCAAAAGTATATTTCCTAATTATGGGCTCAATTTTGACTCATTACAATCATAGACGAGAACCAATATCCCGGCACCATTATTGCTCATAGAGTCTAATATAAAAAAAATAAAAAATAAAAAAATAGTTGCATTTGATTGGGATTGTGCCCCGGCTCGGCACAATATAATGGGTTGGCATGGCATGACCTAGCCCGACCAGCCTATGGGCCTGTTGGCCCTATCAGGCCTCTTTTTGGTGCCATGGACAATGTCCTATGTGACCCATAATAGTAGGCCTACAATCCTGCCAGACAGGCCACCGATTGCTTAGCATTATCCATTTGCCACCTCTAGATGGCTGCTATCTTTCCAAAACCATGTTGGAAAGTTTTTTATGCACCGCACATAATGCAGGATATGCGCATTGCGCATGGTGATTGGCTACGCGTGCTTACGATCATGCATGCCGAAGAATATTTTTATTCTTTTTCGCACCGCAAGCATGCGCAACCAATTACCGCACGCACAATGCAAAGGACTTTTCCATCCATGTTCTGGTTTTCTAGGTCACCTTCGGATCATAACACTGATTTTATGAATAATTTTAAAATGCAGCAAGGAGGTTTGAAAAGGTACGGAAATTTTGAGTTAATTTTTAAATATTTATAGATATGTAAGGAAGAACAAAGGATCTGCCCTTTGCCTTTAGTGGTCATCCAAAATGGCCAGAGAAGCAACCTTAAATGTTACTTTACTGCCACATGAAGTAAATATAGGGTAAAATGTTACTTTACTGCCACATGAAGCAACCTTAAATGTTACTTTACTACCTATTTTTTACTTTACCAGCTGGGTAAAATGTAACTATTTTTGAAATTATACAATGACTTTGCTAAAGAAAAACTCCTAGAAGGATATGTTTAACCTAAAACTCAAATGATCAACTAGCTTTTGAAGGGAAAAAGGAGAGTGATACAAATGAGAACCTGTTGACCAAAAAGTCATCTTTATTTTCAATAAAAATTGAATCTAATATGCTAAAAAATATTGAGGTTTATTATTTTATTTAATTTTTTAGATAGATAAATTTGAAGGTTATTTTATCTTACCCCTCATCATCTCATTCGAAATCGAATCTTTATGCCCATGTTTACCAACTATCTAAATCAAAGATACTGATACTTAAAAAGAGGATTCACCAAGGAAACCTATGTGATGAAGGACTATCAAAGTTCAAAAAAAAAGCATAGCTATATCAAAAACTACTTGAACGAGTTTGAAGATCAATCCTTTAAGATTCATAGCAAACAAAGATAGTACGTAGGATTAGGCATACTTTGAAAGAGTAATAAATTAATAAGTACTTCTTTAAAGAAGAATAACATATGATATTTAATTAATAGATGCACAGTGAACTTAAATTTTTAAATTTATTCTCACCCATGATAGATAAGGTAATTTGATGCATAATAATTTAACATGAAGCTGTGATAGTATTAAAAGAATTAAATTTGTTAAGTAAATTTATGTTCATTACATCTTGCACCAATTTATCTTTCCAATGCATCATAAACAACCTAAAATGGTTGTCAAATAAAGAAGTTTTAAACTAATTTTTCTTTTATTTTGTCAAAATTATATATTTATTTCTTCTATTAGATTAGTTAAAAATTAATTAGAGGTTAGAATCTTTTTTTGGATAATTATTTAATTTTTATATATTTATGTTTAGGAACTTTATTTCTCATACGAACCGAAAAGGTGAATTGGTCTTACGAAACAAACTCTATAAATAAGTCCTTATTGCTCTCCATTTTGATCAATAATCTATATTACATTTAAAATTCTCTTCATCCTCTTGTTATCCCTTACTTGTTATGGTATGAGACTACAATCTTAAAAAAGATGATTGATGCTTGGGTATTTTTTAGAGAGATCGAAGGTGCATCATTGAAGGCCTGAAAGAATCAGTACGATGTAATAACCCATCGCTTTTAATGGTTCTTATTTTATTACTATCGTTTCACTAATTAAGAAGTGATAACAGTCCCCCCTTAAATTTTGAACGCTTACTTCATGGGAGCATGCGGTGAAGGGATTTGAGTATAAATAGGGAACCCTTTCTAAGGCTTTCAATAAGGTTATCGAAAGAAAAACCTAATAAGTGGAGGCATTGAGTCCCTGATCAAGAGCACATCCTGAGGGCATACACCATCAGAGTGCGATGGCTCGTTGATTAGAAGAACTCAATCAAGATCCATCGAGAGGAGGAAGATCAATCAAGATCTATCGAGAGGAGGAGGAAGATCAATCAAGATCCATCGAAGGAGGAAGATCGAGATCCCTAGAGAGAAGGAAGATCAAGATCCCATGCAGCTGATTCAAGGAAGATCGAATTCCTTACCCTCATCGGAAAGAACATTAATAATAATGGCTGAAGGTATTTATCGATCATAATAAATATATTGATACCGTATTTCCGTATATTTGATATCGTGATCAATATATTTAAATTAAGTCTTACATTTGGTATCAGAGCTTTTTAAACCTCTACCTTATTTTGTGAGTGTTTCCATCAAAGTTTTTCTTTTCAAGCAATTTATGCCGCATGTTTTCCGTTTTCAGTTTTTCGGATCTCAGGTTTCGATTTTTTGCTCAGTTCTGATTTTTTTTCACGGAATTGAGTAGAAACCATTAAACCTATCTCAGATTCTAATTTTTTGCGGAAATAAAATGTGGCCTCTTTCTTTTCTATTAAAGATTTCTTTCTGGCATTAAAGGTTTCCCGGATTTCTTTTTGGTATTTAAGAGATAACATTAAAGAAAGGAAGAGAAAAGAAACGTATCATTAAAGAAAGGAAAAACTAAAGAAAGGAAATGCAATGGAAACGTGGCTTCCATAACCACATGCGGTGACATATTAAAAAAAGAGAGAAAACATGGCCTATTTTGGTTTTCACTTTTCTCGTCTTTCCATTCTCTCACGGGATTTAAAATATGGATTGGTTGAATTTTAAATGCATTTATTATCTGTTTAATGTTTTATTAAATCATGTAACATGATTTGTTTTATCATTTGTTTCTTAAGTTTAAATTTTTGTATTAAAATATGCCTCTTGAGTCTCTATGCCTACTGTGTTTTGCATAGACTGGCCCAAGGGAATAATGAGCTACGGCCGGACATGTTTTAATTAACAAAAATTTTTCTTACGATGATAATTTTAAAATTCATTAAATAGATAATTGAAATGTTATCTTCTGTTCTGCATACTAGATTTATTCTATGCATGAATTTGATGGTAGTGTGAAAATCACAATGCAAATCCTTTCAAGGTCTGATTGGTCAGTTGGTGTCTAGAAAGGTAAAGAGATTGTGGTTACTTAATTGGTTCCGTTGACTGACCTAAGGAAAGCAACAGGGAGACCCCCACTTCTCTTTCACTGGCCTGGCCAATTTGACTAACTCAGATCTTGATTTGGAAATGTTACGTTGATTAAGATCACTACCTAAAAATTATGCTAAATTGGTTAATCTATATGCATATAATGGAATTCAATGTCATGTGATCAATATGATTTTGATTAATTGAGGAGTAGCCACAGCATCTTTGATTAATCAAAATTATATATTGAGTTGCAAAGATCACATAAGGTTAGATGACATTAATTATGACTAATTATATTAATGTAATGAATCTTATCCCACAGGAATTTTGTTGCACTAATATAATTAATTAGGATGCGATAACAAATTATTTTCTTAATTACCCATAGGAATCAAGAAAGGAATATAATTTGTTAGTCACATCATTAAGTTAATGAGTCTATTTGAGTATAATAACTTAGCCCACAGGTAGTTATTGTATGTTATTGATTCATGTTATTGCATGTTTACATTGGTAAAAAATGACATCAAGTTATATGCCTCAAATTCAATTACATGAACAGAATTTTATTTTTATGCAGCTATTTTGCCTGTTAATATTTCTTATATGAAATGTGACGTTCCCGATTTAAGTGGTGATAATTATAAATTATGGAAGGAGAGAATTCTTCTTCAATTAGGGTGCATGGATATTGACTATGCTATCAGGAAGGATGAACCACATTCAGTTACATCTACTAGCACTTAGGCTGAGATTGCTGCGTATGAACGATGGGAATGGTCCAATCGCTCAGTATGATGTTCATACATACTAAAATTTCTGCTAGTATACGTGGTTCAATTCCTGAGTGCAAAAATGTCAAGGAACTTCTGAAGGCTATTGATGCACAATTTGAGTCTTCAGATAAGGCAATGGCTAGCACCCTAATGACAAAATTATCATCAATGAAGCTCACTACTGTTGGAGGTGTGCGTGAAAACATCATGAAGATGAGGGACATTGCGGCTCAGTTGAAATCCCTAGAGGTTGAGATGTCAGAATCTTTTTTGGTGCACTTTATTTTGAGCTCACTCCCACAGTAGTATAGTCCCTTCAAAATATCTTACAACACACATAAGGACAAATGGTCAATTAATGAACTTCTGACCATGTGTGTTCAAGAGGAAGGGAGGCTGATTTTAGAAATAGGAGAAAGTGCACATTTAGCCACTCAGAGAAAGACTAAAGCTCCCAAAGCCAAACACAAAGGAAAGGGTAAAGTATCCATCCATACAGAAGACAAGAAGGAGTCCAAGTGCTTCTTTTGCAAGAAGAAAGGGCATATAAAGAAAGATTGTCTCAAATTCAAAGCTTGGCTTGACAAGAAAGGTACTCTAACCTTATTCGTATATCATGAATTTAATTTGGTTATATGTTATAACACATGGTGGATTGATTCTGGTTCTACAATCCATGTTTCAAATACCTTGCAGGGTTTTCTAAATCAAAGGAAACCATTGGGAAGTAAACAAAGCATCTATTCAGGAAACAAGATGGGTTCACATGTGGAAGCAATTGGAACGTGCAGACTTATTTTACATTCTGGTTTTGTTTTGGATTTGGAAAAGACATTTTATATTCCAAGTTTCTCTAGAAATTTGATTTTAGTGTCAAGGCTTGTACCAGCAGGATACACCTTTAATTTTAATAAAAGCTCTATTGATTTATTTTATAAATCTAAGCTTATTGGGAATGGTACATTGTTAGACAATTTTTCCAAATTAATTTGAAAAATAATACCACCTATAATGTGATGCACGCCCAAACTGGTATGAAAAGATGTGTTATAAATGAGAATTTCTCTATTTTGTGGCATCGGAGATTAGGTCATATCTCCATGGAGAGAATTAAAAGACTAGCAAAAGATGGAGTACTTGATACTCTTAATTTTACTAATTTTGAATCTTGTGTGGACTGCAAAAGGGAAAGCAAACCAACAAGTCCAAGAAAGATGCCAAGAGAAGTTTGGAAATACTGGAGATCATACATATGGATATCTGTAGCCCAGATATAGATTCGTATGGTCAGAGATACTTTATCTCATTTATTGATGACTATTCACGATATATGTATCTCTACCTACTTTATAATAAGAACGAAGCATTAGATGCCTTTAAGGTATTTAAGGTAGAAGTAGAGAAACAATGCGGCAAGCAAATTAAAATCGTGAGGTCAGATAGAGGTGGAGAATATTATGATAGATACACTGAGAATGGACAAGCACCTGGTCCGTTTGCTCAGTTTCTTGAAGAAAATGGAATTGTTGCACAATACACTATGCCAGGGTCTCCTGACCAAAACGATGTAGCTGAAAGGAAAAACCGGACATTATTGGACATGGTAAGGAGCATGATTGTCAGCTCTAACTTACCTAAATCCTTGTGGACTGAAGCTCTTAAAACTGCTGCGTATATATTGAATCGGGTTCCAACCAAGGCTGTTTCCAAAACGCCATTTGAGTTATTTAAAGGTTGAAAACCAAGTCTGCAACATATACGTGTTTGGGGATGCCCATCTGAAGTAAGAGTCTATAATTCACAAGAAAAGAAACTAGACCCAAGGACTATTAGTGGATACTTTATTGGATATGCTGAGAAGTCCAAGGGTTATAGATTTTATTATCAATCTCATAGCACTAGGATTGTGGAATCAAGAAATGCAAAATTTCTTAAGAATGACTTGATCAGTGGGAGTGATCAATCTCAGTATTTGGCTTTTTCTGAGAAAGATCATTCAGTTATTCCAGCTTCCATTTCAAGTGAGGGATTGGTTGTTATTTATAGCACTCCTCAAACTCAATTAAGTGCCCAACAACCAGTCATTGAGATTTCACAAGCTGATGGTAATCTAGAAGATCGTGTTGTTCATCAACAATCAGTTGTGCAAGATACTCCTCAAGAGGTCATTAACACAACATTAAGAAGATCAACTAGAATAAAGAAATCAGTAATTCCTAGTGATTATGTTGTGTATCTACATGAATCTGACTATAACATTGGAGCCAAAAATGATCCTGAAACGTTTTCACAAGACATGAGTTCTAAGGAATTAAACTTGTGGTTCAATGTCATGAAGGACGAGATGAAATCTATGGCATCTAATCGAGTCTGGGATCTTGTTGAGTTGCCTGATGGTGTAAAAGCCATTGGATGTAGATGGATCTTCAAAATAAAGAAAGACTCACAAGGAAACATTGAGAGATATAAAGCAAGACTCGTTGCCAAAGGATTTACTCAGAGGGAAGGAATCGACTACACGGAGATATTTTCTCCTGTATCCAAGAAAGACTCTCTCCAAATAATTATGGCATTGATAGCTCATTTTGATTTTGAGTTACATCAAATGGATGTGAAGACCGCATTCCTTAATGGAGATCTAGAGGAAGTGGTTTACATGAAACAGCCTGAAGGATTTTCCTCTGGTGATGGTGAGCATTTGGTTTGCAAGCTTAAGAAATCCATATATAGATTGAAACAAGCCTCACGTCAGTGGTATTTAAAATTTCATGATGTGATCTCTTCCTTTGGTTTTGAAGAGAACATCATGGATCAATGTATATACCAGAAGGTTAGTGGGAGCAAAATTTATTTCTTGGTCCTATATGTGGATGACATTCTACTTGCAACCAATGATAAAGGGTTGCTATATGAGGTGAAACAATTTCTCTCCAAAAATTTTGATATGAAAGATATGAGTAAGGCATCTTATGTCATTGGCATTAAGATCCATAGAGAAAGATCTCGAGGCATTTTGGGATTGTCTCAAGAAACTTATATCAATAAAGTCTTGGAGAGATTTCAGATGAAGAATTGTTCACCAAGTGTTGCACCTATAGTGAAGGGTGACAAGTTCACTTTGAACCAGTGCCCTAAAAATGAACTTGAACGGGAACATATGCACAACATTCCATATGCTTCAGCTGTTGGAAGCCTAATGTATGCTCAGGTTTGCACAAGACCTGACATTGCATTTGCAGTAGGAATATTGGGAAGATATCAGAGTAATCCAGGTTTAGGCCACTGGAGAGCTGCTAAAAAGGTCATGAGGTATCTTCAAGGGACCAAGGACTACATGCTCTTGTATAGACAAACTGATCATTTGGAGATAGAGGGCTACTCAGATTCGGACTTTGCTGGCTGCGTTGATTCTTGGAAATCAATATCAGGATTTATATTTATGTTAGCTAGTGGATCCATATCATGGAGGAGTGCAAAGCAGACTTTGACTGCTACCTCTACTATGGAAGCGGAGTTCGTTGCTTGTTTTGAGGCTACATCGCAAGGTGTATGGTTGAAGAGTTTTATCTCAGGGCTTAGAATTGTTGACTCTATTACTAGGCCAATTAAACTGTACTGTGATAATTCAGCTGCTGTATTTTTGACTAAAAACCATAAGAGTGGTAGTCGAAGTAAACATATCGACATTAAGTATTTAGCCATAAGAGAACGTGTTAAAGAAAACAAAGTGGTCATAGAACACGTTAGCACTGAATTGATGATAGCTGATCTGTAACCCCCAGCATTTATTTAAGGAAACATGCCACCTAGACTTTATTATGACATTTAGGTTGCTTGGATTCTTGGGTCTTTGCGTGTCTGATGGGTTTTCCGAGTCCTTTGATCCGAGGCATCGCGTGGGAGAATAAAAGGAGTTGGAGGATGACTCCCTCCTTCACCCTGGCGCACACCTCTTCCAGGTAATCCCTTGCCCATCCTTTTAATGCCAGAGAGAGAGAGAGAGGAAAAGAAAACTAGAGAGAGAGAGAGAGCCTGAGAGAGAAATAGCCGAGAAGAGAGAGAGAGAGAGAGACCAAAGAGAGAGAGAAAGAGAACCAAGAGAGAGATAGAGAGAGCGTGAGAGAGAGAAGAGACAGGGAGACAGAGAGAGAGAGAGCATGGGAGGCAGAGAGATGTTATCCACCCGGTCGACCCCTTGGTTCAGGCCCGGCGCGTGCTCGCCGCCTCGCCGGGCCTGAGATCTGGCCGACGACTCCGCCGGCACCGGGGAGGGTCCGGCGGGGTGGTGGTGAGAGAGAGAGAGGAGAGAGAGGGCCAATTGGCCCTCCTCTCGCGCGGTGGCGGAAGCCGAACCGGTTGGTTCGGGCCCGGCGGCGTGCTCGCCGCCTCGCCGGGCCCGAGCTTTGGCCTGTCGCCTCCACCGGCGCCGGGCGTGCGTCCGGTGGAGGTCCGGCCGGCCAAGGTGGCCGGCCGTGCCGCCGGCACAGCATCGTGCCGTGCGGAGTGTAAGATGAAGAGGAGAGAAATTGAGGAGAGAGGGGGAGTTGGCGGCCGGCCGCGGCGGCGGCCGGCTCTGGCCCGGCCACCGGCGGCCGGGCCGCCCTCAATTTGGCCGGCGGCGGCCCTGGCCGCCGGCTAAGTTCCCGTCCCCTGTTCGGTGAAAACAGGGGATCGGGAGGGGGTTGAGCTGAACCGGGCCGGCTGGGCCGGCCGGTTCAGGGCCTTTTGGGCCGTGCAGCATTGAATTTTGGGCTGGTTTTTGGGCCCTGTAACGGGCTGGGATTAGCAAAATATTTATATGGCTAGAATCTGGGTGAATTCTAGTTTCTTGGGGTATTTTTACTTCCCCAATTGGGTTTGTATAGTGGGAGATATTCGAGCCCAAAGTAGGGCCCGTGAACTAGTCTGGGTAGAAATTCTAAGGGTCATTTTATATTCGTATTCTAATAAATTAATTGTGTAAAAGATCCTGTAGGTGCTCAGACATCTGACTAGCTGATTTATACCTGTTGGATTGCGTACTGAGGTAAGTAAGCCAGTTATCAGTATTTAATAATTAATTCATGAATATTTAAATTGTGAATTATATTGTGACTTGAAGAATTGTTATGATATTGGCTAAATTGTAAGTAGATGAATATTATGAACACATGGCTGTTTATGTGCTATGATTTCATATGTGGATGCTATGCATGAGAGATGCAGTTATTATGACATTGATGTGATATATTACATGCAATTGTTCAGTAAGTATAATCCACTGTTTATGCAATATAGAGTTGTTATTGATATGATGAGTGCATGTGATGTGAGGTACTGTTATGTGTCGCCGCGGTTCTCCTTTATCATGTCATACCACACACGTCTAGAGGACGTGTTCTGCTTGTTTATGCCACCTACACGTCTAGAGGATGTGTTCTGCTTGTTTATGCCACCTACACGTCTAGAGGACGTGTTCTGCTTGTTTACGCCATCACACATCTAGAGGATGTGTTCTGCTTGGGTTCGAGATGGCATCACGCATCTAGAGGATGTGTTCTGAGTTCTATGAGGTGGCATCACACATCTAGAGGATGTGTTCTGCTTGGTTCGAGGTGGCATCACACATATAGAGTATGTGTTCTGGTGGATTATGATATGGCGTGACCCTGGTATTTTGACCCTTTCAGTAGGGGGATGCTTGTTGGTACACTATTGAGATATTGCAGGGCCGTGGGTCACATTTACAGTTACCATTGAGAGTATAAACAGTGGGTTTACTTACATTGCATGTTTGAGTATTTGTGGAATGTTTAAGCATGCAAATCATTTATGTGCTTATTGATTGTTATGCTATGATTTGACTGTATAACGTGGCTTACTTATTGAGTGTAAGCTCATAAAATCTTACAATGTTTTTCAGAGCCTCAGGATTGAAGATGGATAGGGGTGTTGGAGCTTCTATTTAAATAAAGTGGATTCATATGTTGATGTAACCCCAGTAATGTTTATGTGTAGGGCTTGTAGCCCAAATCTTTATTATGGATTGTATTAAAGTTTGGACTTGAATGATATATAGGTTGTTGCTTTTCTTGAATTCAGTGTCATGATTCGGGACGCCTTGCGTGCCCGGCATGCGGCGGGTTGTCACCCTAGCTCAAAAAAATTTTGGGTCTGGGGCGTGACAGCTTTAGTGGTATCAGAGCTTAGGTTATGACCCTAGGGACACGGACATATTGACATGATAACACGTAGAGAACATATGACCCTAGGGACACGAACATATTGACATGATAACACATAGAGAACATATTTTGATGACATTATACTTAGGGAAACCTGACACTTTAGCTTAGGATGATATGGAGACAATTATGACTTTCAAGGAATTTCATGAATTATGCTTTGGAAGCTTGAAATTTAAAGTTTATCAAGATATTAATTGAATTACAAATTTGATAGGGATTAAGAATGAACCATCGCAAGCCAATGATATTGTGAGACTCCCAAGCTGGTGACCTTGACCAATGGGGAGGCCAAGGGACTTCTAGAGGTTTTAGCCCCATTAAACTTGTTGGAAATGATTCGTAGCACCTTTAAATAATATGAGAGATGAAATTTTAATTGGATATGCAATAAAAGATAGATGAATATATGGAATAAACATAATAGTGGAAAATTGTAATTGATGACTAATATGACTAAGATATCATCATTATGTTTATATTGCAATTGAGTTGATATGTGGATTTGGAGTTAGTAAATCTAAATTTGAATGTGGATGTATATAATGAATTTTTATTTGTAGAACTTACATTGTTGATATTATAAGTTTAAGATTATGAACTCATCTGCTGGTTATAGGGATGATTAATATTGATGATATTTTGGGAATGGAATAGTTAATTACATATTTTTGATCAATCACAATTGAGTACTTTCTGAATTTGAGTCTGGATGGATAAGTATATATAGTGAATTTTACTAAGAGAACTTTTATTATGGATATTGCATGTTCAAAACTGATTGTTACTTTGCTAGATATGCAGATGGTTGATATTGATGCTAATAAAATAGTTGACTGCAAATGATATCTTGATGGATCATTTAGGAAGATTATAAAATTTTAAATTCTGAGATAATTACTGTTTAAGTTTTTGAGAGCAGTAGACTCAATTAATCTTTAGAACTGATTTTGGCTATAATTGACCAAATATTTTGATGGTAGAAAGTGAAAGATTTTAGCAATAATGAGAATAAGATAAACTTCACTGATAAAGAATTTCATGGGGATTTTTATTTCTTTAATAGATATCTAAATCAAGATATCTATTCATTAATTCATCGTGCATACTTATTGTACCTTTCTTCATAGTTCCTAAGTCGATATCTTTCTCTAGGATGGATAAATTATCAATCATCCATAAGTGGCATATTTATTGTTAAGAAAATAGGAGGGAGATGATGTTATTTTGATTATTGCTAATTATGGATTATGGTTAAGGGTACATCTATTATCACTTTCAAGTCATAGAGAGATTACTATAATTTTCAATTATGTCTTTCGGAGGGTAAGTGCATTTTCAATCTTGATTGACCTTATAAGTCTTGTATCCATCTGAGCTAGATTAGTGAAGTCACTTTGAGATATTTGAAGGGTTTAAATTAGTTGGTCATGTTGTGGCATGAGACATTGCATAATCTATAGATGATTTTGATAATCATTGGTATCGAAATAATTGATTCAAGAATTTGAATCATTTAAATTGCATTATTTATTGAGGATATACTGACCTATTCAAGAGAAATTGATTGATTATGATGGTATTATTGATAAATATGAAGGAGGTAAAATAATTACACTGATGATTAATGATGACACTATTATTCAAAGAAATTAAATTAGTTGATTATGATAATTATGAAAGATATCCTAAATGATTGGCAGAATGTTCATAAATGTTAGCTTGAAGTATTCAAGAGTAAAACCTAGTATGTTATGATGATTAAAATAAGTGTCGTAATGATTAGTGGCACATTCAACTATTTATGAGTTGAGAGAGCATTGGAATAAAACTATCTTATATCTAATTTACAAGAATTTAGAATTGTCTTATCGAGGAATTAAGAATACCTGATGTGTTACTAACCTTAAGAATGGATGACATAATACATATGATGGATTCTATGATATTTATAATGATTGTGTTGTGAGAAGTTAAAAAAAAAAAAAGGGATGACAGGAAAGAAATACTTCTTAAGGAAATTAATTTTATTTGGTAGAAAGATCAAATTAATTTTGAAGTTGGACATGTCATTTGGGTACTTGGGAATGAAATAAAAGTTTGCTAGTGAGTATCTTTAATGTACAAAATTTGTTTAATTTCGAGGATGAAATTTTAGCAGGATAAAATGTTAATATGGTTTCTGGTTTAGTAGTAAACTGAGTAAATTGAGTCTGAACCCAATTGTCTCACTCTTTTAATTTGATGATGTCCTCATAAAGCTTAGTGGATTAAGCTGAATTTATGTCCAGCCTTCCACCCTCAAATAGATGAACAATCTGCATGAACCAATTAAATTTTTATGATATACTGCGAGCCTGTGTGATGGATTTAGAAAGTGCTTGGTATAGCTTCTTACCCTTAGTAAAATTGCTTACTTTAATGATTACTAGGCCAATATTCAAATGGATTCATTTTGTTGTAAAGTGTAAAAAAAAAAAATTATTTATTGAGATGAAGTGTGAGAGAGAAAATTTGGATACTGAGCTGGTTTAGCAAATATGAGAAAGTATCGTTAATTAAAGCAGCTTCATGTAACTCAAGTCAATAGAAAAGTTATGTTGATGTTAAACAGAAAGATTTAAAATTTCAGGTTGAAAATCAATTGGAAGTTTTTCTAATCAATGATGTGAATGAGAATTGTGTTAGAGTGATTTTTGAGCCACAATACATTGGGCCATTTGAGATTTTGATCAAAATAAAGGAGGTGTCTTATATCTTAGCACTATTTTCATTACTCTTTGGGGTGTTTAATGTGTTTCATATCTTTATGACTGAGAAGGTATATTCAAACCCCCGTTATGTGTAGAACTTGAACCAATTTAGCTTAAGAAAGAATTGACCTATGAAGATCATCTTGTACACATTGTGGACCGCAAGATTAAGTTCTGAGATGGTGTAGCATTCCTTATATCAAGGTTCAGTGGATTATTCGGAGAGGGAGATTATTAGGGAGTCTAAGGAGAAAATGAAAAAGAAACATCCCCAATTAATTGTATCTTATTACAGCTGATTATGAGATAAAAAAATTTGGATTCTGTATTCTATTGGATGTATATCAAATTTCGAGGCAGAAATTTTTATAAGGGGGGAGAATGTAACCCCCAGCATTTATTTAAGGAAACATGCCACCCAGACTTTATTATGACATTTAGGTTCCCAGTGTGATGCTTGGATTCTTGGGTCTTTGCGTGTCTGATGGGTTTTCTGAGTCCTTTGATCCGAGGTGTCGCGTGGGATAATAAAAGGAGTTGGAGGATGACTCCCTCCTTCACCCTGGCGCACACCTCTTCCAGGTAATCCCTTGCCCATCCTTTTAATGCCAGAGAGAGAGAGAAAGAAAACCAGAGAGAGAGAGAGAGCCTGAGAGAGAAATAGCTGGGAGAGAGAGAGAGAGAGAACCAAAGAGAGAGAGAAAGAGAACCAGAGAGAGACAGAGAGAGCATGAGAGAGAGAAAGAGACAGGAGAGAGAGAGAGAGAGCACGGGAGGCAGAGAGATGTTATCCACCGGTCGACCCCTTGGTTCAGGCCCGACGGCGTGCTCGCCGCTCGCCGGCCTGAGATCTGGCCGACGACTCCGCCGGCGCCGGGGAGGCGTCCGGGGGTGGTGGTGGAGAGAGAGAGGAGAGAGGGGCCAATTGGCCCTCCTCTCGCGGTGGCGGAAGCCGAACCGGTTGGTTCGGGCCCGGCGGCGTGCTCGCCGCCTCGCCGGGCCCGAGCTTTGGCCTGTCGCCTCCACCGGCGCCGGCGTGCGTCCGGTGGAGGTCCGGCCGGCCAAGGTGGCCGGCCGTGCCGCCGGCACAGCATCGTGCCGCGTGGATGTGTAAGTGGAAGAGGGAAATTGATGGAGAGAGGGGAGTTTGGCGGCCGGCCGCGGCGGCGGCTGGCTCTGGCCCGGCCACCGGCGGCCGGGCCGCCCTCAATTTGGCCGGCGGCGGCCCTGGCCGCCGGCTAAGTTCCCATCCCCTGTTCGGTGAAACAGGGGATCGGGAGGGGGTTGAGCTGAACCAGCCGGCCGGTTCAGGGCCTTTTGGGCCGTGCAGCATTGAATTTGAGCTGGTTTTTGGGCCCTGTAACGGGCCGAGATTAGCAAAATATTTATATGGCTAGAATCTGGTGAATTCTAGTTTTATGGGGTATTTTTACTTCCCCAATTGGGTTTGTATAGTGGGAGATATTCGAGCCCAAAGTAGGGCCCGTGAACTAGTCTGGGTAGAAATTCTAAGGGTCATTTTGATATTCGTATTCTAATAAATTAATTATGTAAATGATCCTGTAGGTGCTCAGACATCTGACTAGCTGATTTATATCTGTTGGGTTACGTACTGAGGTAAGTAAGCCAGTTATCAGTATTTAATAATTAATCCATGAATATTTAAATTGTGAATATATTGTGACTTGAAGAATTGTTATGAATATTGGCTAAATTGTAAGTAGATGAATATTATGAACACATGGCTGTTTATGTACTATGATTTCATATGTGGATACTATGCATGAGAGATGCAGTTATTATGACATTGATGTGATATATTACATGCAATTGATCAGTAAGTATAATCCACTGTTTATGCAATATAGAGTTGTTATTGATATGATGAGTGCATGTGATGTGAGGTACTATTATGTGTCGCCACGGTTCTCCTTTATCATGTCATACCACACATGCATCTAGAGAACGTGTTCTGCTTGTTTATGCCACCTACACGTCTAGAGGATGTGTTCTGCTTGTTTATGCCACCTACACGTCTAGAGGATGTGTTCTGCTTGTTTATGCCATCACACATCTAGAGGATGTGTTCTGCTTGGGTTCGAGATGGCTTCACGCATCTAGAGGATGTGTTCTGAGTTCTATGAGGTGGCATCACACATCTAGAGGATGTGTTCTGCTTGGTTGAGGTGGCATCACACATATAGAGTATGTGTTCTGGTGGATTATGATATGGCGTGACCCTGGTATTTTGACCCTTTCAGTAGGGGGATGCTTGTTGGTACACTATTGAGATATTGCAGGGCCGTGGGTCACATTTACAGTTACCATTGAGAGTATAAACAGGGGTTTACTTACATTGCATGTTTGAGTATTTGTGGAATGTTTAAGCATGCAAATCATTTATGTGCTTATTGATTGTTATGCTATGATTTGACTGTATAACGTGGCTTACTTATTGAGTGTAGCTCATATAAAATCTCACAATGTTTTTCAGAGCCTCAGGATTGAAGAAGGAACCATAGGGTCGTTGGAGCTTCTATTTAAAATAAAGTGGATTCATATGTTGATGTAACCCCAGTAATGTTTGTGTGTAGGGCTTGTAGCCCAAATCTTTAGTTATGGATTGTATTAAAGTTATGGACTTGAATGATATATAGGTTGTTGCTTTTCTTGAATTCAGTGTCATGTTCGGGACGCCTTGCATGCCTGGCATACGGCGGGTTGTCACCCTAGCTCAAAAAAATTTTAGGTCTGGGGCAAACGCTGCTTTAGCTCCTAAAAACTTTCCTCACACTCCTCTGACCAGTCAAACTTCACTTGTTTCTGGGTTAAACGAGTTAGGGGTAGAGCGATGCAAGAGAAGTCTTCCATAAATTTCGATAATACCCGGCTAGCCCCAAGAAGCTTCTGACTTCAGCCACATTGGAAGGTCGGCTCCAGCTAGTAATAGCTTCAATCTTCTTCGGGTCCACAGAAATGCCATCCACAGAAATTACATGACCCAAGAAAGCTACTTGGTCCAACCAAAATTCACACTTCTGCAGCTTGGCATAAAGCTTCTTCTCCCGAAGAGTCTGAAGCACAATCCTCAAGTGATCCTCATGCTCCCTGAGACTCTTAGAATAGATCAAAATATCATCAATAAATACAACCACAAACTGATCCAAGTATGACCTAAATATTCTGTTCATCAAATCCATGAATGCTGCCGGGGCATTGGTCAAACCAAACGGCATCACCAAAAACTCATAATGGCCATATCTAGTTCTGAAAGCTGTCTTAGGCACATTCCCATCCTTGACTTTAAGCTGATGATAACCAGACCTGAGATCAATCTTAGAGAATACCCGAGCTCCTTGAAGTTGGTCAAACAAGTCATCAATCCTCGGCAAAGGTGATGCCATAGCGAACCCAAGCAGAACACATCCTCTAGATGTGTGATGGCATAAACAAGCAGAACACATCCTCTAGACGTGTAGGTGGCATAAACAAGCAGAACACATCCTCTAGACGTGTAGGTGGCATAAACAAGCAGAACACGTCCTCTAAACGTGTGTGTGGTATGACATGATAAAGGAGAACCGCGGCGACACATAACAGTACCTCACATCACATGCACTCATCATATCAATAACAACTCTATATTGCATAAACAGTGGATTATACTTACTGATCAATTGCATGTAATATATCACATCAATGTCATAATAACTGCATCTCTCATGCATAGCATCCACATATGAAATCATAGTACATAAACAGCCATGTGTTCATAATATTCATCTAGAGGACATGTTCTGCTTGGGTTCGCTATGGCATCACGCCCCAGACCCAATATCGGGCTAGGGTGACAACCCGCCGGTCATCAAATTTTTAACATAAAGCACCATTATATATAATCAAGTCAAATACATCACTCAATACTATAAGTTTTGGGTTACAAACCCTTACACACCATAATAATGAAGTTTGGGCATCAAGCCCTACACATATGTAATATTGGGGTTACAACAAAATAATGGTCTTGTTTTATTTAATAGAAGATCCATCACCCCACCAATCCATCTTCAACCTCGTGGCTCTGACAAAAACATTGTAAGATTTTTGTGAGCTTACACTCAGTAAGTAAACCATGTTATACAGTCAAATCATAGCATAGCAATCAATAAGCACATAAATGATTTGCATGCTTAAACATTCCACATGCAATGTAAGTAAACCCACTGTTTATACTCTCAATGGTAACTGTAAATGTGACCCACGGCCCTGCAATATCTCAATAGTGTACCAACAAGCATCCCCCCTAATGAAAGGGTCGAAATACCAGGGTCACGCCATATCATAATCCACCAGAACACATACTCTATATGTGTGATGCCACATCGAACCAAGCAGAACACGTCCTCTAGATGTGTGATGCCACCTCATAGAACTCAGAACACATCCTCTAGATGCATGATGCCATAGCGAACCGAAGCAGAACACGTCCTATAGATGTGTGAATGGCATAAACAAGCAGAACACGTCCTCTAGACGTATAGGTGGCATAAACAAGCAGAACACATCCTCTAGACGTGTAGGTGGCATAAACAAGCAGAACACGTCCTCTAGACGCGTGTGTGGTATGACATGATAAAGGAGAACCGTGGTGACACATAATAGTACCTCACATCACATTCACTCATCATATCAATAACAACTCTATATTGCATAAATAGTGGATTATACTTACTGATCAATTGCATGTAATATATCACATCAATGTCATAATAACTGCATCTCTCATGCATAGCATCCACATATGAAATCATAGTACATAAACAGCCATGTGTTCATAATATTCATCTACTTACAATTTAGCCAATATTCATAACAATTCTTCAAGTCACAATATAATTCACAATTTAAATATTTATGAATTAATTATTAAATACTGATAACAGGCTTACTTACCTTAGTACGCAATCCAACAGATATAAATAAGCTAGTCAGATGTATGAGCACCTACAGGATCATTTAGACAATTAATTTATTAGCAAGAATATTAAAATGACCCTAGGATTTCTCCCCAATCTAGTTCACGGGCCCTACTTTGGGCTCGAATATCTCCCACTACACACACCCAATTGGGGAAGTAAAAATACCCCAAGAAACTAGAATTCATCAAGATTCTAGCCATATAATTATTTACTGAACCCAGCCCGTTACAGGGCCCAAAAACTAGCCTAAACTACCATTGCTGCACGGCCCAAAAGGCCTGAACCGGCCAGCCCAGCCGGCCTGGTTTAGCATAACCCACCCGATCCCCTGTTTCACTGAACAGGGGACGGGGACCTAGCCGGCAGCCGGGGTCGCCTAAAGCTGTTACGCCCCAGACCCAATATCGGGCTAGGGTGACAACCCGCCGCGTGCTGGGCATGCAAGGCATCATCAAATTTTTTAACATAAAGCACCATTATATATAATCAAGTCAAATACATCACTCAATACTATAAGTTTTGGGTTACAAACCCTTACACACCATAATAATGAAGTTTGGGCATCAAGCCCTATACATATGTAATATTGGGGTTACAACAAAATAATGGTCTTGTTTTATTTAATAGAAGATCCATCACCCCACCAATCCATCTTCAACCTCGTGGCTCTGACAAAAATATTGTAAGATTTTTGTGAGCTTACACTCAGTAAGTAAACCACGTTATACAGTCAAATCATAACATAGCAATCAATAAGCACATAAATGATTTGCATGCTTAAACATTCCACATGCAATGTAAGTAAACCCACTGTTTATACTCTCATGGTAACTGTAAATGTGACACACGGCCCTGCAATATCTCAATAGTGTACCAACAAGCATCCCCCCTACTGAAAGGGTCGAAATACCAGGGTCACGCCATATCATAATCCACCAGAACACATACTCTATATGTGTGATGCCACATCGAACCAAGCAGAACACGTCCTCTAGATATGTGATGCCACCTCATAGAACTCAGAACACATCCTCTAGATGCATGATGCCAGAGCGAACACAAGCAGAACACGTCCTCTAGACGTGTGAATGGCATAAACAGCAGAACACGTCCTCTAGACGTGTAGGTGGCATAAACAAGCAGAACACATCCTCTAGACATGTAGGTGGCATAAACAAGCAGAACACGTCCTCTAGACGTGTGTGTGGTATGACATGATAAAGGAGAACCGTGACGACACATAACAGTACCTCACATCACATGCACTCATCATATCAATAACAACTCTATATTGCATAAACAGTGGATTATACTTACTGATCAATTGCATGTAATATATCACATTAATGTCATAATAACTGCATCTCTCATGCATAGCATTCACATATGAAATCATAGTACATAAACAGCCATGTGTTCATAATATTCATCTACTTACAATTTAGCCAATATTCATAACAATTCTTCAAGTCATATATAATTCACAATTTAAATATTCATGAATTAATTATTAAATACTGATAACTAGCTTACTTACCTCAGTACGCAATCCAACAGATATAAATAAGCTAGTCAGATGTCTGAGCACCTACAGGATCATTTACACAATTAATTTATTAGCAAAGAATATTAAAATGACCCTTAGGATTTCTACCCAAACTAGTTCACGGGCCCTACTTTGGGCTCCAATATCTCCCACTACACACACTCAATTGGAGAAGTAAAAATACTCCAAGAAACTAGAATTCACTCAGATTCTAGCCATATAATTATTTTGCTAATCCCGGCCCGTTACGGGGCCCAAAATCCAGCCCAAAATCAGCTCGCTGCACGGCCCAAAAGGCCCTGAACCGGCCGGCCCAGCCGGCCCGGTTCAACCCATAGCCCACCCGATCCTCTGTTTATATGGAATATGATATAGTAGTTGAAAATTGCAATTGAGGACTAATATGACTAAGATAACATCATTATGTCCATGTTGCAATTGAGTTGATATGTGAATTTGGAGTTAGTAAATCTAAATTGGAATGTGGATATATATATAAAAGGGATGACAGGAAAGAAATACTTCTTAAGGAATTTAATTTTATTTGGTAGAAAGATCAAATTAATTGTTGAAGTTGGATACGTCATTTGGGTACCTAGGAATGAAATAAAAGTTGCTAGTGAGTATCTTTAATGGTACAAAATTTGTGGACATTTAATTTAGAGGATGAAATTTTAGTGAGATAAAGGTGTTAATAATTGTTTTTAGTTTAATGGTAAACTACGTAAATTGAGCCTAAACCCATTTGTCTCACTCTTCTAATTTGATGATGTCTTCATAAAGCTTTGTGGATTAAGCTAAATTTCTATCCAGCCTTCCACCCTCAAATAGATGGACAATCTGCATGAACCAATTAGATTTTGATGATGTACTGCGAGCCTGTGTGATGGATTTAGAAAGTGCTTAGTATAGCTTCATACCCTTAGTGAAATTGCTTATTTTAATGATTACCAAGCCAATATTCAAATGGATTCATTTTGTTGTCTATGATATAAGGTGTAAATTTTTATTGAGATGAAGTGTGAGAGAGAAAATTTTGATTACTGAGCTGATTTTGGGCTGGATTTTGGGCCCCCTAACGGGTCGGGATTAGAAAAATGATTATATGGCTAGAATTTGGGTGAATTCTAGTTTCTTGGGGTATTTTTACTTCCCCAATTGGGTGTGTGTAGTGGGAGATATTTGAGTCCAAAGTAGGGCCCGTGAACTAGTCTGGGTAGAAATTCTAAGGGTCATTTTAATATTTGTATTCTAATAAATTAATTGTGTAAATGATCCTGTAGGTGCTCAGACATCTGACTAGCTGATTTATATCTGTTGGATTGTGTACTGAGGTAAGTAAGCCAGTTATCAGTATTTAATAATTAATTCATGTTAGCACTGAATTGATGATAGCTTATCCTTTGACTAAAGACATGCCAATTAAGAATTTTAAGGATCATGTGATAAGAATGGGAGTTGGTTCCATGATATAATTGTATGGATAATAATTTGTACAAAGAAACTCTTATTTCAATTATTTGTTTATTTCTCATTCAGGTGTACACGTTATATGACTTTTGAGAAATGATAAACTTTTCTTTTGGACTCTGAATAAACATATGGTTTATTCATTATGTTATGTTGTCACATTTGGAATAGTGGTAAAGAAATTGAATGCATTGTAATACATAGAAGATAATACTCAATTATAGAGGACCTATCGCTATGATTCATGTATTTAGTTTCTTGTTCAGTGTTGATAAAATATACGGACCAAGTGGGAGAATGTAATAACCCGTCGCTTTTAATGGTCCTTATTTTATTACTATCGTTTCACTAATTAAGAAGTGATAACAACACCCCCCCCCTTAAATGTTGAATGCTTGCTTGATGGGAGCATGCGGTGAAGGGATTTAATATAAATAGGGAACCCTTTCTAAGGCTTTCAACAAGGTTATCGAAAGAAAAACCTAATAAGCGGAGGCATTGAGTCCCTGATCAAGAGCACATCCTGAGGGCATACATCATCAGAGTGCGATGGCTCGTTGATTGGAAGAACTCAATCAAGATCTATCGAGAGGAGGAAGATCAATTAAGATCTATCAAGAGGAGGAGGAAGATCAATCAAGATCCATCGAAGGAGGAAGATCGAGATCCCTAGAGAGAAGAAAGATCAAAATTCCATGCAGCTGATTCAAGGAAGATCGAATTCCTTACCCTCATCGAAAAGAATATTAATAATAATGGCTGGAGGTATTTATCGATCATAATAAATATATTAATACTGTATTTCCGCATATTTGATATCATGATCAATATATTTAAATTAAGTCTTACATGCGAGGCCAATAGCTGTACTTCCATGGGGTGGCTGACAAGGTGTTCCCATCTATTGCCAAGAGTGGCGGCGGAAAGCAGGAACACGGATAGGCGAGGTCAGTGGGTACTGGTATCTTTTAATTCTTTTTAAATAAAATACATAAAGTGGGGGAAAATTAACATTATTTCAGACCAAACAAACAAACTAAAATTTTAATTCATTATGTTAATCATTTTACTGGGTTTAAATGTATTAATTTGTATATGTATCATTAATCAATGGAATAATAAGGCAAGTCATTCAGGTCCAGAATACTTTGTAATTTTTGGTGGGCATGAAGAAGGATTGGTCAACTTTGCTTTTATGAGTTGTGTTGATAGATTTTGCATTTAAATGAGCGCAGTCTTAAGAAAGCTACGCAAACCTTTGAGAACTCGGTTCTAAATTGGAATTTCACAATCAATTTATGCATCTTTTTTTTTTTAAAACCAAACATTGGTTTAGGTCTAGCACGAGCCGAGCCTTGGATCCAAGATGAAGCTTTATATGATTCGACCATTGATTTATGAATTCTCATGGCCAATCACCTTTTTTTCATGGACATGCTGAAAGTTGATATAATTGAAGCGAGCTAGACACATCTTGCTCCATCAACAGGTTGATATTAACCTACTCTTGAAATCAATACAACATCACGATTGAATTGTAGAAAGCACAACAAAGGAGTCACCAGTAGTAGTGCAATACCACAGTGTGATATCAGCTTCATCAAACTGCTGATCCAACGATGGTATGAATTTTACATCACCCACTTATCTGAACTAGATAAATCATGTTAATTAACATCAGTTGCTGAAATTTTCACACTCAGCAATTTTTTGTACAGAACTAAGAGTGGAGTTCCTTCAAATTCAAATGATTTAGATGATCCATGTGTTCAAGTTAGTGTCAATAGGCGCATACAAATGGGACAGGCATCCAGTCTGCAGATAGCCCTATTTGGGTAAGAAACTTTTATCAAATGGTTTCAGTTTAATCAAAGCTTTTGTGTTTGTTTGCATTCTTTAGTTCATTTTCTTTAATGAGATAATTTAGGGACTATTTATTGTTTATAGCAGAAATATGAAGTCAGGCTACTGAAAAGTTGAATCTAATCTTCAATAATATTCCAGACTCACTGAGGTTGTCCGGAGAGATTTCTTGTTGTTTGAAGGGTTCATGTTAACCAAGATGGCTTCCTTGCCTCTATATTCAGGCAGTGAACTAATATAAAGAAAAAAGAACTCTCTCTCTCTCTCTCTCTCTCTCTCTCTCTAATAGTTTGAACAAATTCAAACTTAAATCACATGGCAGCATATAATTTCGATGAAAGTCTATCTTATTGAAGATCACCATATTAAATGGTGCCCACACTTACATATAGAGAGAGAAACATAGTGGTGACAACAGAGTGTCTCAGATACACAGGATGTCAAGACAAGAGGAAGCCCATGCTGAGGCTGCAGGGTGATGAAGTCTATTGGTGCATGAATGTAGCTTGTGGAGAGAGAGATGAGAAACGTTGGAGGATCATGGCAATCACTATCTTGGCTTCTAGCATTGTAAAGTTTTGACCAATGCATACTCTTGGCCCTATTGAGAATGGCAGCCATGCATTGGGATGCTTGGCAGCTTTGATACTCCATTCTCAAATCTAAGTGGATTGAAATCATTTGCATCAGCTCCCCAAATGCCTTTGTCCCGGTGCATCATTGTAGTTGGTATTGCCAACAAGGTGTCCTTTGGAATCACAATGCTTCCTAAGTTCATATCTTTAGCAGCCTTTCGCCGGATCATAAAAACTGGGGGATAGAGCCTCAAGGCTTCTAAGAGAACCACGTTAACCTGAAAATTTTTTTTTTTACAAAATCAGTGATGCATGAGCTATGAAGTAGGATATACAACGTGTACAGAAGATGATACCAATTTTAACTTGCTGAGCACAGCTGCCTCAGGAATTTCGGTTCGGCATTCTCGCAACACCTCCTCCCTGAGCCTCTCCTGCCATTCTTGGTTTATGCTCAACAGAAACATAGTCCAAGTTAGCAGATGGGCAGTGGTCTCATGACCGGCAAAGAAGAATGTCTTGCACTCATCCATGATCTCATCTATGTTCAAAGTTTGCCCCTCCTGCATCAGAGCAGGGTCTAATGTGGAAGACTCCAACATCGTTCCAAGAAGATCGTTTCCAAAGCCAGAGACCTTAGAATCTAATCGACGCTGTATAATGTGCATTAGTGTGCTATTCACTCTTCTCTTTAGCTTCCACACTTTTATATTCCTCCTAGTAGGAAGATATCTGCACAAAGAAATATATGATCAGAGTGGAGCTTTATTCAAGGAATAATATAGATAAGATCCAAAGCCTCAAAGGCAAAGTAACTTGCTTGTGTCCTGGGATGTTAACATTGAAACGAGTTGCTGCAACAAGCATCTGAAGCTCCCTTTGTGCCATGAAGACTTCCTTTCCCTCAGCATAGCTGCTCCCAAATGCAGTGTGGGCGATTATATCTGCTGCTAACCCTATGAAATAGCTGCCAACCTCTGTTTCTTTTAGTCGCCCCTCAGCTTGAATTGTTTGATCTTGCCAGCCCTTTAGCATGGATTGTGCACAGTATGCCATTTTCTCTGTCATCATCTATCAAACCCACAGCAGTTAGATGACTGTTTAACAGTGTGCTATGTTGTACGAGTGGTATAACATGAAGCAATCTTCTAGCTTTTGAATGCTGAACAAGAGGGTTCAGTCATCAAATTGGGCATCTAACACTAAAATCAAATTGATATGACCAAACAAGATTGAGCAACTGGATTCTTTTCAATTACGTTGTAATATTACAAATAGTTTTCCTAAATCATTTTGGCTTCAAGGTTGAAAAATTTGAGAAGGAAGAACAGAATTTGACTTTGTACTTATTTTACATGATCAGTGCTCATGAAGAATATATAAATTAAAATTTTGTTTTGGTACTAATACTGAAATAGTTTTTATAGTTTAATGAAAGAATTGCCACATCAAACTTTTGCACTCTGTATCTCTTTCAAAAGAGTTTTTTGAAGGGGGTAAAAAAAAGAATTAGACTTGCAATGTTGAATCAACCAGTCATATCAGACTTTGAGCTTATCCATCGTAGCAATTTTATCATGAACATAGGATGTGAAGAGATTACAGGATGCTGACCTTGAGCTTATCCGTTGTAAAAGCACAGCTGAGGACCTGTCGATGCCTGGCCCAATCTGATCCGTCTACAATGGTCAGATTAGTGTCAGCTCCCATCCTTGTTCTTCCATCAGGATCTGAGGGTTTTACACTTTATACTGATGCCTCTCGAAGAGGATTGGGATGCATTCTGATGCAGAGTGGAAAGGTGATAGCTTATGCCTCCAAACAACTGAAGCCTTATGAGCAGAATTATCCTGCTTATGATCTGGATTAGCTGCGGTGGTTTTTGCTTTAAAGATTTGACGGCATTATCTCTATGGGGTGTCGTGTGATGTGTATACAGGCCATAAGAGTCTAAAATATATCTTCACACAGAAGGAGCTCAATTTGAGGCAGAGGAGGTGGTTGAAACTTTTGAAGGACTATGATCTGAATCTGCATTATCATTCTGGGAAGGCTAATGTTGTGGCTGATGCCTTGAGTAGGAAGACCTCTTCTGAGTAGCTGCTATGCTTACCTCCCAGCCTCACATTCTGAAGGACCTCGAGAGGTGGGAGATTGGACTAAGAGTACAGCAGTCTGATGGACTTATTGCTGCACTTATTCTTCAGCCGACTCTTGTTGACAAAATTAAGTCCTCCCAGATGGAAGATCCAGATCTTCAAAGAATTAAGGTTGCTGTTCAGTCAGGAGTTCAGAGTGGATTTTATGTAATGGATGATGGATCCTTGAGATTTGAAGGCAGACTTTGTGTACCTAGCAATGAGGGGTTGAAAGCTGAGATTTTGAGGAAGGCTCACTACTCTCCCTATACTGTTCATCCAGGTGGTACTAAAATGTATAGAGACTTAAAGGAGAATTTTGGTGGAAAGGTATGAAGAGGGAGATTGCTCAGTTTATGGCCAAGTGCTTGGTATGCCAGCGAGTGAAGGCCGAACACTAAAGGCCTGCGGGACCCCTTCAGTCTCTGATGATTCCTCAGTGGAAATGTGAAAAGATTACTATGGATTTTGAGGTTTGCCCAAAACTCCAAGGAGTAATGATGCAATTTGGGTTATTTGGACAGACTGACAAAATCAGCCCACTTTCTACCTTTCAGAGTTGGAGTCTCGAGTGATAGATTGGCTAGCATGTATATTGAGCAGATCGTGAGACTTCATGGTGTTCCTGTCTCTATTGTATCTGATCGGGATACCAGATTTATATCACAGTTTTTGGAAGAGCCTTCATAAGGCCTTGGGAACCAAATTAAACTTTAGCACAGCTTATCATCCCCAGTCTGATGGACAGTCAGAGAGGACCATACATATTCTGGAGGACATGTAGCGAGCCTGTGTGATGGACTTGGGTGGGGCTTGGGATAACCACTTACCTTTGGTGGAATTTGCATATAATAATAGTTACCAAGCTAGTATCCACATGGCTCCATTTGAGGCCTTGTATGGTAGGAGGTGCAGATCTCTTTTATGTTGGGATGATGTGGGGGAAAGAAAATTGCTAGGCCCTGAGCTGATCCAGCAGACAGTAGATCAGGTGCATTTGATCAGGGAGCGTCTTCGTACAGCTCAGAGCAGGCAGAAAAGTTATGCTGATGTCAGAAGAAGGGAGTTAGAATTTCAGGTTGGGGATCATGTATTCTTAAGGGTATCACCAACCAAGGATGTGATGAGATTTGGGATTAGAGGAAAGCTTAGTCCATGCTATATTGGACCTTTTGAGATCTTGAGCAGAGTTGGGGAGGTTGCATACATCTTAGCACTGCCTCCGATTTTATCTGGTGTTCATAATGTATTCCATGTATCTATGTTGAGGAAGTATGTTTCAGACCCCAGTCATGTTATAGCTTATGAGCCTATTCAGTTGAGGAAGGATTTATCATATGAGGAACATCCTATGCGTATCGTGGACCGCAAAGATCAGGTACTGAGGCGGCGTACCATTCCCTATGTCAAGATACAATGGAGTAATCATTCTGAGAGGGAGGCTACTTAGGAACTGAGGAAGAGATGAAAGCAAAGTATCCACAATTATTTGAAGGTAATTTATCTATCTTAGATTGTTTACTTTTGAGATTTATAGTATACCAATTTCGAGGCTGAAATTTTTTATAAGGAGGGGAGGATGTAGTAACCCAGTTTAGATGAACCAGGTTTGGTTCAGATGAACCAGGTTCTAGCCTGTTGGTTTTCCTGGCTGAAGCTTCGCTCTAGGTGAAGCGTTTAGTCTTCGGGAACTCCCGAACTGAGGCATCGCACAAGTGATTAAAATGAGAAGGAGGAGGACACCTTCCTTCATCTTGGCGCGCATCATTCTCAGGTATGTCCCCTACCACAGAGAGAGAGATAGAGAGCCAGAGAGAGAGAGAGAGCCTGAGAAAGAGAAAGAGCCTGGGAGTGAGAGAGAGAGTGCAGGATCGGCACAGTGAACCATGCCGATCCTTGGTTCAGGCCCAGCGGCATGCCCGTCGCCTAGCCGGGCCTGAGGGTTGGCCGGTGACCTCCACTGGCGCCGGACGTGCATCCGGTGGAGGTCCGGCCGGCCTCGGTGGCCGGCCGTGCTGCTGGCACCAAGCGCATAGCACGGACAAGAAAGAAAGAAAGAGAGGGAGAGAGAGAATTAAGGAGAGAGAGAGAGGGGAGGCCGGTCGGGTGGCGGCCGGCTCTGGTCCAGCCAACGGCGGCCGGACCGACTCCAATTTGGCCGGAATTGATGCCGGCACAGTGAATTTCACACGGGAGCAAGAAGAGAGAAAGAGAGAGAGAGAAATTGAGAGAGAAAGAATGGGGAAGGAGGCCGGCCGCGGTGGTAGCCAGCTCCGGCCCGGCCTCGATGGCCGGGCAGGACGGGATTAGGCCGGCGGTGGCCCTGGCCACCGGCCGATGGTGCACCTGTTTCGGGCGAAATAGGGGAGCAGGGGATGGAGGCTTGGCCATGGGCCGACTAGGCCGGCCTGGTCTGGGCCTATTGGGCCATGCTGCGAGCAGTTTTCAGGGCTGATTTTTGGGCTCCGTAACGGGCCGAGATTAGCAAGAAAATTATTGGCTAGAATCTGGGTTAATTCTAGTTTCTTGGGGTATTTTTACTTCCCAATTGGGTGTGTATAGTGGGAGATATTCGAGCCCAAAGTTGGGCCCGTGTACTAATCTGGGTAGGGTGTTAAGGGTCATTTTATTAATTAGTTGGTGCATCATTTGGATTTTGCATAGGAGGTAAGTAAGACTATTATGAAAATTTAATAATTATTTAATTAATAAATTGAGTATTTACAGTTTGCGTGCATTTTTATAAATAAGAAGAAAATAGAAATTATCTGAATTGTCTATGTAGTATGGAATTGTGGATTACAAATGAACAATTATATGATTATAGTGATTGGTAATATTGTAAGAAATGATTTATTGATATATACGCCAGAAATGTGACTGCCTGTACGATATGTTTATATTGAGGTGACTATATGCATTTCCTAGTACTGTGCAAACCACTGTGAGGTAATGTGAGATACAGATGCATGATGTAATTGTGATGAAAATGTTAAATAGATTTATATGGGTCACCGCGGTTCTCCTTTACTATGGCCCCACATTGTAGCTGTGTTCTATTATGATATGGCCACACACTGGAGATGTATTATGTTATGATATGGCCCCACACATTGTAGACGTGTTCTGTTATGATATGGCCACACACACCGTAGAGTGTGTTCTGTTATGGTATGGCCCCACATGTCTTACAATGTGTTCTGTTGATTTTCATATGGCCACATACATCGTAGAGTGTGTTCTGTTATGGTATGGCCCCACACATCGTACAATGTGTTGATTTTATATGGCCATACATCTGGAGGATGTGCTCTGATTGAGGTATTGCAGGGCCGTGGGACACATAGGAAATCTATAATTACATAAACAGTGAGTTTGCTAGAATGCATATCTGATGCTTATCGAATGTTTAATTTATGTTAAGTTGACAAATGCATATGTTGATAGCATGTTAAATATAATTCAAGTATGATATGATTGTATAATAGGCTTACTTATTGAGTGTAAACTCATTAAACCTTCACAATGTTTTTCAGAGCCTCAGGGTTGATGATGGATATTTGGAGTTGATGGAGCTTCTAATAAATAAAATAAGAACCATTGCATTGGTGTAATCCTATTATGTTTGTGTGTAGGGCTTATTGTAGCCCAACTTTATTAGCATGACTTGGGTGTAAGGTTTGAAACCCAAAACTTATAACTATCATTTGTATTATGGTTGGTTTTCATATTTATTGCCCCATTTGAATTGTATATCAAGATTTTTGAAGACGCCTTGCGTGCCCGGCACGCGGCGGGTTGTCACCCTAGCCCAATATTTGGGTCTGGGCGTGACAGCTTTAGTGGTATCAGAGCCTAGGTTATTGACCTTAGGATCACATACATGATGACACCTAGGCAAACAAATAGGTTGACATTGAGAGAATTATCACTTTATATGAATTTCAAACCTTATGTTTTGGGAGCCTGATATAAAAGTTTGATCATGATTTTTATAATAACTAATTTATCAGGAGATAGTAATGGCTCGCACTAGGAGCCAACAAAATGATGAGGGCTCCTAGGTTGGAAATGTTGGTCAACCAGGAGGTCAGGATGCTACTGGAGGTGCTGCCCCTGTCAACCCTGTTGGAACTGATCATCAGCGACTCCAGACCGAGATGCTTCAGGTTCTATCGGGTATGGCACAGTCATGCGGGACATGCAACAACAAATTCATCAGGCTTTATCCTCTCAGTCTGCATTCCTGCTCCGCAGACTCAGCCTACTCCCACTGTTCCGCAGAGTCAGCCTACCCCTATTGTCCCGCAGATGCAGCCTGCTTCCACTATGCCACAGACTCTATTTGTCCCTCCTGCTCCACAAATTCAGTCCACTGTACCTACTACTCATTCACACCATTGACCCAGCCTACTCCACCTCAACCCTGGGTAGGGATTGGCCGTAGCTTTGCAGATTTCAAGAAGTTTGCCCCTGCTCCTTTCTCTGGTTCTAGCAACCCTATTGATGCTGAGAGATGGGTGCGAGATATGGAGAAGGCTTTTATGGCCCATGGTAGCCAGGAGTTGGAGAGGATCAGATTTGCTACTTATCTTCTCCAGGGGGAGGCTTATGACTGGTGGCTAGTTGAGGAGCAGCGTCGGGGTGGTCAGGTTATGTCTTGGGAGAGTTTAAGGAGGTATTCTTTGACAAGTACTTTCCCAGGAGTGTACAAAGGAGGATGGAATCAGAATTTCTTAAGTTGGAGCAAAGGAATCTTTCTGTGGCCCAATATGAAGCTGAGTTCACCAGATTGGCCCGCTTTGCTCCAAGTATTGTGACTAATGAAATGGCCAAGATCACCAGATTTACAGAGGGACTGCGACCCAGACTGATGCAGGCAGTCAATGCATTTGAGCTTCATTCCTATAGTGCCGTGGTGAATAAGGCTTTGGTAATTGAGAGAGATATGAATACAGTTCAGAGGGATTGGGAGCAGCAGAAGAAGAAAAGGGGCATATTGCTAGCCAACCCCCAGCTCAGGCCAAGAAGAGAGGTGCGCCCAGGCCCCAGCAGGACAAGGAATAGAGAGACTCGTTGCCTTCGCTGTGGGAATTTCCACCCAGGAAGGCCTTGCCGTGGAGTGTCGGGTGCCTGCTACCTCTGCGGAAAGACTGATCACAAAATGGCTACCTGTCCCCTTCGAAGAACCAGCAGCCATCTTCCAGTCAAGGGTTGATTCAGCAGCAGCAGCAGCCACCGAGGACTCAGGGAAGGGTCTTCGCCTCACTCAGCAGGATGCTGCCGCTTCTAATTCTGTGGTGACAGGTATACCAATATTTCACATCTAGCATTACATTTTCTAGCAATGTATTGGTAATTACTAGAACATTAGATTAAATTTAAATCTTTGTTTAAAATGAAATTTACTTATATCCAGGAATGATTAAAGTTAGGCAATGATTATGCTCAGACTCTAATTGATCCGGGTGCCACGCATTCATTTATATCTGACACCTATCTTGGCAAGAATGCATCATTGACACCTGAATCTCTAGACCATGAGTTACACATTGCCTTTCCAAATGGTGATACTATGAAAGTTGATACTGTATGCAAATCCTGCTTGATTATCATTGAGGATAGGAAGATGAATGCCAATCTTATTGTCCTTCCACTGAAATTCTTTGATGTTATCCTTGGCATGGATTGGTTAGCTTCCTATCATGCTTCTGTAGACTGTTTCAGGAAGATCGTCAACTTCAAAATTCCTTGTCAGCTGAATTTAGTTTTACTGGTGGCCAGAAACTCTAGCCTCAGTGTTTATTTCGGCACTACAGGCTGAAAGTATCTGAGAGTGGTGGCCAAGGATTTCTTGCTGTTATTAATGATCTTCAAAAGGAAAGAGGCCAAGTTGGAGGATATTCCTATAGCTTAGAGAATTCCCTGATGTCTTTCCCTAATGAATTATCGAGTTGCCCCCTGACCGGGAGGTTGAGTTCTCCATTGATTTGATTCCTGGAACTGGACCTATATCCAAGGCCCCTTATCGCATGGCCCCGGCTGAGCTAAAAGAGTTGAAAGGACCAATTGCAGGAACTCCTAGATCGGGGATTTATCAGGCCTAGTGCTTCTCCTTGGGGTGCTCCAGTTCTATTTGTTAAGAAGAAGGATGGCAGTCTTCGGCTATGCATTGATTACCGGGAAATCAATAAGGTGACAGTGCGGAAAGATACCCTTTGCCGAGGATTGATGACTTGTTTGACCAACTTCAAGGAGCCCGGGTATTCTCTAAGATTGATCTCAGGTCAGGTTATCATCAGCTTAAAGTCAAGGATGGGAGATGTGCCTAAGACAGCTTTCAGAACTAGATATGGCCATTATGAGTTTTTGGTGATGCCATTTGGTTGACTAATGCCCCGGCAGCGTTCATGGATTTGATGAACAGAATCTTTAAGGCCATACTTGGATCAGTTTGTGGTTTTATTGATGATATTTTGATCTATTCTAAGAGTCTCAGGGAGCATGAGGATCACTTGAGGATTGTGCTTCAGACTCTTCGGGAGAAGAAGCTTTATGCCAAGCTGCAGAAGTGTGAGTTTTGGTTGGACCAAGTAGCTTTCTTGGGTCATATAATTTCTATGGACGGCATTTCTGTGGACCCGAAAAAGATTGAAGCTATTATTAGCTGGAGCCGACCTTCCAATGTGGCTGAAGTCAGAAGCTTCTTGGGGCTAGCCGGGTATTATCGAAATTTGTGGAAGACTTCTCTCGCATCGCTCTACCCCTAACTCGTTTAACCCAGAAACGAGTAAAGTTTGACTGGTCAGAGGAGTGTGAGAAAAGTTTTCAGGAGTTAAAGCAGCGTTTGGTGTCAGCTCCCATCCTTGTTCTTCCGACAGGATCTGAGGGTTTTACACTTTATACTGATGCCTCTCGGAAAGGATTGGGATGTTCTAATGCAGAATGGAAAGGTGATAGCCTATGCTTCCAGACAACTGAAGCCTTATGAGCAGAACTATCCTACTCATGATCTGGAATTAGCTGCGGTGGTTTTTGCTTTAAAGATTTGGCGGCATTATCTCTATGGGGTGTCGTGTGATGTGTATACAGACCATAAGAGTCTAAAATATATCTTCACACAGAAGGAGCTCAATTTGAGGCAGAGGAGGTGGTTGGAACTTCTGAAGGACTATGATCTGAATCTACATTATCATCCAGGGAAGGCTAATGTTGTGGCTGATGCCTTGAGTAGGAAGACCTCTTCTGAGTTAGCTGCTATGCTTACCTCCCAGCCTCACATTCTGAAGGACCTCGAGAGGTGGGAGATTGGACTGAGAGTACAGCAGTCTGATGGACTTGTTGCTGCACTTATTCTTCAGCCGACTCTTGTTGACAGAATTAAGTCCTCCCAGATGGAAGATCCAGATCTTCAAAGAATTAAGTTGCTGTTCAGTCAGGAGATCAGAGTGGATTTTATGTAATGGATGATGGATCCCTGAGATTTGAAGGCAGACTTTGTGTACCTAGCAATGAGGAGTTGAAAGCCGAGATTTTGAGGGAGGCTCACTACTCTCCCTATACTGTTCATCCTGGTGGTACTAAAATGTATAGAGACTTAAAGGAGAATTTTTGGTGGAAAGGGATGAAGAGGGATATTGCTCAGTTTGTGGCCAAGTGCTTAGTATGTCAGCGGTGAAGGCCGAGCATCAAAAACCTGCGGGACCTCTTCAATCTTTGATGATTCCTCAGTGGAAATGGGAAAAGATTACTATGGATTTTGTGACTGGTCTGCCCAAAACTCCCAGGAGTAATGATGCAGTTTGGGTTATTGTGGACAGACTGACAAAGTCAGCTCATTTCTACCTTTCAGAGTTGGAGTCTCGAGTGATAGATTGGCTAGCATGTATATTGAGCAGATTGTGAGACTTCATGGTGTTCCTGTCTCTATTGTATCTGACCGGGATACCAGATTTGTATCACAGTTTTGGAAGAGCCTTCATAAAGCCTTGGGAACCAAATTGAACTTCAGTACAGCTTATCATCCCCAGTCTGATGGACAGTCAGAGAGGACCATACAGATTCTAGAGGATATGTTGCGAGCCTGTGTAATGGACTTGGGTGGGGCTTGGGATAACCACTTACCTTTGGTGGAGTTTGCTTATAACAATAGTTATCAAGCCAGTATCCAGATGGCCCCATTTGAGGCTTTGTACGGTAGGAGGTGCAGATCTCCTTTATGTTGGGATGACGTGGGGAAAGGAAATTGCTAGGCCCTGAGCTGATCCAGCAGACAGTTGACAAGGTGCATTTGATCAGGGAGCGTCTTCGTACAGCTCAGAGCAGGCAGAAGAGTTATGCTGACGTCAGAAGAAGGGAGTTAGAATTTCAGGTTGGGGATCATGTTTCTTAAGGGTATCACCAACCAAGGATGTGATGAGATTCGGGATTAGAGGAAAGCTTAGTCCACGCTATATTGGACCTTTTGAGATCTTGAGCAGAGTTGGGGAGGTTGCATACAGCTTAGCACTGCCTCCGATTTATCTGGTGTTCACAATGTATTCCATGTATCTATGTTGAGGAAGTATGTTTCAGACCCCAGTCATGTTATAGCTTATGAGCCTATTCAGTTGAGGAAGGATTTATCATATGAGGAACATCCTGTGCGTATCGTGGACCGCAAGGATCAGATTCTGAGGCGGCGTACCATCCCTATGTCAAGATTCAGTGGAATAATCACTCTGAGAGGGAGGCTACTTGGGAGCTGGAGGAAGAAATGAAAAAAGTATCCACAATTATTTGAAGGTAATTTATCTATCTTAGATTGTTGACTTTTGAGATTTATAGTATACCAATTTCGAGGCCGAAATTTTTATAAGGAGGGGAGGATGTAGTACCCGGTTTAGATGAACCAGGTTTGGTTCAGATGAACCAGGTTCTAGCCTGTTGGTTTTCCCTGGGTGACGCTTCGCTCCAGGTGAAGCGTTTAGTCTTCGGGAACCCCGAACCGAGGCATCGCAGGTGATTAAAATGAGAAGGAGGAGGACTCCTTCCTTCATCCTGGCGCGCATCATTCTCAGGTATGTCCCCTGCCACAGGAGAGAGAGAGAGAGCCTGAGAGAGAGAGAGAGAGAGCCTGAGAAAGAGAAAGAGCCTGGGAGTGAGAGAGTGTTGCCCAGACGTAGTAGCCCAAGAGGGGGGTGAATTGGGTATTTTAAAATTATTTAAATGGATGATATTGACTAACGCAGATATGTGCTTAATCAGAATTTAATTTGCAGCGGTGTAGGGAGTGCACAGAATAGAAAATACACAGATCAATCAAACACAAACACAGCAAGGTTTATAGTGGTTCGGTGCCAAACTCGGCTCCTACATCCACTCCCCAAAAACCCTTGGGAATTTCACTAATCGTATCACAACGATTACAACCCCTAGCCTTCCCCGGCTAGTCCTCTTGTTTTCACGGCACAAGGCAGCCAAATCCCCTAGCCTTCCCCGGCTAGTCCTCTTGTTTAACTGGTACAAGAAAACCAATCCCCTAGCCTTCCCGGCTAGTCCTCTTGTTTAATGGTACAAGGAAACCAATCCCCTAGCCTTCCCGGCTAGTCCTCTTGTTTAATGGCACAAGGAAGCCAATCAAGAAACTAGGGTTATCTCTAACCCTAATACAAGATTTATCAAAAATAGACAGCTCCTAATTTGAGCAAATATTCAAATATAAACTTTACAACTTTTTGAAGCAATACTTCAGCAGCAGATGTTGATTTTCGAAGTAGCTGAAATTTGCACTCGCTTCACCGGATCTGGACGACTTGAGCAAGGGTTGGAGGATGCAACTTCGCAGCACAATATCTTGCTCTTCAAGGATCCGAAAAATATCTTGCAATAAGCACTCTCTTTTGATTTCTTTTCTCTCTTTTGTGTTCTTGATATGTCAAAAGATATATAATTTCGTCAAGGATTTCTTCTGAACATCTCTATTTAAACCATTCAAAAAACTATCCGTTAGATTCATTGGTAAAATAGAGGAAAGGAAAAACGGGAAGAAATAAAACCGTTTGAAATATTTTCCCAAATGATGAAAGCATTAAATCCATTGCTAATGAGGGATTCCTGTCCATAACAAAAAGAAAATGGTCAGCATTCATCAAAGTAGTAATGAGAGAGAGAGAGAGCATTAAATGAGAGAGAGAGAGGAGAAAGCTGAAATAAATTTCAGCAACTCCCAAAAGAAACGTGCGGCCATAATGGGAAAAGGAGGAAGCAATAAGCTAGCTTTTCTCCCAAGCTAGCTAGCTTGTTTCCAAATCCCACGGCAAGAAGAAATCGGCCAAAACCATGGAGGGAAAGAGTAGCTAGCTAGCAAGCTAGCTCAATTCAAAGTCCACACGGCTGAGAAGAAACCAGGAGAAAAATAGTTAGCTTGTGAGCCTTGGTTTCATGCTATAAAGAAAAGATAGTTAGCTATGGAGCTAACTAAGGCACAAACTAGTTAGCTCTTGAGCTAACTAGCCATGTAAGAAAGCATCCAACGGTTTCATAACCAGAGAAAGATTTAAAACGAGTTAGCTTATAAGTTAGCTAACAAAAGGTGTATGAGGCCATGTAAAAAAGATAGTTAGCTTGTGAGCTAACTCAATCCAAACATTCATGCGGCTAGGATGAAAAAACACTTTAAAAATAGTTAACTCATAAGTTAGCTAAGCCTATTCATGCCAAGAAATAGCTAACTCCCAAGCCATGAAAGCAATAAAGATAGTTAGCTTATAAGCTAACTCCAAAGGGAATCATGAAAAGATGGTTAGCTTGTAAGCTAGCTTTCTCAAAAAATGCTACGGGAGATGATTTCATGAAAAAGCATTCTTGACAACTAGCTAACTCATAAGTTAGCTATCCATAAAGGTGTGAGGCCATGACAAAAAGATAGTTAGCTTGTGAGCTAACTCTATTTTAAATTCATGCGGCTGATTTGAAATTCAGTGGAGGGAAGTTAGCTTATGAGCTAACTAAGTTAAAGGTTTATTCTATCATGCATAAAGGTAGTTGACTTGTGAGCTAACTAGGACATGAAAAAGCTAATAACAAGCTAGCTAAGAAGAGAGGTTTTCATGTTACGTACCTTGGAATGAAGGAAGGAAGTTAGCTTGCAAGCTAACTCCTACAAAGCATCAATCGGCCAAGCATGAAAGCTATGAATAAACAAGTTAGCTTGTGAGCTAACCTCAAGGGAAAAGTGACCAGCCATGCAAGGGGAAAGAGTTAGCTTCCCAGCTAACTTATAAAACAAAACTCACGGCCAGCAAGAGGAGAGTTAGCTTCCAAACGGCTTGCATGGAGGGGGGTTAGCTTCCCAGCTAACTAGTTTCCCAATCCATTCGGCCAGCATGAAGTAGCTAACTCCTAGTGGCTAGCAGGAAGGGAAGTTAGCTTCCCAGCTAACTCATTTCCCAACAAATTCGGCCAGCACAAGGAGAATACTAAAATAGCTAACTAGCATGGAATGGAAGCTAGCTAGCAAAGCCATGCAATAATTCAATAGATAGGCAAGTGAATTTTTATATTCTTCACAAGATAAAATAAACTTCATTGCATCATATGAAGAATTCTTGACAATTGTAAACATGAAGATACATGAAGATACTTGCAATATCATGGATTATCATAATTTATTTAGGCTTTATATGTTTTGTAATCATCAAAATCAATTCAAGGGCAACAATCTCCCCCTTTTTGATGATGACAAAACTTACAAAACATTAAGCATAAATCATTCAGCATATATAATCAGCATTCAAATATAATCTCCCCCTAAATATTTAATCTCCCCCTGAATATATGAAGTGATTCTTCTCCCCTAATTTTAATTTATGCATTATTCTTCTCCCCTTTTTGTCATTGATCAAAAGAAGTTGCAGAATATGCAATAATTCAACAATTTATAATAGCACAATTATGAAGAAAAGATACAAATATCAAGCAGAAATTATAATTCAGTCATTTATAGAAAACATATTACAATACAAGGTTCATATGATAGAGATTACAAACATGACATCAACATAGATTAAATTCATAGAAACATTACATGACATGAAACATAGATTAAACATTCATAGAAACATATTACATGACATGAAACATAGATTAAACATAGAATCATCAATCATCATGTAAGATATGACTTTTGGTTGCTTGGAAGAGCCTTCAGGTCGAGTGGATGATCTGGGTACGTCATTTGGTTGAGAAGGCGGCGTCCAAAGATGAGAATGAGAGAATGAAGCTCCAGGGGCAGAAGCAGCAGCAAGACCAATCTGAATTTCCAGCAAATTGCTCATCTTCATGGTGGATGCATTCAGGTGGTCAAGAGCATTCGCGGCATCCTTCGTTGTGCTGTCATTGGTCCTCATCTGGTGTGTTACCCATTCAGCCTTGGTTACAACATCTTCAAACTGAGATTTCAATTGCTCAACGTCTTTCTTAATACAATCCACTGAAGTGTCGTTGTGAAAGAACACACGACTGTTGAGCACACTAACATCATGCACAAGTTGCTTCACAGTAGTTGTCATATGATTAAGAGTTTCAAACACAGAAGAAATATGGGGTACCAAGGTGAGGTCATTGTTGACGGAAGAGTTACTATCACTGGTACTCCTATTTGAAAGTGCAATGGAAAGATCATGAACAATTTGTTTGATTTGATCTTGACTAATCAAAACAGTAGGAAGGGGTGAATTTTGATTTTGATTGGTATAATGAGTGGAAGATTCTGGAATGTCCGGATGATCATTAAGAAACGGGTTTGACTCATTCATAGCAGCTAAAAAATTGATTAGGTTGATTGAAGTCGTAATTAAAGAAATTTGGAGGAGAACAAACTGGTGGAGGAGGATCGGATGGAATTAAGTTTGTAGGCTGAGAGATAGTTTTATCAGCAGTTCTGGTTCTAATCTTGGTCCAAATGCCATTACGTTTGGCATAGTCCATACGGTGTAGGGAGTGTGCATTAAAAATGTCAGTGTGACGCAATGAGCACTAGTTTCTCCTTAGTTTCACATTGTGAAATTCAATACGTAAGTGAGAAACATCCCGTATGGCAAGGCGGCTTTGGATCTACCTACAGCTTCTTCATTATAACCATCATTAATTCTGGAAAATCTAAAGGAGTTCCTTCTGGAATAGATAATCAATACATTTCAATCAAGATGTCCAATCACAAACAAGTGTCCAAAATGATTACTTAATTAATTAGATGGATCAATCATTCCAAGTTCCATTCTTATTTCATAAAATTTTGATTCATCTAAGGTTTAGTAAATATATCTGCGAGTTGTTTTCAGTGTTTACAAATTCCAATACAATGTTGCCATCATTAACATGATCTCTAATAAAATGATGTCGGATTTCTATATGTTTTGTTCTAGAGTGTTGAATAGGATTTTTAGTTAGACAAATTGCACTAGTGTTGTCACATTTATGGTATTCCCTTTTGTTTGATACCATAATCTCTAGTTGCTGCTTAATCCACAAAATTTGAGCACAGCAACTTCCAGCTGCAATGTATTCGGCCTCGGCCGTAGACAATGCTACTGAAGTTTGCTTCTTGCTAAACCATGAGATTAAGTTACACCTAGGAATTGGCAAGTTCCACTAGTTGATTTTCTGTCTAGTTTACATCCAGCAAAGTCTGAATCGGTGATCCTATTAAGTCAATGCTAGATTGTCTGTCATACCAAAGTCCTAAGTTTTTAGTTCCATTTAAATATTTAAATATTCTTTTAACAGCATTAAAGTGTGATTCTTTAGGTTCAGCTTGATATCTGGCACACATGCAAACACTAAACAAATATCAGGTCTACTGGCAGTTAAGTATAACAAAGATCCTATCATTCCTCTATAAAGTTTTGATCTACAGATTTTTCAGAATTACAGGCATCAATTCTACAAGATGAGCTCATAGGGGTACCGATACTTTTAGATGTCTCCATGCCAAACTTTTTGATCATCTCTCTTGATGTACTTGGATTGGCTTATGAAGATCCCGTCATTACTTTGCTTGACTTGGAGTCCAGAAAATAATTCAGTTCTCCCCATCATACTCATCTCGAATTCTCCCTGCATAAGCTCAGCAAAATCTTTGCATAACGAGTCATTAGTGCACCAAATATGATATCATCTACATAGATTTGAATAATTAAAATATCATCATTTTTCTTTTAATAAATAAGGTTGTATCAACATTTCCTCGAATGAATTTATTACTAATCAAGAACTTGCTTAATCTTTCATACCAAGCCCGGGGAGCTTGCTTCAAACCATACAAAGCTTTGTTTAATTTAAATACGTGGTTTGGAAACAAGTGATTTTCAAAACCGGGTGGTTGTTCCACAAATACTTGTTCAGCAATATCCATTTAAGAAAGCGCTTTTAACATCCATTTGATATAATTTAAAATTCATAAAGCATGCAACAGCAAGAAGTAATCTGATAGCTTCTAATCTAGCAACAGGGGCATATGTTTCATCAAAATCAATTCCTTCTTCTTGATTATAACCCTTAGCTACTAGTCTTGCTTTATTTCTTATTACTTACCATGTTCATCTAACTTATTTCTGAAAACCCATTTTGTTCCAATAATTTGATAATCATTAGGTCTTTCAATAAGTGTCCAAACATTATTTCTTTCAAATTGATTAAGTTCTTCATGCATTGCATTTAACCAATCAATATCATTTCTTAGCTTCATCATAGTTTTAGGTTCAATTTTAGAAACAAATGCTAAGTTATTAATGTATTTCTAAATGTCGATCTTGTCCTAATTCCTGAGATATCACCAATAATTTGATCTTTAGGGTGACTGTGAACATACCTCCATCCTCTTTCTAATCATCATTACCTTGTGAGGCTTCAGGGGATTAGGATTGCTTTCTTCATTTACCTCTTGTGTATCTGATTCATCTTTGTCCTTCAAGGTGATGTCTTTGAGTTGATCTTCAATTTCATCTGCATCAACCATACCTTTTCTCTTCCTTAAGGGAAGATCATTAGTTTCATCAAAATCACATGAATAGATTCTTCAACTACCAATGTTTTTTGTTAAAAACTCTAAAAGCTCTACTATGCAATGAATAACCAAGAAAAATTCCTTCATCAGATTTCGCATCAAATTTATCAAGGTTTATTTTTCCGTTATTCAAAACAAAGCAGCGACATCCAAAGACATGAAAATAACCGATATTAGGTTTTCTACCTTTCCAAAGTTCATAAGGAGTCTTTTTCAAATTGGTCTAATTAATGCACGATTTAAAACATAACATGCAGTGTTAATTGCTTCAGCCCAAAAATATTTTGGGAGATTGCTTTCACACAACATGGTACGAGCCATTTCTTCTAAAGTTCTGTTTTTCTTTCTACTACTCCATTTGTTGAGGTGTTCTGGGTGCAGAAAAATTATGTTCAATTCCATTATCATTACAGAAATTTCAAATATTGATTTTCAAATTCTTTTCCATGATCACTTCGTATCGATAAAACAGAAGAATTTTTCATTTGTAATTCTTTTAAATAATTTTAGAAATGGAAATCTTCATCTTTGTGAGCTAAAAACAACCCATGTACCTAGAGTAATCATCTACAATCACTAAACCATATTTCTTTCCTCCTAGACTTGTGGTTCTAGTAGGTCCGAAAAATCCATGTGAAGTAGCTCTAAAGGTCCTAGAAGTTGAAATCAGTTTTTAGATTTAAAAGAACTTCTAGTTTGTTTTCCAAATTGACATGCATCACAGATTTTATTTTTCAAAATCTAACTTAGGTAAACCTTTACTAAATCCATTTTAATTAGTTTTGAAATAAGGTATGCTTGCATGACCTAATCTACGATGCCATAACCAACTAATATCATTATTATTCATAGCAATTAGGCAATGACTTTCTCATTAAATTTTTAAGTCAACTAAGTATATTGCCATGCCTATAACCAGTAAAAACAATGCTATCATTAGAATTTTACAATGCATAAAGAAGATTTAAATGAAATATTAAAGTCCTTTATCACATAATTGACTTATACTAATTAAATTATGCTTTAAACCATTCACAATAAGTACATTATCAATAAAAGTATGAGGTTATACGAACTTTTCCAAGCCAAAATTTTTCCTTTACCTTATCACCAAAAGTAACAACACCTCCACTTTTCTTCTAAAGTGATGAATTGAATCACCCGTCATGTGTCTTGACACCCGCTATCAAGATACCATTCTTTTTTGATCTTTGCAAGACACCTGCATACACAATTTTAAGTTTTGCTTAGGTACCCAAGCTTCTTGGGTCCTTTCGGGTTAGTCAAAATAGTTCCTTTTGGAACCCATATTTGTTTAACTTTGTGTGTGTGACAAGTATATGCTTTGTGTCCAAATTTACCACAATACTATGAGAAATATTAGTAATCATCTTGCATTTGTTTCACAAATTGAACCTAAAACTATAGAAGAAGCTGAAAAAGATAATAATTGGATGTTAGCCATGCAAGAAGAAAAATCAATTTACAAGAAATAATGTATGGACATTAGTTGAAAGACCTAAAAATCATTCTGTAATAGGATCAAAATGGGTTTTTAGAAATAAACTAGATGAAAATGGCATAGTAATTAGAAACAAAGCTAGATTAGTTGCAAAAGGATATAATCAAGAAGAAGGTATTGATTTTGATGAAACTTTTGCACCTGTAGCTAGATTAGAAGCCATTAGGCTATTACTAGCATTTGCATGTCACATGAACATTAATTTATTTCAAATGGATGTTAAAAGCGCATTTTTAAATGGATTTATTAAATGAAGAAGTTTATGTAGAACAACCACCAGGTTTTGAAGATCACGAATTTACAAATCACGTTTTTAAATTACACAAGCATTATATGGTTTGAAACAAGCACCTAGAGCTTGGTATGATAGGTTAAGTAAATTCTTAATTGAAAATGATTTCACAAGAGGAAATGTTGATAAAACATTATTTTTGAAAAGAAAAAGCAAAGATTTACTTGTAGTACAAATATATGTTGATGACATTGTTTTTGGTGCTACTAACGATTCTCTATGTCAAGAATTTGCCAAGTTAATGCAGGGAGAATTCGAGATGAGCATGATGGGAGAACTCAACTTCTTCCTTGGACTCCAAATCAAACAAAGCAAAGAGGGTATCTTTATCAACCAAACAAAGTACACAAGAGAGATTCTAAAGAAATTTGGTATGGAATCAATTAAACCCCTCGGAACACCAATGAGTCCTTCATGCAAGCTGGACAAAGATGAAGAAGGTAAAAAGGTTGATCAAAGTATTATCGAGGTATAATCGGATCCCTTCTTTATTTAACAGCAAGTAGACCAGATATTATGTTTTCTGTATGTCTATGTGCTAGATTTCAATCAGAACCTAAAGAATCACACTTAATAGCTGTTAAAAGAATACTAAGATACTTAAGTGGAACAAAAAATGTAGGTTTATGGTATTCTAGAGACTCCACATTAAATCTAATTGCATACTCAGATTCTGATTATGCCGGATGCAAGTTAGATAGAAAAAGCACAAGTGGTGCATGCCAATTTTTAGGAAGTAACTTAATCTCATGGTTTAGCAAAAAGCAAAATTCGGTTGCATTATCTACTGCGGAAGCAGAATATGTTGCAGCTGGAAGTTGCTGTGCTCAAATCCTATGGATTAAGAGACAACTTGAAGACTATGGTATCACACTTGATAAGACACCTATAAGATGTGATAATACAAGTGCAATAAATCTTACTAAAAATCCAATTCAACATTCAAGAACAAAGCATATTGAAATACGATATCACTTTATAAGAGAACATGTAGCCAATAATGAAATTTGTCTTGATTATGTGAATACTGAAGAACAACTTGCAGATATATTAACAAAACCCTTAAGTGAAGAAAGATTTTGTTATCTTAGAGGAGAATTAGGAGTTTGTGATCCTTTGGAATAGTTTTCTGAAACTCTTAAGGACATCTATCTAGATTTCATCATTTTTTGAAAAATCTTGATTTCAATAAGGAAATCTATCTAGATCTTGATTCATTGTTTCCCCAATTGCTAAAGAACTTAAATCTATAATTTGATGATTAATTTGAATAGTTTCAAATCCTTGAAACTCAATTTTTTATCTCTGAAACTGTTAGAGTCGACTCTGACAGTTTGCGGAGTCGACACCTGAGTTTTTGATTTTCTGTCTAAGTGATTAGAGCCGACTCTGGCTTTTGTGGAGCCGACTCTAATACGAGCGCTGACAGACTTTCTGGTCGGAGCCGACACCCAGTTTTCGGGAGTCGACTCTAAGTCGAGTTAGGTCAAAAATAAAAAGGCGGAGTCGACCCCCATTCGTTCCAATCGTCTCCTAAACCTTCCAAGAGCTCCAAAACCTTTCCAACTTCCCCAAATCCACTCAAAACCCCTTGATTAATCTTCCAATCCTCTCAATGGCACCAAAGAGGCGCGGATTCGTCGCTGGAGCATCCGTTCCAACGAGAAGACGCACGGTTCGAAGGCAACCATCGCCTTCTTCCTCTTCGGCCACTCAAGAGGATTCTCCACCTTCACCCTCATCTCCTAAGGTTGATCAACTAGCTGGTAAGACCATTACAACTGGGAGGAAAGTTAATTTTGATTTATTTGAATCGGAGGGCTTTTCAATTGGAAGAAATTTAAAGGATATGGGATGGGAGAAAGTGTGCTCACTAGATTTGCCCACATATCCAGCATTGGTAAGAGAGTTTTATAATGGATTAAGCAGAGGAGAAGGAGGTTTAGTAAGCACAGTAAGAGGAACTAGGGTTATGGTAACTCTGAAATTCTTGGAACCCTATTAGAAATGCCCACTGTTGGTTTATTGGAATATCAACTCAATGACAGAAGTGGTGCACTATCAAGAATGCTAGGAAGAGATGTGACTGAGTTCGAAGAATTTTTGCAAATCAGTTAAACCTAGAACTCAGATTATTGCATAATATTGTGGTAGAATCTTGTTTCCAAAATAGGGAGATTTGAGTATGTCTCGGAGCGAGACGTTCTGATGATGGACTGCATAATAACTGGAAGGCCAGTCAATTTAGCTGGCATGATGATAGGATACATGGCAGAGGCAGCTACAAGAAAAGATCAACACTGCCATACGGTATGATTCTGACATTAGTCTTTAGAAGCCAGGGTGTGCTCATTATGGAAAATGAACCTTAAGAAAACTGAGACACACTGATTATTACAGCATTTCTACTATTCATCAGAATGGGATTCAAGAAAGTTAATGGTGTTTGGATGAGGAGAGAGGAAAGAACAGATAGGGATGGTGCAGAGGGAACCAGAGTAGAAGACATCCCGGACCATCCACTGCGGGACCATCAGTCCCTGATTCATCTTTTGCGGGACCTTCTCAGCTGGACCTTCGGAGGCCGGACCGAGTTCTATTCCATCACCTCCACATCAGCCTATAACAAATTCTGGAGGATTTTCTAATGAACAACTTGATCAGTTAAGAAGCCTTGCTTGCTGAGTATGACAGTCAGAGATCAAATGAAATTAATCAATTGAAAAGAAGACTTTAATCAGTTGAAAGAAGAATTAACTTCGAGACTGGACATGCTATCCTTTACCTTAGGCAGTTCTGTTGAATCCTTTGGAGCTGAGCTTCACAAAATCTTCGAAAGGATGGAAGGCATTGCCGATGGATCGGATCGTATGTTCATGCAACGGGTCAATTGAAGAAGGATATTGACCTTGCAGTCTCTCAAATTGAAGCTGTCTTGAAAATTTTAAGAAATCACAAAAAGATGATGTAATGGAGATAATAGGTCATCTAAAGAAAATTGTATTCAAGCACATTTGATCTTGTTTTAAATTTGATAGCTTGTACTTAGGAAGTTTTAATTCCAATGTATTTCATTTTGAATGTAATGAATCAACTGATGTAATGGTTCTTGCATATGAAATACAATTTCTTTTTCAAATTTTGATTGATTGGATTTATGCTTTATTGAGTTTATAAATTTTCTTTACTCTCCTTATTGCTGATAACAAAAAAGGGGGAGAGATAGTTGTGTATGCAAAGAAAGAAAGATTATATATGCATAAAGAAAGAAAGAAAGGGGGAGAATTATGTTATTAATTGTTATGCAAAAATGAATTGAAATGATTAATCTGTTACAAATTTGATATATATAGAGGAGCTACTCAATGCAGGGGGAGCTTAACAAAAAGCTCATTTACAATTTATGCACATTAAGTTTAATAATTCAATACAATTTTAAAAGTTTACATTGAACATTGGCATCAAAACCTTAATTTCAAAAGGTTTAAAGTTAAAATGACTATAATCCTTAGTTTGATTGAATTTTTGAATGCATATACTCAAAGTTTTTGTTATCATCAAAAAGGGGGAGATTGTTGACCCAATTGATGATTTTGATGATTAACAAAACTATTGAGTATAATTTTGAAGGCTCTAATGATTTTGATTTAGTGTTTCAGATTATAAGACTATTGAATGATCAAAATCAGGAGTTACAATGTGTTCTGGATCGAATCTAATGTCTAGGTAAGAATTGCAGACATTAGTCGACTCCGAGAATCACAGAGCCGACTCCGGAACTGGCACGGAATTAGAGTCGACTCCGAGACTGTTAGAGTCGACTCTCACAGACGAAGCAGAAAGTCGATTTTTCTGGCCCAACCTAGAGTCGACTCCGGGTAAGTTAGAGTCGACTCCGGAAAAGTTTCTTGTCGACCCCAGAAAAGCCAGAGACGACTCCGGAAAATCGTTTGAAAGCCTCGAGCTAGAGCCGACTCCAGAAAAGTTAGAGTCGACTCCAACCCACCTGGAACGAAAAATCAAAGTTGCCAGATCAGCTCTAACGGTAATATTTCTATTTTACTCATTTCTAACGGATATATTTTGATAGAAGGTACACTCCAACGGATAGTTTTATTCCAAAAGGTGTAAAAGAAATCTATAAAAAGGGAAGTCTATTGTTCAAAAAAGAGAGAAGAAAAAAAAAAGAAAAACTAGAGAGAAAATCTGAGATAGACAAATCCCATTTCAAAAATCCGTGAGCTTGAATCTTGAAAGAAAAACCTTCTAGCTCAAATCCACTCCACTCCAAAAAGCTCAAGAGGAATCCAAAGCGTTCAAATCAAAGCTTCCACATTTCCCAAAAGGGAGAAAAAGCTTCAACCCAACTCCAACTGCTTCAACCGTGAAGAATCGGAGCTGAGGCTTGATTCAACAACAAGAGAGTTGAAGAAGAAAAAAGAAGCCAAAGCCAACTCTAAAATCAGGCTTTTCTAAACTTGTTTCTATTTTGATTATTTGCTCATTGAGGAGCTGCTTGTAATTAAACTCATTTTATTTGTTTGTGTCTAGTTCAATCTGGGGATTGAACTAGAGGAGGTAGTTTACCTCGGTACAAGCTTGGTATAGCTTGTGTTAGGGTTTTGTGCTGGTGAGCCCGTGTAAAACGGCTGGGTTCGTTGTGATCCCGGAAAAACAACAAGTTTGAGTTGTGAGCTTGGAAAACAACTCGGCTGTAATCTAGAGAGATTATAGTGTGGACCCAAGTGAATCTTGGGAGTGGACGTAGGTGTTGGATACACCGAACCACTATAAAATCTTTGTGTTTGCCGTGCTTAATTGTCTCTTCTCTATCTCTATATACTTGTGTTTGCCTTGCTTATTAGTTGATCTTTTCACTTGCACATCTCAATTTAAATTTTTAAAAGTCTTAAATTTTTTAAGAACCCAATTCACCCCCCCCTCTTGGGTTGCCATCTGGGCCAACAGGTGGAGAAGAGAGGGGAGCCTGCCGAACACCTCCTGACTTTTCCCTTGGGAGACGACCCCGCGAAGACCATCCAAGTCGGGGCATTGCTTCCAGAGGAGGCCCGCGATCAGCTCCTTGCTTTCTTGCGCGCCAACTCCGACGTCTTCGCATGGTCGTCGTATGATATGCCAGGCATCCCGAGAAGATAATCACTCACCAATTCAACATCAAGCCAGAATGTCGGCCTATCCGACAGAAGAAGAGGAGTTTCGCTCTGGATAGACAGAAGGCTGTCGATGAGGAAGTCCGTAAACTAAAAGCTGCAGGCCACATTCGGAAAGTTCGATACCCCGATTGGTTGGCCAATGTCATGATGGTCCGCAAGGCCAATGGGAGTTGGAGGATATGTGTAGACTTCACCGATCTTAACAAGCGTGCTCGAAGGACAACTTCCCTCTGCCCCGAATCGATCAACTGGTAGACGCTACATCTAGCCATGAAACACTTAGTTCCACGGACGCCTTCTCTGGGTACAACCAAATCAGGATGGAACCCACAGACGAGGAGGCTACCTCCTTCATAACTGAGAAGGGAATCTAGTGCTACAAGGTGATGCCGTTCGGACTAAAGAACGCCGGAGCCACCTACCAGAGGCTGATGAACAAAGCCTTCGAGAGCCAGATCGGACGCAACATGGAGGTATACGTGGACGACATGCTGACAAAAAGCATTCACGCCACCAACCATATCGCCGACCTGACGGAAACTTTCGATAACCTCCGCCAGTATAGGATGATGCTGAACCCCCGTAAGTGTGCCTTTGGGGTGACAGCTGGCAAATTCTTGGGTTTCATGGTGACCCAACGAGGAATAGAGGTGAATCCCGATAAAGTTTGAGCCATCTTGGACATGAAATCTCCCTCCAATAAGAAGGAAGTGCAATGTTTGGCCGGACGGATAGCGGCCCTGAACCGTTTCCTATCCAAGTCTGCGGAGAGGTGTTTACCTTTCTTCAAGGCACTACGCTGAGTCAATGGTTTCGAGTAGACCAGGGAGTATTAGGAGGCCTTCGAAGGATTAAAAGAATTCCTATCCGCCCCACCACTGCTGTCCAAGCCAAGGAGTGGAGAAGAACTCTTCTTGTACCTCGCGGCTTCCCCCGAAGCGGTTAGTTCCGTGCTGGTGCGCATGGATGCCGATGGGATGCAAAAGCCAGTGTATTACACCAGCAAGGTGCTGCATGATGGAGAGACAAGGTACTCGAAAGTAGAAAAGGTCATCTTTGCACTGATCGTCTCCGCCCAACGCTTCAGGCCCTATTTCCAAGCTCATCCGATCGTGGTGGTCACCGACCAGCCGCTCAAGGCGGTCCTGTCCCGTCCTGATACTTCTGGCCGGCTAGCAAAGTGGACGGTCAAGTTGGAGAATTCGATCTGTCGTTCTGGCCCAGAACAGCTATGAAGTCCCAAGTCTTAGCGGACTTCTTGGTCGAAGGCACCTGGACAAAAGAACAAAGGGAAGACCCTTCGGATGATGAAATCAAGGAAGAAGGGAGGGACTGGCTCCTTCATGTGGATGAGGCGTCAAACTCTCAGGGAAGTGGGGCTGGCCTCATTCTAGCCAGTCCCGATGGAGTGGTGATGGAATACGCCCTCTGTTTCCTTTTCCCAGCTACCAACAACCAAGCAGAGTACGAAGCCCTACTATCTGGAATACGGCTACCTTGTGAGCTCGGGTTAAAGCATCTCAGAGTTTTCACCAACTCTCAGCTAGTTTGTGGCTAGATAAAGGGGGAGTACGAGGCACGAGATCCCATCATGTCACGTTACCTGAGTATGGTGCAGTCGTAGGTCTCCCCCTTAACCCGTTTCAACATTAGTTACATTCCCCGGGAGGAGAATGCCAGAGCCGATGCGCTGTCTCGTCTAGCTACATCGGCTGACGGAACCTTGGGAAGAACTTATATGGAGCGCCTGGAGACCCCGAGCATTGACACAATAAAAGAATCCATGCCAGTCCGCCAAGAGCCTTCTTGGATGGATGCCTACACTAAGTACTTTACTACTTGAGCCCTACCAACCGACCCCACCGAAGTCAAGATCTTCAAATAGCGAATACACAAGTTCCTAATGTTCGACAGGCAGCTGTATCGGAGGTCCTTCTCCCATCCCCTCTTGAGATGTGTTGGCCTCACAGATGCCGATTACATCCTTCGAGAGATCCATGAAGGTATCTGTGGAAGCCACTTGGGGGGTAGAGCATTAGCCTACAAAGCCCAACGCCAAGGCTATTACTGGCCCACCATGCGGGAGAACGCGGCCGAGCTAGTCCGAAAATGTGATAGTTGCCAGCGGCATGCTAACATCCAACGGCAACCAACTTCTCGACTGAGCCCTCTATCGGCTCCATAGCTGTTTGCCCAATGGGGGATGGACATATTGGGACCTTTCCCTCCTGCTTCTGGCCAACGGAGGTACTTGCTTGTCGCCATCGATCATTTCACTAAGTGGGTGAAAGCTGAAGCGCTAGCCAAGATTACTGAAGCTAAAGTGAGGAGTTTCTTTTGGAAGTTCATTATTTGCCGATTTGGACTACCCCACACGCTCGTTACCGACAACGGACGCCAGTTCGACAATGGCCCATTCAGAGACTTCTGTGCTGAACTGGGAATACACCAAAGGTTCACTTCTGTTGGTCACCCACAAACTAACGGGGCTACCGAAGTGATGAATCGTACAATCTTACAAGGACTCAGGACGCGCTTGGACAACTTCAAGGGGAAATGGGTAGAAGAGCTCCTGAATGTATTATGGGCTTATCACACAATGCCCCGTGCTCCCACTGAAGAGACTCCATTCAGCCTTGTCTTTGGAACAGAAGCCGTCGTCCCAGTGGAGATCGGTGTCCCTAGTCCCGGACACAGTCGTACATGAAGATGACAATCCCAGTCAACTAAGGGCTAACCTCGACCTCGTTGAAGAGCTTCGCGATCAAGCATGAATCAGAATGGCCTCTTACCGACAAAGGATTGCAAAGTACTACAACGCCCGAGTTCGTCCCAGGACGTTCCTCCCAGAAGATTTGGTCCTTAGGCGAGCTGCAGTCTCCAAACCTACGGAGGGAGGCAAGCTATCCCCCAATTGGGAAGGGCCTTACCGGGTCACCCAGGCACTTCATCACGGAGCTTACCGGATCGAAGAACTAGACGGGACACCCCTCCCTCATACATGGAATGCGGATAATCTCAGGCGGTATTATCAGTAACCCATTGTCATATTTGTTTTAAACATTAGCCTATAATTGTCATTCATCCTTTTGCACTAAAAGTGTTTAAGCATTCTAGCTCCTCATTAAAGCCCGGCTCCGCGTCGGCACCTAAAGCCCGGCTCCGCGTCGGCACCTAAAGCCCGGCTCCGCATCGGCACCTAAAGCCCGGCTCCGCGTCGGCACCCAAAGCCCGGCTCCACGTCGGCACCTAAAGCCCGGCTCCGTGTCGATACCTAAAGCTCGGCTCCGCGTCGGTACTTAAAGCCCGGCTCCGCGTCGGCACCTAAAGCCCGGCTCCACATCGGCACTTAAAGCCCGGCTCAGCACCGGCACTTAGCCCGGCTCCGCGTCGGTACTTAAGCCCCGCTTTGCGTCGGCATTTTATTCAACCTCGTGTTGGCATTGAACGACTTTGCGTCTACACAAACGTGATCCTACCCTAAGTGCTTTGACCCTCATGCCTGCAACCAAGCCTGATCCCGCATCAGTTCTCTAATTGATTTTTATGTCCCTCAAAAAGGGAATCGTATCATAATTTTTCAGCCATAGGTTTTTGGTTCGTGTCAATTCACACACTAGCAGACCCAATTACGAACCAAGATATAAACATTACGGATCAGAAGATTCATTAATAGCCCAAAGTTTACAAAATCACCGATTTAAATCGAACTTGAAACATTACAGTCAAAGTAAAGGAGACTAGGGATTGTCTGGAGCTAAGTTGTCATCTTCCGGGACGTCATCTGGCTCCAACCCTTCATCCCTTCAAGGCCATAGAGTTTTTGAATTTTTTCCTTGCAGTCTTGGAAGCCGCCCTCATATGCAAAAGCTTCGACTCAGCCAATTCCCTGCTAAAGGCGCTAGACTTCCTGAAGTTCTCTACGGCCTCTGTAGCTCGCTTCTCTGCCTTGGAGGTTCTCTGCTCGGATTCTGCAACCTTTTGCTCGATTTCTGCAGCATTTTTCTTGGCCTCCGCAGCCTTCTTCTCGGCCTCGGTGACTTTCTTCTCAGCTTCGATCGTCGTCGCCTTCAAATTAGCAATTTTGGCATCGGACTAGCGGGAATCTCCTCCACATTCTCGGCCCTCTCTTCAGCCACCCTTATCTCAATGGTGGCGGAGTGTAATTGGTTCTTCAGCATATACACTTCCGACTCTGCCACCACCAATTTCTCCTCCGCTACCCTTTGTTTTTCTTCGGCCACCTGAGCATTATCTAGCTCATTGGCTTTTGCGTTAGGCGATTTCTAATGCCTCTTCTGCCTTCTCGGCTCTTAACCGGAGGGCTTTGCTTCGCCCTTAAGCGTCCGAGCGGTTTCTGCTCGGGTATCCTCCAAGGCCATTTCTGCCCTCTCTGCCCTGGCCCGGAGTTCTCGCATCTCCTCCAATGATTGATCGAGAGCAGCATCGCCCAGGGCCCACATGTCCCTCATGACAATCATAGAATTCAACGCCTGGATACGGTATTTAAATTAGACAAAGAAAACAATCTAAAAAAAATGATGATAGTGGAGCAAAACTCACCCAGAGGTGCGCCACAGATGCCTCTCGAAAGAAGGTTGCCCTCCCATGATGACGGAGGAACTCCTGCACCTTGGACATGGATGCCTCGTTCAGTGCTCGCTCGGCCCAGTGACTATAATTCACCAAAATCGATTGAAAAGAAGGATCCACGCCCTTCGCTTCCGCCGATGTGGGGGCCGCGTGGGAGGACTCTGCATCCGACTCTATCGCCCCCGGCACTTTCACTGGTGGAGGCGCCTCGGTTGTTGCTCCCTTAGGGGATATAACAGCAGATGGAGTCGGCTTTGTAGTTGAGTGGGCCGGCTCCGTCTCGACGGCTTTGGGCGGGGGCTACGGTGCTTTCACAACTCGCTCTGGAGAGGTATCGAGCAGGATAAGAGGAGGGGGAGCCGGTGCTGGCGAAGGCAAATTACTTCTTCCCTCCTCGTTCCGCCCAACTTCCCCGCTGGCTTCAGCCCATGCTGCGTCGTTCCTTACGGGCTCGTCGGCTTGGGCTTCCACCGCCTCGTGCCCGTGCAAAGGCTCCATGACCTCAACCCCACCGGCTTCGGCCCTTCCGATGTTGGTCCTCCTGGGAATCTTGGCGACGGCCCTCCTCTCGGCGGGGGCCCCATTCCCCTTGGCCTTCCTCTTCCTGGTAGTAGCTTGCCTGATCTCACGGAGTGATGGCGTCATCCCTATATAAAAAAATAGGAAAGGAGTTAAATAATAATAATAATAATAATAATAATAATTAAAAATGAATGCAAGGGACAAAAGAAGAGGGGAAGGAGGTGAGTAATCAAGTGCTCACCGCTAGATGGAATAAGGCCGGCGAGGCGGAGGTTTTCGTTAGTCAGAAGCTGATTGCACCGAGGGATATCGGCAGTTAGAAGTTGCCCAAAAGTCATTCGATCCCTCAAGGATGGAAGAATCCCTATTGGCATCAGTGTTTGGTATCCCCCAGCTTCCGCTCACTCCCTCGACATTGGCAAAGAAAAACTTATCTTTCCACCCTTTAACAGAGGTGGAAAGATGCAATTTGAGGATCCTAGTGGGTCTTGGGGTGAAGGACCACCAACCCGTTTGCTTGTGAGGGTATAGAAACTGTGAAATAATGAAATGTTAGCCTCTATACCTTGCAGATGACAAAGAATCAGAAAACCAACGATGGTTCGGAAGGAATTAGGAACTAATTGGTAGGGTGTTAAAGAATACCTATCTATAAGATTGAGGATGAAAGGGTGAATGGGTAATCGAAGTCCTGCCTTAAAGAAGGCTCCGTACAAGGCAACCCTTCCGGGACGGGAAGAGGTTACCCTGTCATTAGGAGCGGGGTAGGACAAACGTACGGTTTGAGGGAAAGTTATATTTGGCTCCTAAGTTCACTATGTCTTGAGCAGACATGGTGGAGGCAGTCCACTCGGGGGACTCCTTGACAGCGCTGGAGGGACCAGCGGCTACCGGACGGCATCGGGGAGAGGTTCGTCGACGGCCGGCCGACCCTCGGTTGCGGGATGTCCTGCTGACCGCCATCGTTCGGTGAAGTGTGGTCAGAAGATGGGGTGGTCCAATGACTCGGTAAGGAGGCAGAAGGTTGAGAAGGAATGGGAACGACCCTCGGAATCGGAAATAGAACAGAAGGCAAAGAAGCCATGGGAACTAACCTGGAAAGCTCGAACTGAGATTGAAGGAGCGCGAGGAGGGGAACAGACACAGGAGGCGGATGGACGCTTGTAGACTCAAGGAGGGCGGTTGTAACGTAAGAGAAAGTGAGGATGGGAGGATAAGGACAATTTTTTTTTTATAGCCCCATTTCAAATCATCCCGCGGCTGTCTGGGTTGGCCATGTGTCTACTTTCAACTGGAAGCCGCTTCGGCAGCCCATCGCGCGAAAAAGCAAAAAGATTCACTACTAAAAAGATGGCGGTGTCCTTACCGCATGATGATGCTCACCTTTTACAACTCCTTGCTCGAGAGAAATCTTCCCAATCCCAACGGCATGAACAGGACGAAATAATGGCACGGAGCTCAGCCTCCTGGTGGATATTAACACCCCTTTCGCTGGTGACTGTGCGCCCACCCATCTCAAGGGCGGGGGGGCATCTGATACGGCTGACCATCTCCTCTGGGCGGTGTTATAACCTCCTGCGCAATTTCCGGAATTAATGATGTGATAGCTCATTCTCGGGATTTTGGAATCCTTGTCCCGGCCTTTGGCTCCGGCCTCCAGCTCCGGCCTTTAGCTCCGGCCTCCAGCTCCGACCTACAGCGTCGGCTCTAGCCTCCAGCTCCGGCCTTTGGTTCCGGCTCCAGCGTCGGCTCCGGCCTCCAGCGTTGGCTCCGGCCTCCAGCTCCGGCCTTTGGTTCCGGCCTCCAGCGTCGGCTCTGGCCCCCAGTTCCGGCCTTTGGCTCCGGCCTACAGCGTCGGCTCCGGCCTCCAGCTCCGGCCTACAGCTTTAGTCTGGTTCTAACCATAACTTGGTGTCATTCTTTCCAAATACACTAAAACCCACTTCAAGTAACGGATCCCGAGATTCGAGACATCTGTTATCGTGTATCTCGTTCGCTGAAATCATGGGCAGGTACTAGCACATCCCATAGTTACCGGCATACACAGCGCCCATTCAGCAACGGCTCACCCACTCGCCGTTAAGGAGAACGTAGCTCCCCAAGAGGTATAATAAGAGGACCCGAGCTCAACTCGAGGGGAGTCTTCTCTGAAAAACTCTACTGAAGGAAGACGGTGACCTTTCTGTACTCTGGAAGGCCTGCGGAGATCCCAGCTCACCCGACGGTCATTGCAAGTGGTTTGGCAGCAACATCATGCATAAAATCCTACTGCCATGAAAAATTGTGCATCAAATTAAGAACATAATTATAAATAAGTGTCATGTAAATGTACACGGCAAATATGTTTAACTAAAGAAGCAACAAATTAGATTTTAAAGAAAAAAACTTAAAAACCATGCTCAGTGACAAAAACTTTGCTTTCTCCTAAGTTGTCGGTGTCTCTAGATATTTCCTAGGAGCATGATAGCATTTAGTATTATATAATTAAAAAGTAACAATAGAACAAAGAAATTAAGAGAAGAAAGTATTGAAATATATTTATTTTATTTTATTTTTTCTTATTTCATCAGCATCTTATTTCATCAATCCTTCTCAAATATAATTCCATACCATCTATTTATTGGCAAATGGTAAAAGATGTTATAGGTAATACCAATAGATCTAACCTCCCTTGGAATATCAATGGACACCATATTCATAACTTGACATAACCTTCCCTTAGAATACCTTTTATTAGCAATATTTACATCATTCATGTCTTCTATTGAAAGGGGATACTGCCTCATTAAAAATCTTACCAAAAAAATCCAATGGGACAAAATCATAACCAAGAAAAAAAAAGAGTACAGTATTTTGCTCCCCTTTTGACCGCATCTCTTGATATACTTCCCTTAAAATTATCATTCGAGATCCTTGAGTCGTCATAGTCTATTTTTTTAAACTAACTTTTCAAATCTCTTTGTAGATAGTGCTTCGTAAATAAATCAGCTAGATTATCGCTAGATCAAACTTGTTAAACATTAATAGCACCACTCTTTTTAAGGTCATGAGTAAAATAGATCTTTGGGGATATATATTTATTCTTTCACCTTTGATATACCCTCCTTTCAGTTGAGTTATGCAGGCTGTATTATCCTCATACAAAAAGTTGGTACCTCCTTTTGAGAGAATAATCCATATGTCTTCTGAATGTGTTGGATTAACGATCTAAGCCATACGTATTCTCGGCTTGTTTCATGAACTGCCAGAATTTCAGCATGGTTAGATGATGTAGCCACAATTGTTTGCTTTGTAGAACGCCATAAAATAGCAATGTTTGCTTTATAGAACGCCATAAAATAGCAATGCCACTATATGTAAAGACATAACCCATTTGTGATCGACCATTATGAAGATCAGATAAATATTCTGCATATGCAAAACCTACCAACTCGGATTTGAATAAATTTGAATAATACAAACCCATATCCATTGTACCTCTGAGGTATCGGAATATGTGCTTAATACATGTCCAATGCCTCCTTGTAGGCGAAGAACTATATCTTCCTAACAAGTTTACTGAAAAAGATATATCAGATCGAGTATGAGTCGCAAGATACATTAATGTACCTATTGCGCTAAGATATGATACTTCAGAACCAAGTAGTTCTTCATTATCTTCCTTAGGTTACCTATGAAAAGGATCTTTATCGATTTCAAATGATCTTACGATCATCTAAGTACTCAATGGGTATGCTTTATTCATATAAAACCTTTTAAGTATCTTTGTTGTATAAGCAAATTGGTGCACAAAAATCCCATTCTTAAGATGCTCGAGATGCAGGCCAAAGAAAAATTTTATTCTTCCAAGATCTTTCATTTTAAATTCCTGTTTTAAGCAATTTTCTGCCCTTTGAAGCTCTTTAGGAGTTTCAATCATATTCAAATCATCAACATATACTGCAATAATCACAAATTGTGATCCAGATCTCTTTATAAAGACACAAGGACATATAGGATCATTGTTATAGCCTTATTTCAATAGGTATTTAGTTAAATGATTGTACCACATATGCCTATTTTAACCCATAGAGAGACTTCTATAACTTTATCGAATAAAGTTCTATCGAATTAGATTTAAACTTTTCAAGCAATTATAATCCTTCTTGGATTTTCATATAGATATCATTGTCAAGTGAGCCTTATAAATAGGCTGTCGCTACATCCATAAGACGCAATTCAAGTTTTTTATGCACTACCAGACTAATCAAATATCGAAAAGTTGTTGCATCCACCATAGGAGAATACGTCTCTTTATAATCAATACCGGGTCTTTATGAGAATCCTTGGACAACTAGTCGTGCTTTATACCTCACAATTTCATTATCCTTATTTCGCTTTTGCACGAATACCCATTTATATCGTACAGATTTTGCACCAACAGGCGTTTGGATAACCGGTCCAAAAACTTTACGTTTCATGAGCGATTTTAATTCAAAATCGATTGCATCCTTTCATTTTTGGCCAATCTTATCGATGTCTACATTCTGCCATAGACATTGGTTCATGATCCTTATTTTCATTTTCAATATTTTGGGAAACATAATATGCAAACTTATCGTCGACGATCATCTTATATTGGTTTCATCTTTTTTCAGTCATAACATAATTGATAGAGATCTATTCATTTTCTTCGATTTTAGGTACCTTATTCTTAGACTCATCTGAAGTCTCAATTACTTCTGTTGTTATACTGGAGATCTTTTCTTGCATCACAGTATCTTCAATCTGATCATCTAAATGCTTTGCTCCTTTTATTTTGCGAGGGTTTTTATCTTTGGAACCAACTGGTCTACCACGCTTTACTTATTCCTTTATCTCATTAGCAGTTGTAGGTTGTCCTTTAGGGACAACAATTCTGATTGAAGCATTTGCAGCTGGTATATGTGACTTTGTCACTCTTTTAAGGTCAGTAAATACGTATGGCAATTGATTTGCTAGTTTTTATATGTGAATTATCTTCTAAACTTCAAGTTCATATTGTTTTGTACGACGATCGAGATGGAACAATGATAATTCATTCCAACTAATTTATTTTACCAGCTGCTTATTTTTTCCCCCTAATGTTGGGAAAATAGACTAATCAAAATGATAATCGGCAAAACGTGCCGTAAATAAATCTTCTGTAGATGGTTCAAGATATTTAATTATAAATAGAGATTCATACCCAACATATATCCCTAATCTCCTTTGAGGTCCCATCTTAATGCGTTGTGGTAGAGCAATTGGAACATAAACCGCACATCCAAAAATTCTTAGATGAGAAATATTTGGTTCATGATCATAAACCAATTGTAACGGGGAGAATTCATAATAATTTGTTGGCCTAATGCGAATAAGTGATGCTGCATGTAAAATAGCATGTCCCTAGACAAAGGAAGTTTTGCTCTCATAAGTAATGGTCTTGCAATCAGTTGGATTTGTTTGATAAGCGATTCTGCAAGACCATTTTGAGCATGAACATATGTTACAAGATGTTCAATAGTGATTTTAATAGCAATACAATAATCATTGAATGCTTAAGAAGTAAATTCACCAGCATTTTCAAGGCGTATTATCTTAATAGGATTATCTGGAAAAAGAAGCGCGTAGTCGAATTAATTGCGCTAGTAGTTTTGCAAACACCGGGTTGCGAAGCATACATATAACCATCTAGTTAAGGCATCAATTAAAATCATTAAATATCTAAATGGTCCATTTGGTGGATAAATAGGTCCATAAATATCACCATGTATGCGTTCCAGAAATCCAAGAGATTTAGTTTTGATTTTAGTTGGTGATGGCCTAATAATTAATTTGCCTTAAGAGTAAGCATCACATGAGAATTCATTTGGTCGTAATATTTTTTGATTCTTCAATGAATATCCACATGAATTCTCTATAATTCTTTGCATCATAATTGAACCGGGATGACCCAACCGGTTATGTCAAATTATAAAATCATTTTGATTAGTAAACTTCTGGTTTACTATAGCATATGCTTCAACTGTGCTTATATTTGTGTAGTATAAACAAGAGAAAAATGCCAGCAATTTTTTTAATAGACATTTCTTGCCTGAGATTGTACTTGTGATGTACAAATACTCAATATTTCCTTCATTAGTTGTCTCAATGTGATATCTATTTCTATGAATATCTTTAAAACTCAATAAATTTCTTTGAGACCTTTCAGAATATAAGGCATCATCAATTATGAATTTTGTTCCTTCAGGCAAAATGATATGGGCTCTTCCAGAGCCTTCAATCAATTTTGCACTATCACAAATTGTATTGACATTTGTTGCCTACATTCTTAAGTATGAGAAGTATTTCATATCTTTAAGTATAGTGTGCATTGTTGCACTGTCGACGAGGCATAAATTATTATTGTCAACAAAGATCCTACTCGATATAATTCTATTTTCTTCATAGAAAGAATGTCATGTAGTGAAATACAAATTAAAATACAAGGTATATAAAGGCATAAAAACTAAAAGTCACAATTCATCATTGCATCAATTTCTTTAAAACAAACATATGTATAATAAAATATTATTTTATTATATGGTATTATTTGATAACATAGGCATTCTTAAAATTAACCTTATACATTCATGCTATCAATTAGACAAGCATTATTTTCTTCTGGGTGGATAAAGAAGTCAGCAACATCCAGATCATCAAATCCAGTATCAAAAGGGCCAGATTTAGAAACAAAATTTGTTTCCATCTTTTTCTCATTCTTTTCAATGAATTCTGATAAAGTTCAATGAGGTGTTTTGGCGTACAACAGGTATGCGACCAATGACCCTTCATTCCACAACAATAGCATGAGTTATCCATCAAATTTTTACTTAAGTTTCCTTTGTCTTTCTCAATTTTCTTCTCATTGTTCTCATTTTTCTTCCACTTTAGATGGTGAGAAGGAGTTTTAACATGACCACCAAGATAAACAAAATGTCCTCGATAACGTCCGCATCCGCGTCCACGTCCATGACCATGCCTTTGTTTATAAAATTGATATGTAGTTTCATTCACTTCAGGGAATGGTACAGAGCCAGTTGGTCGGGCTTCATGATTTTTTATTAAAAGTTTATTATTTTGTTTAGCCACAAGAAGGCAGAAATTAGTTCATAATATTTTTTAAAACCCTTTTCATGATATTGTTGTTGCAGGAGCAAATTAGAAGCATGAAAAGTGAAAACGATTTTTTTTCGCATATCCTTCTCATCAGTGACTTTTTCTCAACATAGCTGAATTTTATTCACTTACTGTCTTACAATATTATAATCTTGTAGACGTAAATGTATCCAGTCATAATGAGCCTTGGGAAGAATGACTTTTTTATGGTCATAACGCTTTGTTAGGCTATTCCAAAGGCCAAGAAAATCTTTTACCGCTAGGTATTCAGCTTTCAATCTCTCGTCAAGGTGGTGTCGCAGGAAGATCATTGCTTTTGTTTTGTCTTAGTTGGATGCCTCATTACCATCTTTAATTGTATCACCAAAGGCATTAGCCTCCAGATAGATAATTGTTGCATCAAGTATCCATGATAGATAATTTTTGTCTGTGATGTCTAGTACTACAAAATCAAGTTTTACCAAATTTGTTATAACAATATTATCAAAGCATACAAAGTAAATTAGTACACAACCTTTTATTAGAATAAAAATTATTTCAAATTTATATAGGACTAGAGACAATCGTCTATATATAATGATATTTACCTTAATAAAAGTTTCTTCAATAAATATAAAATGATGAGGTAGAATGATGAGATAGAGAGTCATGCTGATAATGTGTTATATAATTAAAGAGTAACAATAGAACAAAGAGATGTTCTCTCTTATTTTATCTTTTCTTATTTCATCTATATCTTATTTCATCAATCCTTCTCAAATACAATTTCATGCCATCTATTTATAGGCAAATGGTAAAAAATGTTACAAATAATACCAATAGACATAATCTTTTTTGTAATACCAATGAATACCATCTTTATAACTTGATATAACTTTTTTCTTTAAATATTTAAATATCTATTTTATTAGTAATATTATAACAAAACGAACCTTTTTAGAATGGCAAACAGAGCATGTTTTTGGGAGGAGTCCATCAGTGTCAAAGAAAAGTTCTAGCTTGCGGCAAACGTAGCTTATGCCCTTTCTTTTCTTTTTTTTATAACAGACGGGCGATCACACCATTCTGGCGCGAGTCAAGCCCGAAAGATCGGAGTACAAAATTTACTGCAAAATAATAGGACAAGGGACACCGGAATGCCAAATCCACCGGCCAGGATTGCGGGCAACAGTAAAAGCAACATAATTAGCCGTAGCATTGGCTTCCCGATATATATGCTGAATCTCAAAGGTACTAGTAGACTGCAAAGTGACTAAAATGTCTCTAATCAGAGGATTTAGGCAAGAATAAGAATCCCCATCCTGCCTCATCCATCTGATAATCGTAAGAGAGTCATCCTCTATAATCAGCCGATGATAGCCCAAATGTCGAACATCATGTGTGATACCAGCCCATGCAGCTTGTAACTCAGCCATAGGTACCGAAATGTCAATAGAGCTATGACCGCCAGCTGCAAGTAACTGACCCTTCGACCCATGGATGACAAATCCTGAACCAGCAGTACGATCAGAGACATAGCCATCAAAGTTCACTTTGATGTAACCCAGAGGTGGGGACGCCCAAGAGATGAAAACCGTAGACCGGTTCGCTGCCAAAGCAGTAGGGGAGTCCCAGTAGCCAGGCCCGTCAGTATGAACACCAAAATAACAGCGAGTGTACTCCTTGGCATGAGAGAGAGCACGGCGGATAATCGCCTGGGGTGAGGCTATCTCCTTAGCAAAAACAATCTTATTCCTTGTCAGCCAAATATAATAAGCCACATAGGCAGATAAAACACCCTGAGAACAGGAACCATACTGAGAGAGCGATCGAATAGCATACAGAAAGGAGAGCCAGATTGGTCCATCCTCCAACAACCATGGGGTAAAATGGATCAGCTACCATATCTGAGATGCACGAGAACATAAGAATAGAACATGATCAACAGATTCATCCTGCATCCCATAAATCGGACAGAGACAATATCAAGAGACCACGACCAGCCAGAAGAGAACAGGTAGGTAAGCGATCCCACTTAATCTTCCACAAGAAGAGCTGAATCCTAGGGTGAATAGGCAACCTCCATATCCAAGCAACATCTCTAAGACCTGAAGTCAGAGAACGGAAACGGTCCACCAAATCCCTAGCAGAAGCACAAGGAAGACAGGATCGGTGCCACAGTTTGAGATCCGACCCTGCAGAAAGAGGAAGAGGCATGGCCAGAATCTGATGAGCAAGCTCAGCCCCAAATAAACGAAACACCATAGGAGCATTCCAACCAGCACTCTCCTGGCTAATCAGAGAAGAAACATGCAGTGTGGGATCTACATCAGAGCTGATAAAAGTCGGCCAGCGAGATAAGGGAAGATCAGCTATCCAAGAGTCCTGAACGACATCAACTGAAATCTCATCCCCAATCATCCAATAAATATCAGTCATGACTGTAGGGGCACCCCGGCAGATTGCATGCCATAAACAGGAACATCCACGAGGGATACTAACTTTCGAACCTAAAGTCCAACCACCGTATCTACCACGCATGACTGTACTCCAAAAACAGTGAGGGTCCAACAGGAATCTGGAAGCATGCCTTGCAATGATAGCCTCATGACGGAGCACCAGGGATTGAATCCTCAGCCCACCCTCACTTATAGGCAAACAGACCATATCCCAGGCCAATAGGTGGATACCATGACCCCCCTGCATAGATGCCCACAGAAAATCCCGAATACGTCTCTCAATCCGGCGAAGGCAGATAGTTGGGATCAAAGCATTGGATAACAGATAGATAGGAAGCGATGTGAGAATAGCATGGATCAAAGTGATACGCCCCATCATAGAAAGACCCGAAACCTGCCAACGGTCCAACCGAGCAGAAATTCGATGATCAAGGTCCCCAAAGTCCTGCTGCGTGGGCCGCCGTCCCGAAAGAGGGGTTCCGAGGTAGGTCAGGCGATCTGAGACAGTCGAAATCCCTAACAACTGGGAAATAGCGGCATGACAGTGGGGAGAGACTGAGGGACTAAAACAGAGAATAAATTTCTGCAAATTGACCTGTTGCCCTGATGCCCGGCAATAAGCCTGGAAAATAGTAGAACAAGTGGCTGCATTCTGAACAGAAGCTGGGCTAAGCAGGATGCAGTCATCAGCAAAGAGAAGGTGGGTTAGAGGAGGTTCATGAGGCCCAGGCATATAAGGATGTAATAGAGATGCTCCAACCGCCTGATTAAGAGCACGAGACAGATCATCAGCACACAAAACAAACAGAAATGGAGAGAGAGGACATCCCTGACGGAGTCCAACAGCAGAGAAAAAAAACTCAGTCGGACTGCCATTAATAATAATAGAAAAAGTGGGCCCTTGGACACAAGCCATAATCCACTCAATGAAATGATCATCAAAACCAAACGCCTATAGCGTCTGTCGTAGAAATATCTAACTCATCCTATCATAAGCTCTCTCCATATCTAGCTGGACGACCATGAGAGACTGACGACAAGAGGCGCGCTGGAGGTCATGCATAAACTCCTGGGCAATAAGAGCATTATCTGAAATACTGCAGCCATGGATAAAGGCACCCTGCTCCGGAGAGATCAGCCTGGGTATCACCCCCTGCAATCGAGTAATAAGAATATGAGCGCAAACTTTGTAAAGAGTGGTGCATAAACTAATCGGCCTATAATGCTGAGGAAGCAGAGTATTCACTCTTTAGGAACCAGGACAAGAAATGTCCTCTGCCAGTCAGGAGGAATAAGTATGGTAGAGAAACAGACTAAATAGCCGAGGTAACATCCTATCCAATAATATTCCAGTAGAAGCGGAAGAAAAAAGGCGGAAAGCTATCTGGGCCCGGAGCTTTATCAAGACCCAGAGCCCAAACAGCATTACGAATCTCCTCCGCCAAGACCTCCCGAATCAAAAGAGCAGTATCACTATCTGAAACTCTAACATCTCTAGTACCAGTGATAATGGGAGAGTCAGAGCCAGAGACCTCCGACCAGCGGGCCTGAAAGAAATGGAAAATCTGCTCACGAATAGCCCCCTCATCCTCAAGAATAGTACCCTCTGTATCACTAATACGCCTGATCCGATTTGCCGCACGCCTAGCAACAGTGGCCTGATAAAAGAATCTGGTGTTGCGATTACCTTCCTTTAACCACTGAATCCGGGACCGCTGATGCCAATAAGTCTCCTGCTGCTAAAGCAACGAATGATGCATAGTCAAGCTCCTCCTAAGAGCCTGAAGATCACTCTCCGATAGCTGACCTTCCTCATCCTCCTTAGCCTGAAGAGTAGAGATTTCAGCTTCCACAGCCTGAACATGCTGCATCAGATTCCCCACCTCTCTTCTCTGCCACCATAAAAGTCTGCGCTTGGCAAGCTCTAAGCAGCGAGAGAGACAATAAGTAGAATTCCCTCTGACTGGCATATGCCACATCTGACTAATCAAAGACCAGGTCGAAGAATAATGCGTCCAAAACTGCTCAAACCGAAAGGGCCCCTTCCTATAAGAAGATAGCTCAGTAGAGATGAGGAGGGGACAATGGTCTGACGCAATCCGCGGGAGGTAGGTATTAGTAGCACAGGCAAAGGACTGCATCCAAGATGAAGAGGCCAAAGCCCGATCCAATCGCTCCCACACCCGAGCAGACCCACTCCGGTTGTTACACCAAGTAAACTGCGGCCCTGAAAATCCCAAATCAATAAGACCCGCCGAGGAGATGAAAGAGCGAAACTCCATGGAATTCGGAGAATCCACAAATCAGCGTCCCCCATGCTTCTTGGAAGCATCCAAAATATAATTAAAATCACCAGCAATAAGAGTAGGAAAGCCCTGACCTAATAAAGTGAGAATCTCCGACCAGAGGCTGCGCTGCTGACGAAAATCAGTGCTGGCATAGACTCCCAAAAGCAGCCAAGGCAGAGAAATCCCCTCAGAGATGACCAGGGCCACCTGCTGATGACTGTGGTGAAAAGCATCAACACGGATAGCAGGGTTTCGCCAGAGAGCCATAATACCCACAGATAGACCATTAGCTTCCACAGCATAGGAAGACCAATCACGGGAGACTCGCTGCCGGAAACGCTGAAGACTAAGGCCCGACAATCGAGTCTCCAACAAAACACATATATCAAAATGATGAATCTGCAAAAGCCTACCAAAGGAGGATCGAAATGATGGTTTCAATGCTCCTCGAACATTCCATATAATAATCTTCATAAGATAAGAAACAAGGATGCCTCAGGCCCCATCCTGAACTCCCGTCATAACCAAATCTGAAAGGTCTCCCGAGTCAGGACATAGCTGCTGGAGTTCCTGATCCGACATCTGACCGAGGTTCAGATCATTGGGAACTGGCTGCAGAACTGACTCCATGGGAACTTCTTCACTCAACTCCATAGTAGGAGATCCGTCTTCCCGAGAGACAGAAGGAGAAGCAGATATAGCAGCTTTCAGAGTTGTGAAGGCAACCTCATGAACATCCATGACTCCTTCCTGATAGCAGGGGGGCAGAGTCATCCTATATAGAGAAATGATTGTCACCCCAGATCTTTTAGATATAGCCGCCTTGCCTTTCCCCTTTCGTCTCTTGGATTTAGAGATTGACCTTGGCACCGGGCAATCAATTGGTCTGGCCCTTTTGAGGGGACCAGGAAAAAGCATCCCGACTACCCTGATGAGCCCCATCAGCCGAACCCGAGCCAAGGGAGGCAAAAGGGTTCTTATTCACCAGGGAATTTGTCAGACGAGGCACTGGGGGCCCTCCTTCATTGTCTCCAGCAGTCCCTTCTGATTTCCTTTGAAACCGGCACATAGGCCCTCTCCCGGCATGGTCACAGAGAATGAGCTTCCAGGGATTTTAGGCAGCAGGGAATTGGTCAGACCATACCTTGAGGACCCCTCCTTCCCAACCTCCTTCAGTCCCTGCTTGGACGCTTTGAAACCGGCACAAAGGCCCTCTCCCGGCACAGACTCTTTTCCTGAACTTCCCTGCTTCAGCTCATTCATGGCACGCACTGAAGCATTGTCTGGGAGCACTACCACCTTTGAGGACGATTGGACCCTCCAGCGAGCCACCTTCACCGGAGAGCACCATCCCTCTGCGGTTTCAGCATCCAAAGACGCTCCATTTGATTCTTCTGTGCAGGAACTCCACTGCCAGAAGCCCCCTGCATAGTCGTCAGGTGAGACTTCCTCTTCTCGTCCCGAAGGGTATCAGAGGCTGTCTTTCATTGGCGAAGCGCAGCAATCCATGGGCCATAGATCAATCTGGACGCAGCTTCCTCATCCACTGACCCAGTCGACTGAGAACAAGGGCTGCTCATGTGAATAGTACCACAGTGAGAACAGATCCCCTCCAGGCACTCAAACACAAACTGCTGCCAGAAGGGGTGATGAATCCCTTGAATTCGAGTCCCCGGCCGGAAGGACGACGGAGATCAATCCGTATACAGGCCCTGGCAAAACCCCCTCTGTTCTTCGCCAAAGTGGGAGCATCCGCACAGATGAAAAGCCCCGCTGTCTCCAGAATTGCCCTGAGGAAATCCTCCTTCCAAAACTCCATTGGCAAATTTGGCAGTCGCACCCACACCAGAGCCGAAGGAATGGCATCCTCTACCGGGATGAATTCCGGCCTCGATGGTTCCGTCCCGATTACCTGACCGTTAACAATCATGGCCGATTCAACACCAAGTCACAGGCCTTAGGATCTTCGAACCGAAAGATATGGCATCTGAATGCCAAACTGATAGGGACAATGTCCCCCTGAACTCCGGCGCGCCTGAACTCTCTGATGAAAGCTTCGGTCGGAACCCACCTCTGGAATGACCGAGCTAGAATGGCCCTCGACTGCCATCCAGCTATCTCTGCCTCCAGTTCCGCCACAGGGACACCAATCACTTCCGGAAAAGAAGCCTCCAGCCTCTCCACCTTGACCGGCGACGAAGCCGGAGAAATCCATTGGAAGTCGGATGTCATCACCTTCCTTTCGGAAGCCCAGCCACTAGCAGATCCATCAGACGCCATGGAAGGCTGGGGAACAAAGGAGGAAAAATCCGATAAAGACTCAGATGCAGACGCTAACGATCGTCGGAGTCGGAGGAGAAGAACATAGGAGGACGAATCTTAAAGCCTTTTTCAACCACCAGCACCAGAGCGAAGACACGCATGAACCTCAAAGCACTCAAGGACCTGATAGATATTTTCCCCTTTCTTTATCCATTCTCGGGTAGGAAGTCAAGCATTTGAAATATATTACACGTTAAATTGGAGACTGTTGGGTCACTTTCCTTTTAATTATGAAAACAAAGGACATAAAATGAGTGGACTGTGTCTAAAGGTGCATTGCTGATATCTATTGTCATTTATTATTAGGATCTCTCTCTCTCTTCACTCGGGCAAAAGGAGATGGGCCACCGTCATCAAACTGCCATTGACCAGCTCCTGCACCATTCTTTTGGAAAAGAGACAAGCGATTCCTCGATGCTAACCAAGCCAAAGATCACCACAGCTTTAGGCTTTTGTCCATCTTATCATGGCTTTCGTGAGGCTTATATTATATTATAAAGCAAGATCTGCTTATCTTTGTAAGGTCAAGGTAAATATTTGACAAAGTTGGCCCACTTTTTATTTGTTTTTTCTTTATACAAAGCTTCTTTGTTCAGACTTCGGCGTTTTCTGGCGAAGTCTCACATTCTTTCATCAGCATAAGATAAGGCTTCTTTGATAGAAAAAGAAAAAAAGAGAGATCAAATGAAAATAATATAAATATTTTATATATCGGATCATGTTTTTCGCCTGGAAAACCAAGTTGGACACTTTAGAATATAATTTTTGTGCCAATTTCTTCCCCAAGTCTACGCTGTGGTTCCGAGTGATCACACGTTATATATATTTGAAAAGGCCAGCTGAATAAACTAATGGGCAACGGTCGTTACGTTAAACCTGTATGGACTTATGGATGGTGATGCTGTACAGCAAGTCGAGTAATAAAATGATCAAAATTTTAAACGATCTGTTACACCTTGAAATATTTTTTTATTATTCAACTATTGAATCCAGTGGCCGGAGATTCATGATATGAGAGGACCCGAGCTAGGAAATTAAAAACTGCAATGAATCCTTGCCGTTTCAGTAATTTCAGCAGGTCTTTTAAATATATAAGAGCCGTTGCAAAGTCAGCAGCCATCATTTGAGTTGCCTTGCGTGACACTAATTAAGCAGGCATCTCACGTTTTTAATGTAAAATTGGTGGTCCATCCTTTCATTTTCTACTCCCATCCGTGAGAATCCTAATTAATGGTCTCACATTTATTAGTATAGGAATGCCAGTTATTGAGTAAAAGAGATTCTGGCGTGTATATTAAATAATTGATGATCATCCATCACGGGCAACAGCCATCCATGAGAATTTCAATACCCCTTATAATCATGTTGAGGTGCAAACAAATCTGACCTAAGACCTCGTTCATCAAGGATCTAATTCTATAATCAACTAAAAGCTGAATAATGAGCCCATCATGTTATTGATAGTAATCGACTTCAATCTGAAGTTGATGAGAACTTTCAAAACTTTCAAATAGATTGGCAACTAAAGAAGATGAATCAAAGAATAGAAATGAATATAAAGCACATTTAAGATAGAAGACAAACCTATCCAATAAGCTTGGTAGAAAAGGTTGATTATTTAAATTGATCAAACTACAGAGAATGCCGATAATCTAAATTACTTGATTTAAAGAGCTACATCTGTTGATTCAAATTGATCAACTTAATGAGTTGTATGACTGATGATCTAAATCAATCAACTCAAAGAGAAGGCTGATAACCTAAATTGGTTGACTTTAAGAGTTAAGACTAATAATCTAAATTGGTTGATCTAATGAAAAGGCTGATGATATAAATTGATTAACTTAAATAGAAGGTTGATTATCTAAATTAATCGACTCAAAAAAGCTACAATTAATGATCTATATTGGTTAGCCTTTAGAGCTAAGGTAGATAATCTAAATTAGCTGTCTTGAAAAGATTGTTGATGATTTAAACCAGCTGACCTAAAGACTTAAGGCTGTTGATCTAAAATTGATCAAGCTAAAGTTAAGGATGGTGATCTGCGTCGATTGTCAGAGCGCTTCTTCTCCGGCTAAGCCTCCTTCGCCGGCCTCTGTTCCTTATGCTGCTCCTCAGCCAGGTTCATTGTCTTCGAATCTGATGGATGGCTGGAGGTCTCCGTTGAAGGTGGGGCGAAAACGGCTCCCTGTAGCAGTGAAGTTTGTATCAGATTCTAAAGTGATGGGAGGGGAGAAGGATTGCCCTGTTCCTGGAGCAGTGACTCATGGATCGATCGTCTCTGCCAACAGGGAGCTGGTGCTGGCTAAGGAGCTTGGGGAGAATGATTCAGAGAATCAGTCTTTGGTGCCTGTGCTGGTTCTCCAGCAGCGTGCCAGTTCCAAATTCTCAGTTAAGGGGAAGCTCAAAGGTGCTGTGGCTGAAGGATCGTTGGATTCTAGTAACAGGAAGGTGTTGGTGGCTAAGGAGGATGGGAAGAAAGTTTCAGATAGGCAATCTATGGTTCATGTGCTAGTTTGCCTGGAGCGTGCCGTTTCTAAGAGATCAGTTAAGGGGAAGCTGCATGTGGATCAAATTGGGATCTCTGAATCTGATAATGCCCAATCCTTGGTCTCAGCTAATCCCTTTGCTTCTTTGGCTCTGGCTCCACTTGATGATGTCCAGGAGGTGAATAGGGTTATGGGTTCAACGCCCCTCAAGCGGGCGAGACCTGCCGAGTGCCTGCCCCCCAGATCCATTTCCAAATCTGATAAGATAAAAGGAAAAGGCAAGGGTAATTTGGCCAATTGCAGATTGGACATCATCCCTCCCTCGCGTAATCTGCCCCAGTCCCTATGCTGCATGGAATCAGTACAGGAGATGAAAATGGGTAACCCTGATGGGCCTGTGGATCAGGAGTGTCAGGCTACTTCTGTCAATCTCATTGATGCTGATTCAGCAGTTCTGCAGGACTGCTCTCTTAAGAATAATGATAGTGTGATGGAAGAGGACCAGGAGGTGGTCCCAGTTATCTCTAGTTAATTAATGAAGATCTTAATTTGGAATGTCAGAGGTGCTAATAAGCCCTCATTTCGTTCCTCTTTTGGTAGATTGATTCAGTTACACAATTTTGATATTTGTGTCCTTTTAGAAACCAGGTTGTCTGGAGACAGTTTGGTGCGGTTTCGGAGGCAGATTGCTCGGTCCTGGTCTTCATATGCGGTGGAGGCTGTTGGGCTGTCTGGTGGCATTTTGGCTATTTGGCGCGACTCTGCCATCGCGATTAACATTTTCATCACAGTAATCAGCAATTGGTCTCCTTGTATCTGATGGGACTTCTAACCCCTGGCTCTTATCGGCGGTTTATGCAAGCACAGACTACCGGGAGCGACGGGTTCTTTGGTCCGAGCTATCCGCTCTCCTTGATTAAGGGATTCCGTCTATTATTGCTTGTGACTTCAACTGCATTACTGAGGCTACTGAGAAGCGAGGGGCAGGCCAGTCTCAAACTCTGCTGATATTAATGAATTTAGAACTTTCATTGGATCTAAGGGGCTGATGGATTTGGGGTATTCGGGGCCCCAATTTACTTGGTGTAATAATCGGCAGGGCACAGCTCGTGTTTGGGAGAGAATTGATAGAGCTCTGGCTACTGCTCAGTGGCTTCATATATTCCCTGCTGTCACCGTTACTCATCTTCCTAGGATCGCCTCGGATCACTGTCCTATTCTGATTTCCCTGGAGGCCAATCTTCAGCAGAGGAAACAGTTTAGATTTGAACGATTTTGGACGATCCATTCTGCTGCTCGGGCCATCATTTCTCAGATCTGGCACCTTCCTATCAGGGGTAATGCTGTCTACCGGATATCTCGCCGCCTTATGCTGGCCAGTCGCAGACTTTCCAGATGGAATAGGCTGGAGGTTGGGGATCTGGATAGGCAAGTGGAGCAGGCTGAAGCCATTATATGTGCCATTCAGTCGAAGGAGGATCAGGATGGTATTCTCTTGGACTCTGATCTCTTTCTATTGCGAGAGAACCTTGCTCGTCATCATTCCCTTCTTCGTCAGCAGGAGTTATATTGGAGGCAGAGATCTAGGGTTCAGTGGATCCGTGAAGGGGATCGAAATACCAGATTTTTCCACCAGGCTACTTTGAGGCGGAGGGCTGTTAATAGGATTCGGAGGCTGGTTGATGCTGAGGGGCACCATCTCGAGGATATTCATGCTATTCGGTCTCAGCTTCTTCATTTCTTCCAATCCAGATGGTCTGATTCTTCTGGTGAAGGTGGTCCGGTTACTCAGATTTCTGACTCCAGGAAGGTGTCCTCTTTGGATAACTCCATGCTTGTCAGGCCTATTTTTGAGGAGGAGGTTCGCCGGGCTCTCTGGGAGCTTGGTCAGGATAAGGCTCCTGGGCCGGATGGGTTTCCGCCCTTCTTTTTTCGCCATTATTGGGATATTGTGGGGCAGGAGATGGTTCAGGCTATCCAAATTGTTTTCCAATCTAAGCTCATTCCTGAGGCTTGGAATCGGACTCTTATTACTCTTGTGCCTAAACGCTCGGATGCTTCTCTTCCTCAGCACTTTAGGCCGATTAGCCTATGCACTACTCTGTACAAGGTTTGTGCCCGTCTCTTAGCTTCCCGCCTCCGTGCCGTGATCCCTCGTATTATTTCTGAGGAGCAGGGGGCGTTTATTAGAGGACGATCTATCTCGGACAATGTCTTCATCACTCAGGAGTTTATGCATGATCTTCATAGAGCCCCTGCCAGTCGGTGTCTTATGGCTATTAAGCTTGATATGGAGAGAGCATATGATAGACTGAGCTGGTCCTTCTTGCATCGCTCTCTTCAGGAGTTCGGTTTTGCTGAGATGTTTATCGATTGGGTTATGGCCTGTATTCAGAGACCCTCTTTCTCTTTGATCGTCAATGGGAGCCCATCTGAGTTCTTCTATTCATCGGTTGGTTTACGTCAGGGATGCCCGCTATCCCCCCTTCTGTTCATTTTGGCGGCGGACGATCTCTCTCGAGCTCTTCATCAGGCTCAGCATAATCTGAGGATTACCCCTTTTGTGGTGGGGGATGTGGGCCTTTCCATATCTCATCTTTTGTTTGCCGATGATTGCATCCTTTTGGATCAGGCTTCTACAGCTAATGCGGCTACCTTTGATTCCATTATTCAGCGCTATTGTCAGGCTTCGGGTCAGAAGGTCAATCTTCATAAGTCTTCTATTTGCTTTAGCCCGAAGACTCCTAGATCCACCAGAGTAGCTATAATTAATCGGTTGGGAATCTCTATTCAGACTGATCGATTCATGTATCTGGGGATCTCCATGACTGGCAGACGTCCTCGTTGTTCTGACTTTGCGGATCTAGAAAGGCGGGTCCGGCAGCGTATCGAGGGCTGGCATGTCACAGATCTATCTATGATGGCCCGTCTTACTATTATTCGGTCGGTCCTTTCCTCTCTTCCGCTCTATATGCTGTCGAATGTGGCCATTCCGACTACCTATTTGAGGAGGATTGAGAGATACTTTAGAGACTTTTTATGGGCTTCTATGCAAGACGGGCATGGTATACATCTCTTATCGTGGGACATGATCTGTAGGCCTATTCAGGAAGGGGTCTTGGGATTCAATCCCTGGTGGTTAGGCGACAAGCTTTGTTGGCTAGACATGCTTCTCGCTTTCTTTTGGAGCCGCACTGCCTCTGGAGCTCTGTGATGCGTGCGAGATATGGTGAGTGGAAGTCAGGGGAGCTCATATTGCCGCCCAGGGGATGTTCCTTCTTTTGGAAGGAGGTGTGTCAGGTTGGTGACTATATCATGCAGAATGTCTCTTGGATGGTTGGTGATGGCCATTCTATTGACGCTATTCAGGAATCGTGGATTTCTGAGATTCCTCTGTCTCGGTGGCCATCATTTATCAGCTCTGATATTCCTTCTAACTTGAGGGTTAAGGATATGATCTCATCAGATCCCCCCTCTTGGAATATCCAAATGGTGACCCGCCTTTTTGGTGATGAACTTTCTCAGCGGATCCTTTCTATTCCTATTGTCTCGGGCCCCTCGGGTGATGTGAGATTATGGCAGAGATCCTCCCTCTCTAGGGCTCCTTTCAGGGATCTTATGGAGATCTTTAGGTCTCAGCCCCAGGAATCCAAGGACGCTGCGTGGATATGGTCGCTTCCTACTCTTCCTAGGGTTCAGCTCTTTATCTGGAAGCTACTTTGGGACTGCTTACCGACATGTGCTCTGCTCTCTCATAGGGGCCTGTCTATCCAGCCGACATGTCCCCTCTGTGGTTTGGAGGATGAGTCTACTGACCACGCTATCTTCAAGTGCCCAAGAGCTACTGGGATTTGGCATCAGTTGGGGTATGGCTATAGAGTGGATGAGTATGGCTCCCCCCGTTCTATCTTTTTCCAGGATCTTCGGAAGGCTCCTCAGCATATTCGTGGTCTTTGGACGGTGACGGCTTACCAGATTTGGCTATCGAGGAATCAGATTATTTTCTCGGAGGACTGTATCTCTTCACACCAAATTGTAAGAAGGATCAGATCTGTGGCTGCGGACTGTGCCCGTGCTATTCACTCTGTTGGTTATGACATCTCTGGCCTCTGGGGTTCCCCTGCTGCTCCGGCAGCGAATCGGCGTACGGTTTTCATCTCTTGGGAGCCCCCTCCTCCAGGGTATGTCAAAATCAACTTTGATGGGAGTGTCCGTGGCAGACTAGCCGGTTCGGCTTTCATCATTCGTGGGCCTCAAGGTGATATGTTGGCGGCTGGTGGATTTGGCTCTCTGGACTCCTCTGTCCCTATGTCCGAGCTTTATGCTGCTTGGGCTGGTATTTCTTATGCTTCCCAGACTCTTCGAGCTCAGAGGCTTGTGATTGAGGGAGACTCTATGACTGTTATACAGTGGATGAGGAAGGAAAGTGTTCTTGATGTCTCCACTAATCCGATCCTCAGGGACATTTGGACTATGCTTCAGCAGGTGGATACGGCCCAGATCCATCATGTTTTTCGCGAAGCCAACACGGCTGCTGACTGGGCAGCGGCGGTCGTGGCTCAGCATGCAGGTTATAGGCTTTGGAGGGTGGGTGATCCCTGCCCCCCTGTACTGTTGCAAATTTTACATTCTGATGTATCTGGGATGATCCGCACTAGACTAGTGTGATTGCCCGTTTCTTCCAAAAAAAAAAAGGTGGTAATTTTGAAATTGGTCTTCAAAAATCAATATAAGAAAAATTAGCATCAAGTCATTAAAAAAAAAAAGAAGAAAAAGATCAAACAAAAGTTGATCAATCAAAGTTGACCTATTTATGCCCTAGCATGACCTGGGCTTGGTGGGGGAGTGGTGATGCCCTACTTGATTTATAATATCCCAAAATAGCCTCGTATCGTATGAGAAAGAAAATGTTTAAGTGCTTATAACTCAAGTTTACTTATTACTAATTAACTTCTATTCGAGTTTTTAGAATCACGTACTTTCAGCCCACTAGCAGGTTAACTGTGCTAATAGGGGACTTGAAGAATTACAAATGATATCAAAGCCAATTTAAGTGTGCAAAATTTGATGGATAAGAGAAAGGGCTACCTATAGGATGGTGATAAAGTCCTATTATGACGTAGTGCCACCCTTGCAGCACAATAATTTGGCTCGAGAAGATTCTAAGTAGCTGGCATACAATAAAGATGTCACATTATAAGGAAAGATATTGTAACATTCAAAAATAGTTTCACATTGGATGAAAAAATGTTTGAGTGTTTATAACTCAAGTTCAAGCCAACTAACTTTTACTCAAATTTTAGGGTTGCATAATTTTGATCCGCTAGCAGGTTAATTAGGTCAGCAGATGGGCTTAGGATGCTACATGATTACTTGGCTAGCAACCATCAACAATGCTACTGAAACAACTTGAATTAGCTCAGAGTCTAATTAGCATTCCTTAACTTGATCACTTAAAAGGGCAAGTCAGCTAAAGGCCACTAAAGGCATCTTGTAAATTAGGTTGGTTGAGATTGATCAGAGCCCAATTGAGAGGTGCCTATAAGGCTTACAAGTCTTCGATTTTAACATAAGAGTATTGGTTTTAGAAATGATTCTCAACAATGCCAACGCTGACCTCGATCGACAAAGTTTCTTCAAGTTTGGGCTCCAACCTCGATCGATAAAGCCTTACCAAGTCTCAAGTGTCAACTTGAAAAACTAAAGTCTAGAAATCATTTTAAGCCACTTAAAGCTAATTCAAGATCAGCAAATGATCACTTCAAATCCCAAAAGCTAATTTACTTTAATTACTCCTTGACACTATTATTAGGAGTTAGAAGAGAAAGGAAAAAAGGTTTTTAAAGTAAAGGGATATAAAGAAAAGACAGATAAAAGTGGGGTTAAATCTTTCTCTTATTTAGAAGTGTTATTAAATATAAAAGGGAAAGAAGGGATTATATATCTTACTCTTGTTTAGTTAAATAGAGAAAAGTTAAACTATGAAAGATAGCTGAAAATAAAGTTAACCAGAGGGGATAACATGGGTTATCCCTTGAACTTATTTCCTATGGTTGTGTTTGGATGGGGGAATAAGGCCTGGAATAGGTCCTTATTCTGGCTTATTCCCCCAAACAAGGTAAAAAAAAAAGCGTGGGCCCCACTGGAATTCCTATTCCAGTCAACCTCTCTTATTCCGATTTCTTATTCCATGGTATCCTATGGAATAGCTCCTATTCCCACTGCAGCTATTCCAGAGGCACCGATGGAATTAAATTAAATAAATTAAATAAATTTATTTATAATATCATTTAAATAAATTAAATAAATAAATTTATAATATAATTTAAAATTAAATAAATTTATTAATAGAAAATAATAAATTAAGTATGTTATTTTTTTCTTTATTAATATAAAATAATTTATTAAGTATGTTCTTATTTATTTATTAATAATAATTAATTTATTACCTTATTTATTAATAAATAATAATTTATTCAAGTCATTTTAAAAAAAAATTAATAAACCATTTTTATTGGAAGGGGTATCTTTGGAATTTCAGAAAAATTCTTCATCTATTCCTACTAAAATACATGCTTATTCCCATGTCATCCAAACATCATTTGGAATAACACTGCATTAATTGCACTAAAATAATATGGAATACCATATTTTCATCCAAACAGAAATCTGGAATAACAAAGGGAATAAGCTATTCATACGGAATTCGTATTCCTATTCATGGAATAACTTTTTGACATCCAAACGCAGCCTATAGGGATTGGGGGAATAGCTATTTTTTCCTAAACTTATTTCTTGAGAACAAAATTGTTATTAAAAAGAGGTGGTTATTCCCTCAGCTATCCTATGGATAAACTTTATCTTGTACACTTATCCAGATATAGCTATTTTTCTATCAAACACTACCTTAAAAACTATCAAACAAGAAAATCCCACTATCTTTCTCTTACTCTTCTCCCAAATAAGCTCTCAGTGAATACGAGACAGGCAAAAGCTTACTTGAAAGCCTTAGGCTCCAATCAATCTATAGAACTTCATAGCATACTAGGTACAGGCCAACCATATCAAAAAAAAGCGATGACTTGCCATGGAGCCAATCTAAGTAGATCTAGTCAGTTACCTTTTGAACAAATTTAGATTGGCGAAACTCTCTCAAAGTCTCATGTCCTTTTTAAAGAGTAAGAAAATAGGTTGCAATCGATTCAAGCTGTGATCCCGATTGGCCACGATCGATCCCGGACCATTGCAATCGGTTTGAGATCATCGACAATCCGACAGTTGTGATCGATCAAAGCCCAGACCCGATCGGCCACAACCGATCTCGGACCGCGGCGATCGGTCCGATCGGCGACGATCCGACGGTTGTGATCGATCCAAGCCCTGATCCCGATCGGCCACGACCGATCTCGGACCATGGCGATCGGTCCGATCGCCAACGATCCAATGGTTGCGATCGATATCCAAGCCCTGATCCATCCCGATCGGCCACGACCGATCTCGGACCGTTGCGATCGGTCCGATCGGCGACGATCTGACGGTTGCGATCGATATCCAAGCCCTGATCCTTCCTGATCAGCCACGACCGATCTCGGACCATTGCGATCGGTTCGATCGACGATGACCCGACGGTTGCGATCGATCGAAGCCATGATCGATCCCGATCGGCGACGACCGATCTCGGACCGTCACGATCGATCCAATCGGCGACGACCCGACAGTTGAGATCGATCGAAGCCATGATCGATCCCGATCGGCGACGACCGATCTCGGACCGTCGCGATCGATCCGTTCGGTGTCGCATATTTTTATTTCATAATTCTTTTTAATATTTTTATAAAATTTATTTTTATAAAATTTATTTTAAAAAAAAAACATTACGACACAATGCTTGCATCACTAAATAAAAAATTATTTTATTAATTTACTATTTTATTGCATCGCTATTGCGTCACTATTTAACATAATTAATTTTTAAATAACATTACGATGCACAGGGTTGCATCGCAATTTTTTAATTTGATAATTATATTATATAAAAATTAATTCTATTTAAAATAATTGCGACGCACTGATTTACGTCGCAATATTTTTTTCTCATAATTATATTTTATAAAAAAATATTTTATTTAAATAATTGCAACGTAATTTGTGCGTCGCTAAATTAAAAATAATTTTTTTAATTTTTTGGTTTATTGCGTCATTAATGCGTCGCTATTTAATGTAATTAAATTTTTTAAAAATATTGCGACGCACTGAGTTGCGTCGCAATTATTTTTTCTTATATTTATACTTTATTAAAATTAAATTTGTTTAAAATAATTGTGATGCAATTAATGCATTGCTAAATTAAAAATAATTTTTCTAATTTTCTGATTTATTGCCTCGCTAATGAGTCGCTATTTTAAATAATTAATTTTTTAAAAAAATATTGCGATGCACAGAGTTGCGTCGTAATATTTTTTTCTCATATTTATATTTTATAAAATTAATTTTACTTAAAATATTTGCGATGCAATTAGTGCGTCGCTAAATAAAAATAATTTTTCTGAATTTCTGTTTATTGCGTCGCTATTTAACATAATTAATTTTTTAAAAAACATTGCGACGCATAGCTAGGGTGCGTCACAATTTTTTTATTTCATAATTATTTTTATAAAAATTAATTTTATTTAAAATAATTGCGACATAGTTAGTGCGTTGCTAAATTAAAAATAATTATTCTAATTTTTTGATTTATTGCATCGCTAATAGATCGCTATTTAACATATTTAATTTTTTAAAAAACATTGCGACGCACTGAGTTGCGTCGCAATATTTTTTTCTCATGTTTATATTTTATAAAAATTAATTTTATTTAAATTATTTGCGACGCAATTAGTGCGTCGCTAAATTAAAAATAATTTTTCTAATTTTTTGATTTATTGCATCGCTAATGCGTCGCTATTTAACATAATTAATTTTTAAAAAACATTGCGACGCATTGCGTCGCAATATTTTTTTTCATATTTATATTTAATAAAAAATTAATTTAAAAATATTGCGACGCATTATTTGTGTCGCTAAATAAAAAATTAATTTTCTGATTTATTGAGTCGCTAATGCGTCGCTAATTGCGTCGCAATATTTTGTTGTCACGGAGGCGTCGCAAAGTGGTCGCAATTTAGTGATGCATCATTGCGTCGCTATTTCAGTATTTTATTGTAGTGTATTGAGAAAGCAATAATTAAATAAAACAAATTATATTTTTAAAAATATGTTATCCACAGCATGCTTTGAATTGAGTAGCATTATATCTTAATTATTTTATTTATTATGTATGGATAAAAAAATATTTAATGAACAAAATAATATTATTAAAAGTATGACATATTTTTCCACATGAAGAAATTAGAATATTTATTTTTTCACTATTAACAAACATATTTAATTATTTTGTAAATAATATCTATTATAATAACCATTCATTTTCTTTAGTGTACATGAAGTTAATTATTCTTGGTAAATCCAACCAATCATGTGATTTGTAAATCAGGTTAATTAATAAACGCATATTAATATAACTCCAATATTATTGATCGGCATGGTGACAGGAGTGCCAGCATTGTCCATCAAACAAAAAGAATAAATCAAAGCCTTCGACAGATTACAACAAGCGGAGCTATTGTCCAGAACAATCTCGCCAAAGCAAGCCCCTAAATGCTTCCCTTCTCCGTTCCTTTCTCCTCTGTTTCACACGAATTAACATAGCAGCCACCACGCAACCACCGCCACCAACACCACGGAAGCCAGTGCCACCGTCCTCTCTCCGGCACTCACGATCTGTACGGGGAACAGACAGTCCCCCCGAGAGAGATTCATGGTCGTGATCTTCCCCAGCCCTTTGAAATCACAAGCCCTCACGTCCTGATCCATCGCCTGGAAGTAGGCATTGAACGCGTAGGATATGTTCCCCGAGAGGCTCAGCCCTTGGCACGACGACCCGTAACCCAAAGGCGTACAGTCGCCGGTCGAGCGCGCATAATTCACACTCGACGGTACCAGCTTCAAGTTCTTCTTCATTGCCGTTTCATCCAATATGCACCATCGTTCTGCCAGATATTGCACTCCGTTCGCTCCGACCAAATACTTGTCCATCCCCTTGCCGCTGAGATCCATGGCGAACTTGGGCCTTCCGTCGTACGTAAAGATTCCCCAGTGCCGCTCGAAGTTCCCCGGCACGACGCTCTTCATGTCCTCGTCGATCAACCCGAATAGGTAGACCTCCAATTTTCCAGGCCTCAGCGGCGTGCCGACTTTTCTCGCCAACTTGTTCAAAAATCCATCGTAGAACCTCTTGGCGAGCTTCTTGTTTGCATTTCTGTCACCGTCTGTCGGCCAGCCAACCTCCCCGATGATTATCTTCATGTTGGGCACGCCGGCCTTCCTGAGGGACCAGACAAGGGTGTCGTAGTTGGCGTCGAACATGTTGGTGTAATTGAGCCCTTTGTCGACGACCGGCTGGCTCTTGCCGTCGAAGAAGGCAAAGTCGACGGGGAAGTTGGGGTCTTGGTAGAGGCTGAGGTAGGGGTAGACGTTGATGACGAAGGGGGAGCCTTTGGAGTCGAGGTAACGGATGATTTTGATCATGAGGGCGCGGATGTCCCTGCGGAAGTTCCCAGCGGAGGGCACCGAGTCGTTGACGGGGGAGGAGTAGATGTCGGCATTTTGCGGGATGGTTGCCTTGATCCGGTTGCCGAGTCCGGCCTCATCGAGGGCTCTTTGGATGTTTTTAGCGCCGGGAATGTGGTGCCCGCGAAGGCCCCGTTGTTACCCTTGAGGAAGGGCTCGTTGCCAACGGCTACGTACCTGGCCAAAATGATCAAAGATGAACGTACGTACGTACAACCGGAATAGATCCTCAATTCAAATCAAAGGCTAGTTTAATCTGGTTCTAGATTTTGACCCACTGTTCCTACGTACGTGTTGCCCAATTGATCGATTATTTTTGGTTGTGGCAAGGATTTGCTGATGTTCTTGCAAAAAAATTAGCATTCAAACTCCCCAAATGTTATTCTCTCAGAGTAACCTGCTGCGTGTAATTTTAGAAGTTCTTCAACGAATGGTCCAGTGATGTTTAGATTTTTGTTTTAGGAAAAAAAAATTATTTAAAAGAAGAAGAAGAAGATGATGAAGAAAAAAAAAAGGCACCAAAGTAATCGATAACGTACGTACTGTATCAAATTGAAAATTGGAGATAACGAGCTAGGAGAGGGGAATCATATATACTTAATATTGACACCTGCACCCTTGTGATCGTACTTGATGACGTTCTGCTTGACCCAGTCCTTGGCGTTCTTGTAGTCGATGCCGATATCACCCAAGTGGTCATTTGGAATGGCAAGCACGACCTCGATCCCGGTCCCGGCCAAGGCATCGACGATCCAAGGGTCGGCATCGAACAGCTTGACCCTGTTGATCTTGTTAGCCTTGAGCATCTGAACCACCATGGCCGGGTCCATCGGGTGTGACATCAGGGTCCCCCAGTTTACGCCGATGCCATCGATTATTGCCATCGCCGCGGCCAAGATCACGGCAATGCAGGTGGCCCATGCCACGATCCCAGCCCGAACCATGGTGAGACGAGCTGGTGATGTGAGATTGTTGCTAGACAAACCAAAGGGAGGAAATAGAAGGCGGGGAGGGCTGAGAGAGAGAGAGAAGGGCAGGGAAGAAGAGATTTTGAGTCTTTCAGAGGTTGTTGAGCTAGCGAAGCAACGTCGATTGCAAAGGATCTGGCTATCTATCGTAGCACGAATATCAAAATACGCGTGGGACACGCAGGCGCACCGATCGAGGACTATTGGAACTAAGGGTTAGGCGTTGCTTGCAAGCGAAGGGGCTATGATAGATAGATAGATGGAGCAACGTTCCTGGCTGGTGATGAGATATCAAATCTGGGGTGGGCCACATCCTGACCGTCCAACCTGGAACCACAGACGGCCGAATCATTGTGCTTGAAACCAGTCCCAACTGGGGTTTGTAGCCAAATGGATATATATGGACCTGACCATCTTCTTTTGCATAGGGCTGGGATCGATTCAACCATATAACTCAAGTTTGAACCGGAATCAGATTCAACCAATTTAGCTTACATGTGCCGCATCAAATTTTGCTTGACAAGGCCTGCTAATTTGATACAAAGTAACAAGCTAATCAAATGATAACACATGACAATCAATTAGAAAGCGATAAGTCATGGCCAATCAAAAAGTGACGCATGTCTTTCGGATAAAGAAAGTCTCACGCAGAGAACAACAATGGGGAGCTTCTATTTACACCGCAAAAATTACTGTTCACATCTTTAAATTTTTTTAAAATTTTTAAATTCAGGATATGGGAAGCGATTTTGTAATTTTTTTCTACATCAAAAAAAAAAAAAAAGAAATTCTAAACTGGATCTCTTCCTCACCCCATCCGATCGCTCCCCTCATTTCTTTCCTCTTCCTCTTCCCTTCTCCTTTCCAGACTAACAAGCGGTTCCCCTCATTTCTTTCCTCTTTCTCTTCCCTTCTTCCACTACAAGAAACATGACTTTTGCCTACGATTTTTTATAGAGAAAGATAGAAAAAATTATAGGAAAAACCTTTCCCTACGATTTTTGAACTTTTCCCTACGAAAAAAAATTATAGGCAAAGATGCGTCGGGAAAACCTTTGCCTACGACTTTCAAAATCGTAGGCAAAGATCCTACCTTTTCCCTACGATTTTTTCGTAGGGAAAAGTTCATATTTCATAGGGATAGAGTGACTAGAATTTGAAATATAAATTTAAATTTTGAAAACTTTTGCCTACGAAGATAAAAAAATCGTAGGGAAAAATAAAAAAATATTTTTTTATCTACATCTTTCCCTACGATTTTTCTTAAAATTGTAGGGAAAAGTTGGGTAATAATAATTTTTAATAATTTCTTTCCCTACGAGAAACCCCAAAATCGTAGGGAAAAAAAAAATTATTCACATCTTTCCCTACGAAAATTCTTAAAATCATAGGAAAAAATTAGCTAATAATTATTTTAAATAATTTCTTTCCCTACAAAAAGCCTCAAAAGCATAGGCAAAAATTAAAAAAATAATTTTTTATCCACATCTTTCCCTACGAAATTTCTTAAAATCGTAGGAAAAAATTAACTAATAAATTTTTTTAATAATTCCTTTCCCTACAAAAAAAAAACCCCAAAATCATAGAAAAAAATTAAAAAAATATTTTTTTATCCACATCATTCCCTACGATTTTTCAAAAATCATAGAAAAAAATTAGCTAATAATCATTTTTAATTATTCTTTTTCAAATTATTGTTTTTTAACCATTTTTACATGCAAATATAAATTAAATCGTAGGAAAAAATAATAAATACACATTTTTTTTCTTTTTTTCCCTACAATATATGTCTAAAATCGTATAGAAAAGTTATTTTTATTCTATTTTAAATTTTTTAATATTTTAAAATTATATTTCTATTTTAAAATTTTTAAAATTTTGCATATTTTATTTAAATAGAATATAATTTGTTTGTTTCATGTTTTTTTAAAAATATTAAAAACTGTATCAATAAAAATAATATAATTCTTTACATACAATACCCATTACATATACAATTTTTTTACACAATGACAACAAAGGATAAGCATCAAAATAACTAATAAATAAAAGTCAATTGTCCATATCAATTACAATATCCATAACTAACATAAAACATCAAATCACATAATGAGACAACACAACATAAGGTACTGGACACTTCATAAAGGTCCCATTTATAAATGACTTCACCGATTTTCTAGCTCTCTTTTAAATATTACTAGAGTAAGCAATGCCCTAAAATGACATTGCAATTCATCAATGTTCCAATAAGACATCATTGTAGACCTCTCATGCCAAAGTACACCTTGCTCACTTTCCTTGGAAGATCCTTTCAGGGTATCAAAATTACTTTCTGCAAGGTTGAAAAACAAGTATTAAAAAAGTTTATATTTTATTAATTTTTATGCTCAAAGAAAATAAATTATTAAATCAGAATCATGGCAACTTGTAATTGAGTACAACTTGTTCAAATACCATGTTAGCATCTCTAAAAGTATAATTAAACAATATGAGTTTATCAAGCAAGTTAATTATGCTATGTAATGTGAAAATATCATACAAAATATGGGTCATGTAGAACATACCTCTGGACTAAGATGCATGGTCATGTGCACATAATTCAATGACTCAAATAAAATATACAAAATAGATCTTATTTACATAAAGAACTTTGGCATGTCACAGAACATCATGTACAAATAAATAGTTCAATTAATATAAAAAAGTAAAAGCAAGGCTAAGACAATTAGCATTAACTAAAACCAAAGGGTTTAATTATGCTTACGTCTGTATAGATTTCTTCAAAGCAGCAACAGTTTCAGCTGGGGTAGAAGTATCGATCGAAAACTCAATTGTATCAGCCATGTTGGGACTTCTATTGAAGTTGCTGATGGGCCTCATCAACAATACTGCATTTGAGTAAAGGATCTTCTCGTTATCATACCGAAGGAAGATTGTAGTTAATATGTTCATTTCTTCTACAATCATTTGCACGACATCCAGTTGCTTACATAAACTTTATGATACATATCAAACATAAAAATTAATGTAAAGAAAATACCGAGGTATCTTTACAACATTAGGCACTTCATTATAGATGTAAAAGATGCCAATATCCTAGGGCAATGAACTAGTGTAGACTCATTAAAGTTACAAATTTCACACTGCTCTAACAATTGCCCCCAGCAATATGTTGATGGCATATATTCCCTGTGGAAGATAATCTTTTCACTAATTTGACTCTTAAATATTTTCCCGCTAAGCATAATTTGACTGGTAAATTTTGCGTTAGAAGTTTACCACGATATCATGGATCTGGACAGAATTTTTGCAACCATTATGAGACAACCAAGAATCTGACAGTGTACATACACATGATGTCCAGGACAGATTACATCAACATTATGCAAATGCTGAAGAAAGTAATGATAATTCAATTGTACCATTAAGAATGCATAATATATAAATAATAGTTTTCACCAAAATTGAATTTTTCTCAAGATGTCTTACTTGTAGTACAGAATAAATTCAGCAGTTGAATAAATGCACTAGATGCTGGTATTAAAGCTATGTTCATGTATCACTTGCATCAAAGTTTCTCACCTACAGACTGAAAACTATCATGTTGTCAGAATCTACCTCATCTCCCTGCTCTGCTCTAGAAAGCTGGATTATAGGATAGACAACCATGGAGCACATGGAAATCTAATTCTTCTTTGACTTGTTTGAAAGTGACTGAGCATATGTAGTTCCTAAACAAACATACATGCACGAAAAAGAAAACGTTTCATTTGCATCTAGATGTATTGGAACAACTGATCAGGGTTAAAACCAAAGTGTGGAGCAAACAGCAAACGTGTACGACGAACACCAATACTTTGTCAAAAAAGTAGCACGTGTTGAATCATGTGAGAACAGAATAAAAACAAAAAGCTAAGCAAGTTGCCAAAAGGAATATTCATTTGATACCATGGCATCTAATAACTAACCTGCAACCACTCATCCATGTCAGCATCAGTTGCACGTGTACCTATTTCCACCTTAGGCACTCTCTTGGTTTTCTAAGAATAATAATATACGCACATAAGAATCATCTAATCATATACAACTACACTAAATGAGCAAGAACAAGATAGTAATTAAACAGAAAACACTAATCGAGAAGTAGATACCTAAATCCATTATTAAATTTTTGAAGAACAGAAAAGATGTGTACTAATAGTAATCAAATAGTAAGCAGGCCTATCATCAACAATTGTTTCCTACAAGCAGATTTTGTTTGTTCTTATGTGCAAGTTAATAACACAAGTCTGAGTTATACTAAAAATATGGTTTCATAAGCCTACTGCAGCACCCAGAATTGCAGATAAGTATAACAGCAAATAGCATAATAATGACACAAAAATATCAGAAACAATAGAAGGATACTAATTTGGACAAATATATGGCAAATGCACCAAAGGTTGCAGTGCAATAATGTCTCAGCCCATGCATCAGTCCAAAAGAATGGACCTTTTTTTTTTCAGCATAGAATCCCCAGTGGGAATCAGGTGCGAACACAAGCAAACATTATGTAACATGGACGTGTCTGAACCAAATTTATTCCAACCACCAAAACAGTAAATAGCTGGCAAGACCAGAAAAGGAATTTATAAAGCACAGGCTTTAGCCACTAATGATTAAGTTGTAACCAGCAACTACAACCATCTGGCTGAGATTTTGTCAACTTGTAGCACTAATATGGATCAAGTATACCAAACTGCATCATGAATTTGTCAATGTGAAATCACTGTCATCTACTCTTAAGCAGCATACAATATCTAATTTCTTTAATTAAACAATCTGAGATCACAGTCAAGATTTTAAGGCATAAAAAGGAACTTGCTAAAAGCAACTTACGTTTGAGAATTGCTGTATTAGACCATACGCCCACAATCCGACAAGGGCAACGAGGGCAACCGCAAGAGTAAAAAGGAAAACAGACTCTATGCTGACAATTATACCTTGAATTGCAAAAGAACATCTAGACAACTAAAAATTTGTGATAAAACTAAGTTAAAGTATACAACTTTATCATGCAAGCATCCTTTATAAATTCAGCACAACCCAAAGTAAGTACAAGGTTGGAATGCAAAACAAAATTGGAATTAAAGATAGTCAAAGCGAAACATCAATTTTAAATCATTGAAGAAAAAGATGATGTTTTGTTTGAAGAGACAATAAAATCAGTTTCGTTAGAAACTTCTCAAACTGATGGAGCTTTTCTGGTCATGGTGAAGAAAAGGTGACCCAAGTCCAAGGCATGGCATTGAATGCCCCTGCCCAACAGATAACAATAATCGAGAATCAGCATCTAACTTGAATAAGCTACATCACACATGAAATTGATCTAAAGACAGATAAAAAAGAAAGAAAAAGAAAAGGATTAATCCTGTCTAGTTTATAATGAAAGCACTCCACAAGTAATCTTTTCCCCTCTGTCACAGTGCTGCAAAGCCAACCATTATTATCAAATGGATAGAACCATATCAAAAATCAATGCCAAACTTAAACAGAATTTAGCTATGTCATATGGTAATTATTGACCAAGACTTATTAGCTATTTCATCCTTGCATGGTTTCACATTGTTGGTCACAGAACTCTCTAAAGATGGGAGCCGGCTTGCAATGGTGTTTGAAGTAGAAGTATCAGCCTGTTCCCATGCTCGAGCAAGATTTAAGAGCATTTCTCCCACCTCTCGACGACACTGAAACAAAGATCCTGCTGCTACCGCCCCTGCCTCGCCGGTGCCACCTGCACCGCCGGTTGCAACATCGCCGCCTATCGTCAGAGCACCCGAACAATGGAGATCAAACCAAAAACCTGATGGCAGGAAGGACACTTACATCGAGCCGGAGATAACCTGGGAGCCTTGCAAGGTAATCCGTGAGGGATTTGGGGGAATCAAACTCCACGAGTGCAAAGGAGACGATGAGGGCTCGGACTCCACGAGCGTGAAGGAGACGACGAGGGCTCAAGAGGGTTTTTCTTTCTTCTCTCTTTGTGGGCACAGCGGGGACTCGGGGCATCGCCGGCCGTGTCCCAGCTCGCCTATGCCAGCCGATAGCTGAGGCGATGGACAAGAGGGAGAGGAGGAGGAAGAGGAGGAGGGCGGGGAGGTCGCAGAGGTATGGTCGTCATCGTTGTTGGCATCCGGTGGGAGGGCGGTGGGGTCGGTGGAGGAGTGGAGGGGCTGGATGAAAGAGATGGAGTAGGGCACAGGCAGAAGTCGGGTGGTGTTAAAGCTTAAAAGGGTTTTTTTTTTTTGTTGCTAATCCTTTGCTGCATCGTGAAAACCATAGGAAAAGGGTTATTATGAAAAAAAAAATTTGGAGGATGCTTTTGCCTCCAAAAAAAAAAAAATTAGGGAAAGGTCTAGAGACTTTTCTTTAAAAAAATATTTGCATGTAATTTTATCTTCAAAATAAAAATAACTTTATAATTTTTTTTAAGCATTTCTTATTGTATAAAAGAAATAAAAATAAATCCGACGGTTGCGATCCGATCGGAGACGATCTGACGGTTGCGATCGATCCAAGCTATGATCCCGATCAGCGATGATCAATCCAATAGTTGCGATCCATCCGATCAGAGACGATCCGACGGTTGTGATTGATCCAAGCTATGATCCCGATCGGCGATGATCGATCGGACAGTTGCAATCAATCTGATCGGAGATGATCCGATGGTTGCGATCGATTCAAACCATGATCCCGATCAGCGATGATAGATCCGACGGTTGCGATCCATCCGATCGGCGATGATCGACAGGTTACGATCGATCCAAGCCACGATCCCGATCAGCGATGATCGATCCAATGGTTGCGATCTATCCGATCGAAGATGATCCGACTGTTGCGATCGATCCAAGCCATGATTCGATCGGTGATTATCGATCCAATTGTTGTGATCAATCCGATCGAAGACGATCTGACGGTTGCGATCGATCTAAGCCATGATCTCGATCGGCAATGATCGATCGAATTGTGATCCATCTGATCGGAGATGATCCGAAGGTTGCGATCGATCCATGCCATGATCCAGATCGGTGATGATCGATCCGACGGTTGCGATCCATCCAATCTATGATGATCCGATGGTTGCAATCTTTCTATTGTTTTATCCTTACTTATTGTATTTTGTTCTGGAGGTTAGGTCTAGCCCCCTCACTTCTGTACCATTTGATTTTAAATCAATCTGATCGGAGACGATCCGATGGTTGCGATCGATCCAAGCCATGATCCTGATCGATGATGATCGATCCGACGGTTGCGATCCATCCTATCGGTGATGATCCGATGGTTACGATCGATCCAAGCCACGATCCCAATCGGCGATGATCGATCTGACGGTTGTGATCCATCTGATCGGAGATGATCGATGGTTGCGATCAATCCAAGATATGATCCCGATCGGTGATGATCGATCAGACCATTGCGATCGATCCAATTAAAGAAGATCCAACAGTTGCGATCGATCCAAACCATGATCCCGATCGGCGATGATCGATCAGACATTGCGATCAATCTGATTGGCGATGATCCGACGGTTGCGATCGATCCAAGCCATGATCCTGATCAGCGAGGATCGATCCGACGGTTGCGATCCATCCGATTGTCGACAATATCCGATGGTTGCGATCGATCCAAGCCATGATCTCGATCGTAGATCATCGATACGATAGTTGCGATCCATCCGATCGGCGATGATCCGATGGTTGCGATCAATCCAAGCCATGATCCCAATCGACGATGATTGATCGGACCATTGCGATCAATCCGATCGAAGATGATCCGACGGTTGTGATCAATCCAAGCCATGATCCCGATCGGGGATGATCGATCCGATAGTTGCGATCCATTCGATCGGCGATGATCTGACGGTTGAGATCGATCCAAGCCATGATCCCGATCGACGATGATCGATCGGACCGTTGCAATCAATCCGATCAGAGATGATCCGACGGTTGCGATCGATCCAAGCTATGATCCCGATCGGGGATGATCGATCCGATAGTTGCGATCCATCCGATCGGTGATGATCAGACGGTTGCGATCGATCCAAGCCATGATCCCGATCGGCGATGATCGATCGAAGATGATCCGACGGTTGCGATCGATCGAAGCTATGAACCCGATCGGCATCTGGGGGACCAATTGAGGGCTTTTGAGCATTGTAGCTTTGGCGAAGCCCTGGCCTAAGTCCTTCACTAGGGAATAATCAGGTAAGCTCCGGATTGGGAGCCCAGACGAAGGGAGGCAGAATGAGGAAAGCTGTGAAGAATCGAAAAGGACCATCAAGGGATAGGAAAATTCTTTGTGCAGCGGACTCTGATGCACAAAGCGCGCACCAGGCGCTGCCAATGGCCATGTGCCCATGCGAGCGAGCGTGCCATGGCCCATTGGGATGCAGCGCCCCCCGCATGCGCGCTTGCACAGATTTCGATGGACAAAGCGCACATAGGGCGCATGCATTGCCTGCACACCCATGCGAGCATGCGTACCATGACCCATCGGGTCATGGCGCACTCTGCACGCGTGCTTGCACAAGCGCGCAGCCAATGCGCGTGCCCTGTGTGCACTCTGTGCACTGAAATCCGATGTACAAAGACTTTTCCCGAGGGGTAAGGTTTAGGGAGCTTTTCCTTTGGACCTTTGCCTACGATTTTTATGAATGTCGTAGGTAAAGGAAAGATATGATTCTCTACGATTTTCATGAAAATCATAGGGAAAGACTTTTTCAGAAAAATATTGGCGAGTAATTTTGTCTCCAAAAATTTGATGATCAAGAAAAAGTCTTTTAAAAGGATAACTAAAAAAAGATATATACATAATAATATTTTTATTTAATATATATTGCATAATAATATTGATAATAATATATATATATCTATATTATTATAATAACTTTATAACATGTTCTATATACATTATGTATTACAATATAAGATTAATAATTTTATTAACAATATGATAACATAATAAATTATAGTATACTACAATATTATAAGTAATTATTTTATTATATAAAAATATTATATAATATTTTATTTTTATGTATTATATATACATATTTACTATATATATATGTAAATAATAATAGTATTAAAGAAACTATAGTAATATTACTAAGAATATTATAATATATAACATGTTAACAGTATAATAAATAACAATATAATTATAAATACAGTATAAGAAACAAATAGTTATATTAATATTTATATTATTAATAATATCATATAAAATATAGAATTAATATAAATATAGTAAATATAAAATTTAATTTTGGGAAAGGTATACATCCTTTCCCTACGATTTTCATGAAAATCGTAGGGAAAGGGTTGGATTTCTGAAAAGGGTTTTTCCTACTATTTTTATTAAATTCGTAGGGAAAGGTTGCCTATCTTTCCCTACGATCTTCGTGAATATTGTAGGTAAAAGTCTGCATCCTTTCCATGAAAG